>JANRMT010062837.1:17363678-17383813 GCA_026402145.1 Polypterus bichir lapradei | reverse complement strand
TAGCTGTGATGTGTGCATCAGTGTAATCGATGTACCAGGAAATCATGCATTGACAAAAGTTCCCCTTTGCTTGGAATTGAAAGTGTGATTAAATGTGTTATTTTTTGTTATGGAGTACATGCATCAAAGCTTCTCAGCTGTGCTTGTGCTAAGAAAAGGAAAGATTTTAAAAATAACGTAACATGATTCTGCATTAACCGCATATTTTTTCATACGTCCCAAACCAAGGAGATACGAGGTTAAAATGAATCGAGAAGCGCGCTTACATACTCAGTACATCCCCTCCCAGGAATCGAACTTCGGATGTCGGCGCTAGAGGTGAAGCCTCTACAATTGCGCCACGGCGTGTGGCTTGTCTATTTGAGAGTATGTAGATCGGGATATATATACAGTATATATATTATTCGCAGCGGAGAAGTAGTGTGTTAAAGAAGTTATGAAAAAGAAAAGGGAACATTTTAAAAATAACGTAACATGATTGTCAATATACAGTAATTGTTTTGTGAGTGTTATTGAGTGTTGCTGTCATCAAGGATTTGATTATCATTATTTGTTTCAATCAGGGTCGTATTTGTACGATGTGTTGTATTCAAGTTACATTCCGTGCTTGTCAATTGTTGTAAAGATAAGAGGTTTCATTCATCAATTCGTTTCTTACTGCATCAATAAACAGCTCGTCTTCCTCTTTATTTGAGACATCACACACTGCATGCACGGGTTTTTTTTTTTTTTACACTGTCTTCCTTTAGCGGGACATTCACTTTTTGCACCGTGTGCTTTGTTTCCGCATTAGCTGCACTTATGAATATGCTTGTATGTATCAGACGCTTCATATTTTTTTGCTGCCTTCTCAATTGTGTAATTCGTTTTTTGTTCAGCACTCTTTGGAACTGTTGCTTTTTGTCTGTGCACTGCATCAGTTCACGTGAGCCGCTTGGTGTTCTTGCATCCAAGGTTCCCAGCTGTGCTGGTGCCATCTCGTGTGATGTCCATGGCTGTATGTAATGTCAGCTAAGACCCAGCACTTAAAAGTTTCTCTCGCAGTTTCGCTGAGTTTGTGCCAAACACCACCCTGACCATCTCATCTTCCTCTGCATAAGCGCAGTCCTTCACCCATGAATATTTAGCGGCAGTGTTTCTATTGGATTGCCGCTGACGGACGGCCTTGTATAGGCAGGCACTAAATTACAAACACCAGCGGCAGCCTGTCTATGAACTTAATTTAAACTTTAGATTTCTACCATGCTTTGTTTCCGAAGTAGCAGCACTCATTAATATGGTTGTATATGTCAGTCGCTCGCTTCTTATTGTTTCGCTGCCTTCTCAATTATATAATGCATGTTTTCTTCAGCACTTTTTGGAGGTCTTCCTGGTTTTCTACACACTGCGTTGACAGTCAGTTCACGTTATTACGTGGGAGGCGTGATGATGTCACATGAAACTCCGCCCCCACGGCTTTCGAGCTCAACTCCATTACAGTATATGCAGAAAAATAGCTTCCAGTTATGACCATTACACGTAGAATTTCGAAATGAAACCTGCCCAACTTTTGTAAGGAAGCTGTAAGGAATGAGCCTGCCAAATTACAGCCTTCTACCTACACGGGAAGTTGGAGAATTAGTGATGAGTGAGTGAGTCAGTCAGTCAGTGAGAGCTTTGCCTTTTATTAGTATAGATCAAAACAAAGTAATAATTCAGCATAACAGAGATGGAGTGTCATATACATGGAGTGGTAAGTGTGTAAAAGCCTAGATACAAACCAAGGATTCCAGCTGGTGGAGGAAGACTTTAACATCAATAAGAAGCATGGGTACAACCTTTGTTATTTTAATGTGACCTTGACATGAGCCAGTGTCTTGCATTAATGAGTGTAGTGCTTACATATTCTGAAGGGAGGACTGACACATACTTTTAGCATGATAACTGTTTTTATGCAGCAAAGGTGATCATCTAACAGCACAGCTGGATGTAATTAGGGGCAACTTTGTGGATGAGAGCATGAGGATGTGAGCATGGTTGTTTGTATAAGGACTCTATCTCTGATTATTGTTAGCAACATGAACCAGACACATTTTGAACTTTTCAGGTAAATACTTGTGCTGTCTGCGTTACCACCAACTAATATTAAATGATCTGACCATTGATGAAAAATATAGGACTACATACACTTCTGTGAACTAAGATAGCTAATGTTTGTTGGATAAGAACAAAACCAAATAGTTGTTTACAATGTTTTATCATCGTACTTAGAATTTATGAGGTTATAGGGGTAAGCATTTAATGCCAGTCTACTCTGAGGAAAATGGACTCTGATACATTTTACTGTTTGACTTGACTTTCTATGTTCACTATTATCTAAACTCTTTTGGGACTCCCCTCAATGAGACAACATGCCTAAGAGTGTCCCAAAGCATGATTGTCACATCTGTGTAGAACTCATATCTGTTGCCAGTTTAACAGCAGGATCACAGTGCTGCAGCAGCTCACAGCATGAAGCAAACCCGAGCCGATCGTTGTTGTGTTATATGTGCCTGTTGTTCGATGGGTAATGCAAGGAACATTGTAAATGCAGGTAACGGTATTACTTGGCCACTAATCTGGCCACGACCCTGCCTAACTGCTGCGTCTGTGTATAGGAGAGTAGTAGATCCCGTTACAATAATAACCGTGTTGTTCCTGTTTCAAGCAGAATAAAGCTGGTTTTGCTAAAGTACTGAGACTCAGCCTCATGTTTTGGGGTGCAAGAAAGGGACTTGCACTTCACATGGTACCAGAAGTGGGGTTCTTGCATTGATGGATCCCCAAGAAGTACAGCAACCCCTGAAGAAAGAGAAAGCCTCCAGCGGCTGCCCCTGCCCTGGCCACAAAATGTGCTGGCAAAGATGGTTTCGCTAAAGTACTGAGACTCAGCCTTGTGTTTTGGGGTGCAAGACAGTGATTCGTGCATCACAATACAAATTTGGATTAGGGTTACAATAGGAAACTATTCCTTATAGAAATTATACCTTACAGGCTTAGTGGGACTTTATGAAGTCCCAAAGGGGGAATATGGAAGAATAATTTTAGGATAACCTAGCATTCATCTTAAAGAAACAGCATAAATGGTTAAATGTCAGAAACCAGATAAAGGTCAACTGATCAACAAAATGTACACTGAAATGTAAGAATTGGTTTAGGAAAAATAAGGAGATGGTAATAATCAGATGTCCTATAAACAAGAATGGACCGCTGTTATGTGCACAGAAATTTCAATAGTGGTGGTGAAACTCAAAGGTATAAGAAAAACCAGAATATAATATAATGGACTTTTATTTTATATAAATCATTTGGGTGTAAACCAATTAACCAACCAGAGTAAAATGTATGCATTGATTGACACTGTATGTAAATTCAAAGGTTTATAAAATTAACCTCTATTCTTTGTTTCTCTGACCATGCTGTAAAAGACTGCTTTTTGCTGAGGAGTAATTAAGATACAATAAACAGCTTTTCTCTTGCCAAATCATAACTGATTTGTCCTGTTACAGCATGTTTCTTTCTTTAATAAGATGTTACATTTCTACCACAATTAATGATCTTTTAAAATCTTGCTGATGTAAATGTATGAAGTGTATTTCCAGGATAGTTTCCTTCTTCCTGTGTGCATCACATAGTGTACTTAATTCACACAGCCAATGTGCAGAATTACGTACTGTACACAACTCTTGCCCAACTAATGTTGCATAGATAGATAAACTGACAGGAGTGGCCACGAGCAAATCACAGGCTAATATATTAATTGTGGCAGAATTTCAACCAAATCCTGACACACAGACAATGATCATGTAGAGAATTGAAATAAGATCTTGACTTTTTTGTGAGAGTAGCACTGGGTTAGGTCCATAAAAGAGGGTAGGTAATTTTTTTTTTTTTTTTTTTTTTTTTAATTTTCTATAAATATTAGGGTTTTTTTGTATGTTTTTTTACAGGTGAATTCCAACTATTTGTCAAGAATCCTTGTTTGATTTGTCAATGTACATAGATTTTCAATTCATTTGAAAATGGCATCTGTAACTCCAGAATTTAAACAAACACAGTATTGATTCTAACTATGCCAAGAATGTCCAAATGATATCTTTAAAGTATAGATATACTGAAGTTGTGTGTGACAGATCATAAGAACTGTGATGTAAAAAATGAAAAACATTGAAGGAACTGTTTAATTGTTCTATACCTTCAATTCCGTTCTTTACTATGTACACCTACTATTTAACACCAGGTCATGTCACTTGCAGAAATTCTCAAATAATTCTGCACTTAAGAGATGTACTGGTACAGGGGAGAAGATGGAGTATATGAGTCAAGCAGAAAAGATTGTTTCTTGGTGCAAACAGAATTGTTTGCATTTTAAAATTGGCAAAACCAAGGAACTGGTTATTGACTTTAACTGCACCACAGAGCATCTGTGTCCGGTCACTATTCAAGGTCCATTCCTGCAAGGACTTCGGGTCCACATTAATGATAGTTTGGACTGGTATCAGAACAGAAATTAACTATATAAGAAAGGGGAGACCAAGGCTCTTTTTTTTTTTTTAGGAGACTGTTCCTTTAATGTGAGAAGTAACATCCTTCATATCTTTTAAACAGTGGCATGCAGATGTTTGGGCACCCTTGCTTAAAATGTCTATTACTGTGACTAGTTCAATGAGCAGAAGATGAACTGAACTACTTAGTTCTTTTCAGCATTTTATGCAAGATTAGTGTGTTTTTTTTTGTACATTTGTACAGTGAAAAAAGGAAAAACATCATGTAAAAGTTTGGGCACCCCAAGATATTTGAGATCTCAGATAACTTTTGCTTGTGGTGTGCTGGGCTGGTTACATCACTTCAAGAGAGGCTCAGAGAATCAACAGGCTGATTAGAAAGGCAAGCTCAGTTATAGGACACACTCTCGACCCCCTGGAGGTAGCAGCAAAGGATTGACTTAAACCAAAACTGAGTGCCATTATGAATGCTGCTGCCCACCCTCTTTGTGGCACACTAACACAGAGCACTTTTAAACAGCAGCCCCCTCTTCCAGGGCTCTTTTGTACCAACAGCAATACATCTGCATGATGCTTCACTGTGACTGTGACAGCCAAGTCAGAATCTTTTCTGCATGGGATTGGTCTCGTCCGTTACTAGAGATGGATGTCTGAAGCAGAACTCTGTTAGCAGCTGTGTTATTTTTTTTCCCGGATTTTTTATCATCCCAAGGTATTCTGTATTTACCCCACCTAAGGAGGTTCTATTACAACATATGCAAGGATATATAAACATGAGAGGCAGGAAAAGGGGCTCAGAAAGAAACAGAAAAGAAAACTAAAGCTTCATCCAAGCATAGACAGGCATCAAGTCCAAGCTCAAGGTACAGCCTTTCAGTGTCTGACCTGGAACAGACAGACAAAAGCACAGATTTCCTGGGACCTGGCACTGCTGCATCATCTCCAGCTAAGAGTGAAACTGGGAGCAAATGTGCAAGTGATTCAGGTCACAATAGCCTGACGATTCCAGAAGATTCATTGAAACTGAAAATGGCCTTGCCTTCCGGAAAGCCGAGATGAGATACAGCCTCTTGTATCCTGCCAATCTGAAAGTGGACATTCAAGGCAACCACTACATTTTCATCTCTATGGAGGAAGCAGAAAAAGAGCTAAGGAAACTGATCCCGACACTTTTTTGAAATACGATCGTGAGTCGCATCTTCTCATGGCATGGCAAAGAAGATCTTACCGGTTGTTTGATCCACTTGCAATGATACTGATATCATTCATAATGATACTCTTAATTATACATCCTTTTCCCTTCTCTGCCACTTTTTGTTTGTACTTAAATTACAATTATATATTGTATGTGTAAAATTTTATTTTTTTTTTTAAAGGAGACTGTTTATCATACCCTTGGTTTATTGTATTAGGGATTATTATGCTTATCCAGGGCTAGTTTTTAACATTATCCCCTGGGTTTACTATCTCAAGATTGTTTAAGGTTATATTTTATGCTTATAATATTTGGACTATATTGTCAATAGATATCTCAATTTTAAATCTCATATGCTGTTGCTGGGGGTCTTTTCTTGTTTGAGACTTACTCTGTCTCAAGGTACATCAGAGGACTGGAACTTTGAAGTGTGGTCCAGCCTCAAGTGGGGAGGCAAAACGGTGGGGCAGAGGGGATTGGGGGGGGGGGGGGGGACGGGGGGGTTAGAAAGAGAGCAAGCTATCTCTAATCTATCCTTTTAATCTTTATAATTCTAAATGCAAAGTAACAATAGGCTTAATGGCAATAACTTGGGTGAAAATTGGAAATTAAGTTCAAAGCTGTATAGTCAGTTAAGACTACAAAATGACAACAAAAGTTCAGAAGCAATGTCTCAATGACCGAATAGTTAACTTTGTGAGCTGGAATGTTAAAGGCCTGAATCAAAAATTAAAGAGAAAGTATTCTCTCACCTAACAGGTCTAAATGCTAAAACCGTATTTTTACAGGAGACCCACTTATTAAGCAAGGATCAGTTTTGGCTGCACAGGGAGTGGACTAGCCAAATTTTCCATTTCAGCTTTACAAAGAAAACTAGAGTTGTGGGAATTCTTATACATAGAACAGTCTCATTTGCAGTATCAGATGTAATATCTTATCTTGAAGGGGGAAATGTGATTGTCAGGGGTAATTTAATTGTAAAGTGATTTTGATAAATATCTATGCATCCAATGTAGAGAATAGGGAATGTATTCAAAATGTATTTGCATCCATTCCCCAATGTGAACACTCATACAATAATGGCTGGGGCCTTTGTGTTTTAAATCCAGACCTAGACAATGTCTTCTGCCACAGGGGCAATGACATCTAACACTGCAAAGACAATTACACAGTTTGTAACTGCTCACAACGTATCAGACCCCAAACTCAAGAGCATATTCCTCCTATTCACCAGTGCATCATTGCTACTCAAGAATTGATTATTTCTTTGTAGATTTTCTTGCCTGTGATTAAATCTTGTAAGTACGACGCTATTATTATCTCTGACCACACCCCTTTGATCTTGGAGCTAAAATCATTATGCCCCAGATACTCATCTAGCAGATGGTGTCTTAACCCACTTCTATTAGCAGACAGAAACAGAATTTACAGAATTTATATCCAAACAAATCATTTTTCTTAAGACAAATACATCTGCAGAGGTTTCTGCAGGAATACTCTGGGAATCCCTGAAGGCTTTCTTAAGAGGACAGATTATCTCATCTTTCCCACAGAAATAAATTGGAAACAAAGAAAGTATCAGATATAATCAGTGAAATTACTAGAATAGATCAAGAACATGCCAGATGTCCAAGTGAGGCACTTCATAGGAAAAGACAGGCTCTGCATTCAGAACTCAGCCTCTTAACAACTAAAGAAACTGAATAACTCATTTTTAAATCAAGACATCATTACTATGAACATGGAAAGAAAGCTAATAAGATCTTAGCTCAACAAATCCACAAGGAGGAAGTTTGCAATGCAATCCCAGCAATCACCAATAGAGACAAAATGAAAATAAAAGTATAATGTACACATTTAGAGACAAGTAGTATTATGTCAGGGTGTTTCTGTCACAATGTCAATCAAAAATGATTGATGACTTGGTGGCCCCTTGGTGGATTTAATTGATGCGCCTCGCCCCCTGCCGGTTGGTAGGTGAATTACAGCCTGTCCCCGCCACGACCCCGCCTTAATCCCATCCCCTCTACCTGATTGGTTCAGTATTTGTGTCAAGAGCAGTTTGATGGGTGTTGATCCCACCTTATTCCAACCCCACCCTCCTGATTGGTTCAGTGTTTGTGTCAAGAGCAGTTTGATGGGTGTTGATCCCGCCTTAATTCACCCCCACCCACCTGATTGGCTCAGGGTTTGTGTCAAGAGCAGTTTGATGGATGCTGCCTCTGCATTGTCCCCCGGTCTGTCAACACCTGTTTGTTGGCAGGCAATCCCCTCCCTGCCCCTTCTCCCGAGGCCCTTTATATCAAAAGAATGACCTTGCCATGAACCCAAGGCCTGATTGACATGTCCAGACTTGTTCCTGTCCCATACCCAGCCCGCTAGGTCCTCCTGATAGTATGGAGCGTGCCCCAGCATCTATCTATGATTTTAATATTATCACAAGATTAAAATATCTATCTAACCTTTGCTTTATAATTTGTAAAAATGTTTTTATCTAAGCCTGCTTACAGGTCCTGCCGTAAATCAGCCTTTCACCATCTCACAGAAAGGCACTTTTACAGCCACAGCTGTGACTCAGGTTTCTCATCTCTCTTACAGAAAGGAACTGACAGGCCCTGCACACTGCAGCGAGTGCTCAGGGCTCAGTTTGTAGAGAGATAGAGAGAGAGAGAGAGACAGCAGGCATGTGCCTGGAAGCTGACAGACACCCTGTGCTATGATGCCCTGCGCATGCTTTGCTCGCCCGCACACATCTGTGTGCACACTCCCACCCACATCCCTTGCCAATGCTGCTGCGGGATCCTTCGCAGAGAAAGCATGTTTTGTGATTTTTAACTTTTGAAGGTAAAACACGAGATAACTAGTTCGATATAAGCCTTTTAAAAAAAGTGCAGCAGCTGATTCCCGGGGACAATGATGCTGCAGTTCTGCCGGGGCAGGAAGTGGTCATGAGCTGGCTGCTCAACGAATATACAGCACTGACTGATCAGCTCCCGCGTGCTGTCAAATTGCTCTGGGAAGTGACTATAGCCGGTTGCAGCATTCAATGAATATATGTTGTTGAATATACTCGGCTCCGGTATGCTGCAAATTGCACTGGGAAACAACTTTAGCCGGTTGCGGTGATCACTGAATCTACTTTGCCGAATATACTCAGCTCCGGCCTGTTTAATGTAATATATTCACCCACAAAGTCAAACACCCCAGAGATATTATTATCGTTGGATGCAGAAAAAGCATTTTATATGGTTGAATGGAACTACCTTTTCACTACATTGGAGAAATTTGGTTTTGGCCTAAACATTTATACATGGATCAAACTACGGTATGCCAGTCCAGAAGTGTCAGGTTGTATTAACATTAATTCAGACTACTTTAAACTAGAATGTGGTACTTTAGCTGAAAGAATTAATATTGTTAAGATGAATATCCTTCCTAAGCTTCTTTTTTATTTTGAAACATTCCAATCCACATCAATAAATCATTTTTTAAGAAATTAGATTCAACCATCACATTTATTTGGAATTCAAAGCAGCCACCTATTCAAAGGGCAACCCTACAAAGACCTAAGGCAGAAGGTGGCACGGCTCTGCCTAACTTTCAATTTTATTACTTGGCAGCAAATATACAAGCTATAAAAACCTGGACATGGACACAAACATATGAATATACACAGGCTTGGTCCACAATAGAAATAAAATTGTCAGAGGGGGACATTTTTTGTACACTGAGTCATTCCATTTCTCTCTTAGGAAAAGAAACATGTCAATATTACATTTAAAACCCAGCAGATGAACAGGCAATAGGCACCCATTGTTGGCACTTGGGGGGAGAAGTTAAAAGGTTGTCTGCAGATTGTAGGTATTTGCTGTATTGCAAAGGAGTCACCACTTTGAAGGTTTTGGCTGGTTTAGATTACAAACAATACAAAGTTGTGATAACAGAACTGCTCTTTCCTTGGAGGATTTCTGTATTTACCTGACTTGGCAATTAACATGTTTGACAATATTGGTTTCTAAACAGCAGATCTGTACTCATTAATGGTTGATAACAATACATTTTGTTAACTTGTGTTTTCATTATTTGTTAAACCCAGGAAATTTAGATGTGCCATTGTTTACTCTGGTTGTCCAGAACTGATAATTGCAGGGACGGAAGGGGATTTAATCTCTGGCCAGGAGAAGGCAAAGGTGGGGGGGGGGGGGGGGGGGGCAGTCCACTGAGAACACAACCAAGACACTCGGACAGAGCACAGGGGCTCGCAGGCTGACAAGGGTACGTGGCTGGTACGACGTGAGGCACAAGGACGGCAATACTTCCAGGGAGGAAGGGACAGCTCTACAAGGAGACGCCGGTTGTGGGTCCAGCGAGAGAGGGAAGCCCATGAAAGGACCAAGCAAAGCTGGCAGACGAGAAATAAGATGTGGCTAGGTCACAGCAACACAAGGAGCCCAGAGTGGAAAAAAGGGAACGACGAAGAGACGCTGACAGGGATTCAACAATTTAACATAACATCTGTTGGGAAACGCGTGTCTGGTGAACAGAGTGCATCCGTGGGCAGTTGAATGATTAAGTGTTGGGATAACACAGTGCGCAAACTGGACTCCGCACCACTAAAGGTTGTATCCTCCAATTCTGTTTTTGACGGACTTTAGAGTGTGGACTGTGTGCTTTCCTTTTTTTCTTGATAGTGTTAGATTTTGTTTATGTTCATTTATCTTTTCCATGTACTTATTATTGTCTTGTGTAATAGAAGTTACTGTTGCTTTTCCTGAAATTACTGTTGTGTCTTTCATTGTGTGTTTACTCACCGCCCAATTTAAAGAAACCTGTGTGCTATTATTGGTAAATTTCAGGAGTTCCCAGTCTCTTGATAAAACTGGGTGGCGTAGTCGGATATTTTAACGGTGTCTAGGTTAGATTACCTGTAAGTGTGACCAGACACCTGTCACAAAATCCTGCAGTACTTCTTTATATTCCTTACCCCAATAAGTACAAGTCATCATCAGTATACTAGCAACACAACTGTGCTTCACTCACTCAGACTATGGAACCAACATAGGAAATATTTTAAGATAGAGAAGCTTTTATCTGTGGCACCTCTGCACGAGAACCACCTATTTCCACCCTCTCAAGCGTATGCAGTTTTTAATGTCTGAAAAAACATTCGGGATTAAATCACTTAAAGATTTGTACATAGACAAAGTCTTTGCATCCTACAAACAATCACACTCCAAATTTCACTTTCCAGCAACACATTTCTTTCACTACCTTCAAATTAAAAACTTTGTTAAACAGAACCTGCCCAATTTTCCTCACCTCTCACCTACCTCTATTGCAGGGAAAATACTGATTAGTCTTGAGGACTCAGAGATCATTTTCATAATATATAAAACCATTTTACCATTTTCAAAAATCCAAGTGTACAGTGGGAAAAGGATCTCTCACTCAACATTTCAGAAAAGGAATAGAAGGTAGCAATGCACAGAATTCACTTGAACTCCATAAGCGCAAAGCATACAATTATTCAGTTATTAAAATGATATATCGAGCACATCTGTCTCGTTTAAAATTGTCCAAAATGTTTCCAGGGCAAGATCCAACCTGCAAACGTTGCAATCAAGTGTATTTGTATATTTATTCATTTACTTACTTTTCTACCTAGTTATGTATTTATTTAAAGAGCTGCTGTAAAATGTCAAATTCCCCCCCCCCCCCAGGGGCCAAGTAAAGTTCTATCTATCTCAGAGCCCTATAAAAAATTCACATGATAATGCAATTACACAATTTACAAGTAACTAATTACATATTGAATTCATATAAAGACACAGACTAGTTTAACAGACAAGAAAACAAAGTAGTTTGAAACTGATTAATATAAATAGAATTTAACAATATCTGTCCCTTAATTAACTGTTGAACTTTGGCCAGCTGACAACATAGGAGAGGAAAATAAAACACTCCGATCAGCAGCATGCCCATAAAAAAATAGCCCACAGTAACTTGTAACAGAAACTGCCAGTGTGTGTGTGTGACTGTGATGGACTTGTATCCCATCCAGCAGGTCTCTCCTATAACAAACTCATCTGCTTTAGTAAGCACACCAGAATAGACTTCAAAGCAACATGACAGTTTAAACATTTGACTCCTTGGTAAATGAACCAGAAGGGTTAAAAGATCAGATCAAAGGAAAACAAGCAGAAGATGCTAAGGCATGTAATGACATTGACAATAAATGACACAGTAGATTCAGTGTCAGTTTGTGAGAGCTTACAATAATACATTATTATGACTGAACATCACTGACCAATCTAGAGTGAATATTCAAAACAGTAGGAAAGTAGTAGTTTAATCCATAGGGGTTATTGTGAAGATGGATACAAGGTTTAAAAGATGCAGGCAAAAATCAAATTGACATTTCATGCTTATGCTAAGTGTATTGTTGTAACCTTGACTTTAGCTAATAAGAGCAGTAGCTTCTTTAAAATATCTAACAAAAAATGTAGTATTACATCCATGTTCTCATACTTCTAAGACTAAATATGTTGCTTTTAGTATTTTCCATTATATGACTTTATAAACTATAAAATAAATACTCCAATGGTTTAAGAACACCCCTTCCTTAAAGTAATGTGAATGATATCATTCCTTTTTAAGTGAGAATGTAAATTTCCTTTGTCAAGGAAAGAAACACAATCTTTGAAATTTAAGCTTGGTTCTTACCGCATACTGAAATGTGAGGTTGAACTCTCGATCATTTGCTCGGAGATGTCTCTCTTCCTCTACAAAGAAATATTACATGAAAATAAAGAAAAAGGAGGTGGTCAAGTTAAATACTGTACATAAATAAAAATGGCAGTATTTAAAAAAAAAAATGGCAACTAAATGAGATGAGACTGAGTTCTGCAAAACATTCAAAAATGTAAAGAAGGCATTAGGAAGAATAAACTAAAACAAAACTAAATTTAATTTACTGAAATCAAAGTAAGGATCAGAAGTTGTGAAAATTGCTTCATTCGTAACTTTTATTATTATTATAAAAAAGGAGCAAGACACCATTAAACGAATGCACTTTAGACAAGAACTTAGTAACTAGGTGATCAGCTAATGAAATAAATAAATAAGAATGGGTGTTTATATTAAAACTGAGCACTGTATTTTTCTGAAAATATCACAATCCCAAAAGCTTCTTGGGCAGCTATTACTCAGACTATCATAAATGGTTACACTTAATCAATGTTAATACTAATCTTTTTTTCTACCACACGCTGCATTAATTTTCAGATTTATTTTACTATGTATTATATAATATACTTAGCACATCTGTTACCTTTTTAAACATATACATAGTGTCGTGTTTGTGAAGTCATACTCTAGACAAGAAACTTTACACATAGCTACAGAACTATGCTTACCATCAAAAAGGTAAAGTGACTAAGTTACAGTTGGATAACAGAATTGGACTTATTATACTGTTATCCATGTTACATAATTAAAGATGAACCTTCCAGCGAGGAGCTGGGAGGCCACTTTGTTTAGGTCTAGTAGACTCTTTGCAAAAAACAGAGTTTTTCACTGGGATTTCATTATATCACTTTACATCCCTTTTTCCTGATGTTACAAAATATTTGGTCATTGGTATGTACTATGTGTTATAAAATTTGTAATTCTGAACTTGACCTTTGATCTGTATTTATTGAAAATGTGATATGGGCTTTATTGGTTAATGTTTATGCATTTTGTACATTATGTAGTATTCTAAGACAGTTTAACACAAAATGTATTACAAAATTATAACATTGCTGTTTTTGTACCATGATGTTTCTTTTTTATGCAGTTTATGCCAAAGAATGACATCCCACGGTCCTATTTCTTCCACACAAGTTTACCATGAAATCTGAAACAGAAAAAAGGGGGAAATACATGTCAGCATTTCTCACATTTGAGAAAGACATGAGACAGAAACCATAAGATACAGTATAGAAGTGTTGGATTTATTCTTTACCTACCTAGAACTTATTAAACTACTATAAATATTTATCCTACCTCTGCTTTTTGTTCAAAAAAATGTAGAAGGTTTGTTTTTATTCCACCTGGTTCTCACTCACTAATTCTTACTATTGCTGTTTCTGTCTTTACCTGTTGCATTTCTTCTTTCCAATTCACTCTTTGTCCCAAATCCTCAGTCTCTTCCATGTGCCACTGCACATCTATTAGCCTTCATTCCTATCATTTAGCTCTCTAAAGAAATATTTCCCTTGAACCTCACCCCATTCAACCTGTCTACAACTGAATATATCTACTATTAAAACAGTCATCTCCTTGGCTTAACTCAGAGTGGGTCCAAGGAGGCACCTAAACGGCAGTTCAGCCCATCTTTATTGCAGCTCCTAGGCCCCTGTAGCCATCTCTAGCTCCTGCCAGGGCACCTCATCAAGTCTTCAACTCCCGCTGCCAGGCTTGTGTTCTTGTGGTCTATAGCACCATCCGCAGAATGTCTCTCGCAGCCTCTCACTCCCCTGCAGCCATGCTGCTTATCTCGGGTAAGTTGAACTGAGCAGCGCTTTGGCTTCTCCAGCTCAAAAGTCTCTCAACTGGAGTGGACATCAGCCCATAAGTGCTTTCCACATGCTCCGAGGGACTTCCTCCTGGCTGTCTTCCTTCTCTTCCTTTCATCCACTCACTTGCACCAGATATCTCCCTTGTTTCTGCCTTCTCTCTCTCTCTCTCTCTCTCCACTTTTTTAACCTTCGGCCTCTTACCTTTTGATTCTTTACTTCCCTTCTCTTTTTTATTTTCTTTTTGTCTTTCCTTTTTCTTCTCACTCGCAAGCACACTACTCTTCTTAAATTGGAGATGTGGCACAGCTACGGCAATCGGCAGCTCCCGGCACCAATTAGGGTCATGGGTGATCCTGCACCTGTGCACTAAGTGCAGGGCCATCCACTCCCGCATTTCACACAGGAACTGCTCTGCCCTGCTACCACACCCACACCTGAAGACACAAGTCTGGCGATTATTTATTTACAGTAAAAGACTCTAATTAGCCACAGACCTCATTTTACCATAAACAGATTTATTTGTGTGCATCTTTGCAAATTTGTATCTCCTAATAAATCTGGCATCCCACTTGAAAATAAAACAGATTCCCACAATATAAACAAATAATGATGCCATCAGGATTATCAGGATTTGCCATGTCACAATGTAATTGATAGGTTTGTTTGAAAAAGCTTGATAGACTTTAAAATGACTTAAATTTAAGAAATGAAGACTCCAATGGATCTCATAATAGTTTTATTACAATACACAGCAAGCTTCATTTGAAAGCAAACCTCGGTTTGGATACTATAAAAATCCATTATATTACATTCTTATGATGTTAATCATGAGATTTAAGAGGACTTAAGATTAAGACAGTTTGTGTGGCTCAGTAGTTTTCTTTTTTCAAAGCACATTGCTGATATTTGTTAAGTAAGGCATTTCAAGTCAATAAACTCCATGGTCTCTGAGGAGATTTTTGTATTCTGGAATACCTAGATGAGTTTCAAGAAACAGTTGAACACAAATAATATTTGATTCATCTTACATAAATGTATAGATGCCAGTTTAAGTATGGGGTTTTCAGGTGCAATCCATACATCATGACTTCCTAAGTACCCATAGCAATAAGAGACATATAAGTGTGACACTAAATAAATATTATATTGAATCCTTCATTGATTAACTATTCCCCTGAAATGAACTGGTGCCACATGCAGTGTTGGCTTTTACCTTGTTTTCAATATTGGACAAGTAGTGTGTCTGGTCTTTTATAACCCTTATCTGTATTAAGTGGGCATGAAAATGGAAGCTTGACAGATGCATAGAAAATAATTTAAGGAAGCAACCACACAAGAACAAAAGAATCATTTCAAAATATGTACAACGCTATCAGTAAAATCAAGTGCACTTAACAGAACCTGTGATTTATGGGCACTGGGTTTTACTGGGCTTCTTAATCCTAGAAGTTGTCCTGGAAATACTGGAAGTAAACCACTGCTAGGGGTTTAGGTGCACACTTCTTGGCAGACTTAGTGAAGTTAAGAGAGGGGAAAAAGTTCACTGATGGAAGGAAACGTGAGTCAAGCACAGACAGGAAAAAAGGAAATGGTGTATAATATGCAGATAACTACTATGGATAGGTGTTTCTCCTTTCTTATTTTCTTTATATAATTACTTACAGAATATTATTTGTTGAATAGTTTGGTGATACTTAAGGTGATGGTAACTGGAAACCCTGGCCCAGAGATTTTCTTTTTTTTTGTCATTGTTTTGTAAAATTGTTTATTTTTTCAAGCACACTTAACCAGCTAAGTTGATCCATATTATCAACAGCAGCTATGTTTGGAAGGAAAATGACAGCTCTTACCAAATTGTATGCCAAATAAGGACACCCATCAGGCATTTTGTTTGTTCCAGCAGGATATCAACAATGGACATTTTTTTCATTTATCATTTAGTATTTTTATCAGACATCTATATTACATACTACTTATTATTTATAGAAAGACAAACTAACTGTTCCTTTAGCCACTGTCCAGTAACAGGAAGATACAGTATGTGGCTGGTATGAGCAGAAGATAATGTACAAGATAATGTACACTAATGTCAAGACAACAAGTGATTGTAACAACCATTGACAACAGTAACTCAAGCATAAGGGATTCAGTTAGTAGGCTGCACCTAATGTCAAAGGGTCATTGCACATTGTCTCTGATTAGTGTATGACCACACTGTTTTAGTTATCCAGCTTGGAAGAAGTTGAAAGCACTATCCATCTATCCATTATCCAACCCGCTATATCCTAACTACAGGGTCACAGGGGTCTGCTGGAGCCAATCCCAGCCAACACAGGGCACAAGGAAGGAAACAAACCCCAGGCAGGGTGCCAGCCCACCGCAGGGCACACACGAACACACACACACACACCAAGCACACACTAATGAATCATTATTCACTAAGCTTCTGGATCATACAAAATTTCATTATGCAAATGGAAAAGTTGTGCCTGTCATGCCAGTCAGGAGTACTCAGCTGTCACCAGAACCAAGACACTAACACAGTAAACCAAACCAATTAATTTAAAGATATGGATTATTAACATGAAAGATTTAAATACTATGACCAAAATTGACACTTTTCTCCTAGCAATAAAGTAATAAAATGCTGTAGCTACAAAATAGTGATATGGCACACTTAAATTTAAATGTGAAAAACATGTAGGCCTACACTTATCCCAAGCTAAATTATTAATACAAAACAAATATGTGCAAACATTCCTTGCAATCAGAACTTTCAGACATAGTCAGAAATAGCAGTTTAGATACTGGATGCTACTCAGAGTTCTTAACCACCAAAGAGGCTGCTGCCATGGCTTCTGAACCTTCAGTAGCTAGAGGGCCAAAGACATTCTAGGCAACTGGAAAACTTTACCTACAGAGTGATCAGGTTATTTGAGGTTGTCAAAAGAACACACTTTATGGATGGAGTTCTGAGAGAAACAGGTAGATGGCTCCATCTAAAGGAGCACAGTAGTGCAGGAATAACACTGCAGCAGGGTGAAGCCCATCATTTTTTGCATCATGCATACACCACTGGATGTGATGGCTCATTCACTCCCATCTATATTATTATTTGGTAATAAAAGTACTTAAAATTACAGTTTATTTAGTGTCAGATTAAACCATGCAGGACTGGTGTATCAGCAAAAAACCACTATCACTGTCATATCAAGTCTAATCATATGCTGAGTCAGTGAATAAGGGACAAAGTGGCCAAGAAGTAACCAAAGAGGGTGAGTACTGGTCCCACAGCAGTGTATCTAATAGGAAATTCAAGCAGACACCTAGAATTTGAAGCATTGAACGCAAGTGGTTCTGTTCTCAATGGAATTAATGGGCACTTGGTTAACCCAAAATTTTCAGAGTAAACATTTATGGATCAATGAAGGCAGGGAAACCGTACGTTTCCAAACCTCTTCTGCTTTTACGGATGCACAGTGGGAGTTATTATAATAAAGAAAGAGCTGTGTATGTCCAACTAATGGATGTAATTTCATGTTTGTCCAATCACTTTAATAATAAATAATATTTACCAATTTACTTTGTAACTATATCAATGGAAATATACTTCTAAGCAAGGTTATTATAATTAACAAAAACAAAACTCAAAACTGAAACTATTATTAAAAAAAATTTTCATAAACTGAAATAAAATAATTAACAAAGCCGAAATGAAAAACTAAAACTAAACAAAACTGGTAAAGTAGCTGGAAAGACTAACTCAAATAAAATAATAATACACTAAAAATATTTTTAGTTTTCGTTTTTGAATTTATATTCTTGCCATTGGTCTTTAACCCTTTATCCACCACGAGCCATCCTAATATACAGTATTTATCCAGCAAATGGCGGCAAATGGAGGGCAGGTGTTCACAAATCATTTGTGGTGACAGAACAAGTTGAATATGGGCGCGTAAAGCGTGAGAAATAAAAAGCAATTTACTGTGCTGCCTTTCTTTGTGCTTGATTTACTTCAAGCACCTGAAATTGGAATGTGCTGATCAACAAAAACTTTACTGTATGGACAGAAAAATCATGAGTGACGTTTCAGTTTATTTCTCAGGTGCCTGCTTGTTGTTGATAATAATTCACCTGCCACTTCGCACAGAGAGACTGACGGCCATCCTACAAGATCAGCATATTGTTACTGATCAATCACTTTTGGTTTAAAAAAGTTGTTTAACAAAGTACAAACCTTGTAAAATTCCTGAGTTGGCAATGTCTCTACTGAACTACAGATAGGTAGGCGAAGAGAGTCTGCCAGTCTGGTGAAAAACTAAACCTACTAATGTGTTTTTGTATTCATTCTATATTTATTAATGTATCTTTTTTTAGTTTATATACACAGCTCAAAATATATGACATTGTGAAAATAATCCAGCAGCAGAATTAGGTTTTAAAATATTTGTGCCCTTTTTTTCAATGTCTCTCTCGCAAAACAGATAGTTCAGATATCATATTCTTTTTGTTCATAACATCAGTAATATAAAACGTATTGCATATCAGTGACTTTTCCTGCCTTACATCCAAATCTGCTGGGGTAGGCTCCTGGTTCCTGCGTTCCTGCTCCGGATAAACAGGTTTATATAATGTACTAGCAGAATACCCGTGCTTCGCAACGGAGAAGTACTGTGTTAAAGAAGTTATGAAAAAGAAAAGGAAAAATTTTAAAAATAACGTAACTTGATTGTTAATGTAATTGTTTTGTCATTGATATGAGTGTTGTTGTCATATCTATCTATACTAATAAAAGGCAAAGCCCTCACTCACTCACTGACTGACTGACTGACTCATCACTAATTCTCCAACTTCCCGTGTGGGTAGAAGGGTGAAATTTGGCAGGCTCATTCCTTACAGCTTACTTACAAAAGTTGGGCAGGTTTCATTTCGAAATTCTAAGCATAATGGTCATAACTAGAAGCTATTTTTCTCCATTTACTGTAATGGAGTTCAGCTGTAGGGGCGGAGTTTCGTATGACATCATCACGCCTCTCATGTAATCACACATTACGTAGAAAGCCAGGAAGAGCTACAAAACGCGCTTTAGAAAACATGCATTATATAATTAAGAAGGCAGCGAAACAATTAGAAGCGAGCGAGTGACATATAAAACCATATTCAGCGGCTCACGTGAACTGACGCAGTGCGCAGACAAAAAGTAACAGTTCCAAAGAGTGCTGAACAAAAACCGAATTACACTGCTACGCTCAAATAGATAAACCACACGCCGTGGTGCGATAGTAAAGCATTCACCTGTAGCGCCCACGTCCGAGGTTCGATTCCTGAGAGGGGATGCACTAAGTATGTACGTGCGCTTCTCGATTTATTTTAACCTCGCATCCCCTTAGTTTGAGACGTATGAAAACGCATGCGGTTAACGCAGAAAGACAGATCACCTATTCACCTATTGAAGCTTCATGAATAATGAATACTTTATTCGCGATCAATGATTGTTTTGGTAAAGCCATACTCAGTGTATTCATTAGATGAACGGTAAAAAAGTAAGAGCGAGGGGACGGTAACTTACTGAAGCACACAAGCAAAACCACAAAAGCACGCGGGCTTGATGTACTGACTTGCGCGATCACATTCCAAAAAATATTTCTTTTCAAGTTCTATTTAGTCCATATGAGTCAAACTCAAGGCCCACGGGCCGCATCCGGCCCGGCATGTAATTATATCCGGCCCGCGAGATCATTTTATATACTGTATTATTGTTATTAATGGCCCGGGTATATGAAGCGCTGGTAACACAATAAACTACAGATCCCATAATGCAGCGCTTCAGCTGCCTTGCCGAACACTTACCGCGTT
>JANRMT010062837.1:17298093-17353678 GCA_026402145.1 Polypterus bichir lapradei | reverse complement strand
AAAAAAAAAGGGAACATTTTAAAAATAACGTAACATGACTGTCAATATACAGTAATTGTTTTGTGAGTTTTACAGAGTGTTGCTGTCATCAAGGATTTGATTATCATTATTTCCTTCAATCAGGTTCGTATTTGTAGGATGTGTTGTGTTCAAGTTACATTCCGTGTTTGTCAATCGTTGTAAAGATGACAGGTTTCATTCATCTATTCGTTTCTTACTGCATCAATAAACAGCTCGTCTTCTTCTTTATCTGAGACCTGACACACTGCATGCACAGGTTTTTTTTTTTAACACTGTCTTCCTTTAGCGGGACATTCACTTTTTCCACCGTGTGCTTTGTTTCTGCAGTAGCTGCAGTTATGAATATGCTTGTATGTATCAGACGCTTCATATTTTTTTGCTGCCTTTTCAATTGTGTAATTCGGTTTTTGTTCAGCGCTCTTTTGAACTGCTGCTTTTTGTCTGTGCACTGCGTCAGTTCACGTGAGCCACTCGGTGTACATGCATCGAAGTTTCCCAGCTGTGCTGGTGCCATGTCATGCTATGTCCATGGCTGTATCTAATGTTACCGAAGTCCCGGTACTTAAAACTTTATGTCGCAGTTTCGCTGAGTTTGTGCCAAACACCACCCTGACCATCTCATCTTCCTCTGCATAAGCACAGTCCTTCACCCGTGAATATTTACCCGTGGCAGTGTTTCTATTGAATTGCCGCTGACGGATGGCCTTATATGGGCAGGCACTAAATTACAAACACCAGCGGCAGCCTGTCTATGAACTTAATTTAAAGTTTAGGTTTACATCGTGCTTTGTTTCCGAAGTAGCAGAACTCATGAATATGGTTGTATATGTCACTCGCTTGCTTCTTATTGTTTCGCTGCCTTCTCAATTATATAATGCATGTTTTCTTCAGCGCTTTTTGGGCCTCTTCCTGGTTTTCTACATACTGCGTGATTACGTGGGAGGCGTGATGATGTCACACGAAACTCCGCCCCCACTGGTTTCACGCTCATCTCCATTACAGTAAATGGAGAAAAACAGCTTCCAGTTATGACCATTACGCGTAGAATTTCGAAATGAAACCTGCCCAACTTTTGTAAGTAAGCTGTAAGGAATAAGCCTGCCAAATTTCAGCCTTCCACCTACACGGGAAGTTGGAGAATTAGTGATGAGTCAGTCAGTCAGTGAGTGAGCGAGTGAGTGAGTGAGTGAGTGAGTCAGTGAGGGCTTTGCCGTTTATTAGTATAGATACATTGCTCCTAATCTCAGATGCTGTCTCTGTTGTTTTGTGGTTGTCCATACACTAATTACTTGCTTTTGCTTTGCTCATTAAGGGTTTACTGTTCTTATGCATGGGCTATTCAAGTCTCACCACCCCTAACCTTAATACTAAATGCTTGTTTTTCTTACTTTCCCTCAGTAGAGCCAGGTGGAGTAGGCACACTAATTCAAGCCTAAAAGCCCTGTTCTTTCTAAAGCCACATAATTTTCATGAACACAGTAAAATCTATTTTCACTATCTGTTTTTGATATTTTTTCAGGCCTGCAGATTAAGGTTGTCTAAATGCATGGTCACGCTGGGAAGTTGCCCAGGGTCCCCACAAGCTTAGGGGCCCCATGCTAATCTATGCCTGTTGTGACTTCCTGTCAATAAATAAATACTATATTAAACTAGAAATATTTGTTATTGTGTTACAAGTTGTTTTGTCTTGGTTAAGTAATATATTGCTCTACTTTCTCCTTTGTATTATTAAGATGTAGCCTATCAGAATGCCTAATCCCACAGACTTACCACTGTTTATAAGGTATTATTGTATATAACTTCTCCCCACCTTCCCTTCTATATCTATAACCTCAGGCAATTAGATGTAGTAAAAAGACAAACAGGAGTTAAGTTACAATTTATTATTGATAATATTCATAAATAATAACAATATGCAAAGTGCATTTGAATATTGGCAACTGTACCACCTGATTAAATTGTGATATGTAGTTTCAGACGGCACACAGGCTTGTTTGCTACTTAATGTCTCTAGTTAAGGCATCATTGGTGCTCAGCTTTCTTCAGAACAGGCCGCAAGCCTGGTCAATATGGCTGCTGAACTGTGCTCTTCATTGTAATGTCTTCACCATCAGAGTTTAGTAACAGATGCTTCTTTCAGATGTTAGTAAGAGAGAGATACACCATCATCATCACAGGTTAGCAAGAGAGAGAGAGTGTGAGGTTAAACAAGTAAATTTATAGATGTTCTGTCCAACCCCTAGAGCCAATAGGACGTCATGGTACTTAAAAGCTTCTGATACAAGCCAATTCCAAACAGCCATACTTCAGACCAATGGGGGAATAGTACATCTTAACACCTGCCACTCCCCAAGACCATATGTTAAGGAAAAGCTTGGCTTTCTTGCGGGGGTTGAATGACTTTAGCAGATAAACACTCGCCAAACTGGTTTAAGGCACATCCTCTCCCAACTCTGTCTTAAAATTCAAAGAGACCCATTCCTAAAGGGGGGGGGGGGGTAAACACTAAATTACATTGCTTTGCCTAAGTTACAAATACAGACATACAAAATATTTATCAAGTTATATGCAAAATCTTACATCACAACACAAGTGGACATTGCCATTCACCTCTGATTTAGTATCAAGGTCACCTCTGCAACCTTACGTGCATGTTTGTGTACAGATTTCACGTGCTACATAATGTAAAAGCAGTGTCACAGATGAGCGGGGACACTGCCCGGCCAGGACGCCTGAATAGTCCCCGAGTTGGACGATACTTCTCCTCCGCCATGAGAGGGCAGCTGCCCAAGTCTGTTTGGGGGCCATGGGAAAGGAGCTGGGACGCTCATCATTATGGAAGGATGTGGCTACCGCCAGGGGGTGCCCGGACAGTTAGGGAATCCTGGATGGCAGCACTTCTGCCACACCAGGAAGTGCTGCGGGAAGTAATTCCAGGGGCACCCGGAGTGCTTCCAAGTGCTCTCCTGACACTTCCATCACACCAGGAAGTGATGTCAGGGGGAGCACCTGGGGCTCATCCTGGTCATAATAAAAGGGGCCGCCTCCCTCCAGTAGACGAGCCAGAGTTGGGAGGAAGGAGACGAAGCTTGTGAGGAGGGGACAGGAGGTCAAGAGAGAGAAAGAAGAAGAAGAGAAAGAAGAAGAAAGGAAGAGAGTTGGTGAAAGAAGGAATTGTGGTGCAGTGAGAATTAATAAAGAAGTGTGTTTTGGACATTCTGGTGACAGTCTATCTGTATCTGGGGGTATGCTTTCCGCAACGTATATGTTAACATCCCTTCCAGTCAATTTTCTGCAAAGAAATTTCGCAAATGTTTGTGTTGAACACTTCATTAATAAGAAATAATTCATAGTAATTTCATAATGTGTTATCTCCATCTGTATGGTTTACCAATTGAGTATCATTTATATGTTGAAATTTTTGTGCTTTTCGAGGCTCATGTTATATTGTTCAAATGTTTATTTTGATTAATCTTTGCTGTATAGCATTTTTAATGTTTAAACACTGATTTTGTTGGAATACAATAAATATATGTTTAATTTTGTCAACCATTTACATTTTTATTCCTGTGAGTGGTTGTGTAGGTAGGGGCCCCAGTGCACTGCTTTGCCCGGGGGCCTATAATGCTGTTAAGACGGCCCTGCTGCAGGTGGCAAAATTCTGTCTATAAATTGTATGTGCCTGAGATGGAATCAATATGACTGGTAGAAAATAAAAAGCCCAGTATGGGAGATTTTTGAATGCAATATTAAAGGCATTCTTTATTAGTACATTGTCAAGGAGCGAGATATGTTGTGTGGTATAGAGTAAAACAAATATAGAGTATGTTGTGTGGATTTAGAGTAAAACAAACCTTCAAACCTTAAAATTCACCTAAATTTAATTACAAATTGGCCCATTCTGGACAATAAAAGGAAGAGGTAAAAAGTGACAACAATCAGTGCACATTAGTTCAGCATAAATGACAGACAATAATTTAAAAATTATAAAAATTGTATAAAATTGTTCATATTCATTATCTGGTTTTGATTCTGCTTGTTTTTATCAGACAAACACAAAACCAGATAGTAAACCATGTAGTGTAGTAAGCTTCCACTAACACATCCAAATCCATTAAGTATGCAGTTGTGTCTGATTTTGATACAAAACTAAACTCCATAGTAGCTCTTTAACACTAAAATTAACAGAGCCAACGAAAAAACTCGTAATTCCGGCCCACCTTAAATCCCTTTGCATCTCTCTGTCAGCCTCTTTTGTCTTCTAAATGTGTCGATAAGCCCAAGCAGCATACCATCCACTCCATCACCTCAGAATGGCCAAGAAGTTCTCCCAGTTCCTGCCTTGATTGATTATCTGGGAGTGAGCTACTCAGAATTGTAAGGGGAAATAACTTGATATGCATTTTGTGTCTAAACAGTCTATGTAAACAAATCGTTAAAACAGAAACATTTTTCATGTTTTAGTAATAAATGACAAAATGTACACATGAACTATATAATATTTAAAGGCTGATGGCTAAATATCAAATAAACACTTCCATAAAAAAGGCAACTATAATATGACGGTTTCTGTGGTGCAGCGGTTAGAGCTGTTGACTTATAATCCAAAGGTTGTGAGTTCGAAACCAGCTCCCCTGCAAATTTACTGTTTTGAGTAGTGAGCTGCTCTTATTATTACTATTATACAATAAAAACATAAATTTCATTTGTGTCTGTAACAGCTGGTGTAAATGTATAGGACTTGTACACATTTTTATTGCTAGAAACTGAAGACTATTTAAGAAAGCTCATACCATGAAACACGAACAATTTGATCAGAGTAAGTTTACAAAGAGCTTTAAAGATATGCGTGAATCAAAAACAACAAATTGCATTTGCCGAAAAACACATTTTTAACTCAATATGAATGCACACAAAAGTTTTCAAATCCTTTGTGATATAAAAAACAAAGAAATCCACTCTTGAACCCCTTACAACTCCTCTTCCATGACCAAAGTTTAATAAAAAATATTTTAAATTCTGTCCAGTTTCCAGATATAAACCACAACATACCTGCAAGCAAAACAACACCCTAATTTAACATATTAAATTAAACCAAGAGAACAGCAACTGTCAGCCCTGATTCCTGAAAGAAGGAAGAAACACATCACTCTAATAATTAACTTACAAATAATTTATCAAATAAATTTACCACTGTACTGATCCACAAGCAGCCTTATTAACACTAGAATTACCAGAGCCTACGGAAAAACTCATAATTCCGGCCCACCTTAAATCCCTTCACACCTCTCCATCAACGTCTTTTCTTTTGTAAATGTGTCAATCAACACAAGCAGCCTACTATCCCATCCCCCCACTGCCATAAAAAGGGCAAAAGTTCTCCCAGCAAAGCCTTGATTATCTGGGAGTGAGGTACCTGGAGTTGTATAGGGTAAATAATATATCGTTATTTGGAACACATGCATTTCATGTGTGTTCCGTGTCTACGAAGATCTATGTAAACACATTGTTAAAACAGAAACATTTTTCATGTTTTAGTAATAAATGACAAAATGTAGACATGAACTGTATAATGTATGAAGCCTGAAGTCCAACTATCAAACAAACACTTTCACAAAAGGTGTAAGTATAATATGACAGCTTCTGTGGTGCAGCAGTAAGAACTGTTGACTTCTAATCATGATGCAGCTGGTTCAATACTGGTTGCCTCATAAGTTTACCATTTTGAGTAGTGAGCTGCTCTTATTGTTAATACTATACAATAAAAACATACATTTGATTTGTGTCTGTAACCGCCGATGTAAATTTATAGTACTTGTAAAAGTTAGCGTTTTTTTTTCACTTTTATTCTTTCAGTTACGATCACGATACAACCAACCACCACCACCACCCCAAATCTGACGCTGTTAGTTTTCATTTGAAACTGTGAATAATTGTAGATGTGAGTGGTGTTTTGAGAAAATGGAACTGGAAATTCGCTGATCTAGAGGGATAAAAGCTGACACACAAACACTGGTGAATCTAAACTCAACTTTTTTTTTTTCTTGGAACCAATTTCTTCTTACTTGGAACCATACCACAAAATTACCTCTGAGGTAAGAGATGCAGAGGCATTTAGCAGTTAATTGGGGAACTACACCTCTAAACCCTGTGTAGCATTAGGAATGGCTTTTAAGTTTAGACAGCAGTATTTGTTTCAGTGCTCCATGATCACACTTAGTTAGGCAATCTTTACACATGTTGGCTTGCCTGTGCCCAGCATCTTTCTGGACTTTTAACAGACTCCAACTGAGAACAGCATCCTAGCTCTCCAACTTGCTCTCTCTCACTCTTTCTTTTTCTGATGTGCCACAAATGAGTTCCATGCAATTAGATCACTAAGAAAACTGGAAGTGCAGAGGTAAATTCCTCTGTTTATTTTTCTCTGGTCCTTAATGGCCCCTTCCACACTCAGAGCCAGTCAGGTAATACATCTATATTTTAAACCAAATTCAATATATACTCGCTGAATAGCAATAAAATCTATGGGACAATGAAAAAAAAGTTTTTTCTTTTTTAATATACTGCATGTGGACATTTCAAGATTTTATCTTCATTTAAACAATATCTTTAGATAAAGGCAATATAATCATCGGGTCTGCTTACTTTTTGACTTGACTGTACATTTTGTACAATAATCAATGGGTTACTGGGCACCAAAGCTAATTGATATTTTAGCTGTGCACAAAACTATAACCAGCAGAGTCCCTGTGAAAAATCATGATAGATCATATTAGCCACCCAGTTTATGCAATAATACTCTAGGATCTAATGTGGCCTTTATCAGTAATAACATTCAGCTACAAAAGCCTGCACCCTTTCAACTTATCATTTACTGTAGGTCTCCTATTTCTATGCTCCTGCCTCTAGTCTACTTTTTAGATTGCCTATGTATCATTACATACACACTCTAATAGAGCGCTCTGAAGAAGTATCCACCCCAGTCATAATGCAGTATGAATGTTGCAAATACAATATTCATTAATCTGGTTAGCTGAAGGCCTCAGGGAGCCTCTGACAAAATGCAACCTTTTTTGTACTCTCAGTGCAAAACCAACCTAGACAAAAACGCCATATATACTCACCAATTACATAGAGACATATATGCATTTCTCTTTATTCATTCTTTGTCTGTGCTCCAGTTAACCTGGCCAGGGCTGTGGGAAGTTACAGTCTATCCCATTTGCATGTAGTGCATTTCTGTAATTCCATTTCATCACAGGGCAGACCCTTGCCCCGTCAGGTTACAGATTAGGTCAAATTGTTAAAATAATCTATTTAAGTTAATACAAAATTACAACATTAGCCCTGTTCTATGAACTTCACCAGTTACTAGTTACTAACATGTTATTCTTTTCACTCATAGACTAATTATTACCAAATGAATATCTTCTTCCCTAGAGACTACTTAATTCTCTGAGAGCCTAGAAGGCTAGTTATATCTTTTGAGATTCACTTCAGTCGACGCCTCAAGCTGAAATACATCAGATAATGAAGCCCTTACCGTGAAGAACAAGCCCAATTCTAGCTCCTATTGCTTGTGCAGCATAT
This sequence comes from Polypterus bichir lapradei, assembly GCA_026402145.1. Taxonomy (NCBI): domain Eukaryota; kingdom Metazoa; phylum Chordata; class Cladistia; order Polypteriformes; family Polypteridae; genus Polypterus; species Polypterus bichir. The sequence continues at coordinate 17,346,067 of JANRMT010062837.1, read as the reverse complement.
TGATCTCACATAATCCCATAGTCTCTGTCTTCATCCAATTCTTAGCTGGGTTCTGGTCTCTGAAATGAAACTGCTCAGTCAAAAAACAATCAAGGGAAGGGCTTGTACTGCTAGAGACACAGATCAAGCACTCTGTTTCCTTGCACAATCTATAAAGAATTACTGAACTAGCATACCACACAGCCCCCACCCCGCCCACATTTCTACCTAATATCAACTTCCTGCAGGCAGTCACAAACAAGAACTAACTCATTCCAAAAAAATAGAGGAGGTCTTTGGCCTCGATGAAAACAGAGGATCAAATGCTTCTTAAACAATTTTCACTAGGAGGTAATCAGTTGTTGTGCTTTTGATAAAGAGAAAGAAAATATGTGAGCCACTTAGAGTCTTTCAGCAAGTAATTTGTGAGATCTGAATCCGTAACCTTGAAATCTGTAAACCTCATTGAAACTGCTGCCTGAAAGAAAAGTAGCACCACTTGCATGCAGAGTCTGCACCTATGCATAAAGGAGAACTGCTTGTATTAAAAAGTGCATTAGTTGCACATCAACAGATTCTGCTTTTCATTAAGAGGAATTATCTCCCCTTGTGAGAAATTAAATAGAAAATATATGTGAAAATGTTTCTGAAAATGGGCCAAACTGCAGCTGCAGCTAAGTCACTCTAAGTCCTTGACAAAACTGAGAAATCTTTTCTATAAATCATCTATCTATCCATTATCCAACCCGCTATATCCTAACTACAGGGTCATGGGGATCTGCTGGAGCCAATCCCAGCCAACACAGGGAACAAGGCAGGAAACAAACCCCGGGCAGGGCTCCAGCCCACCACAGTCTATAAATCATATGCCTTCAAACAGCACAATAACTCAAGAAGAGGAGCTTTACATGCAGCCAGTAAGATGAGAGGCCCTGAACATTACGTGAAAGGCGTGAAAGCTGGAGTCTGCTGAAGAATATCATTATAATAACAAAATCCATATGGAAAACACAACAGCCAGCAGAAGCTGTATTGTTTTATGTACCTCTCCCACAGACTGGGTTTATTACAAGCAATATCTTCAGCACATTAAGATAAGTGGACAAGCTCACAGTTTGCAGAGGATAAGATTTAAAGTATGACTTCATTTTTATTGCTCCATCATGTTCTTCTTACCTTCTTTGTTTTCTTTTCAAAGTTCGTTACTTATCCAGTTGGTTGTTAATGTGTCAGCAACCTGTCCAAAATCCAAAATTTAAATTTTTAAAACAAGTTTTATTTATACAGATCACACTTTTAAACAGACCTGAACTGGTAGTCTTTTAGACAGGCATAGTTACAGCTTTGAGACATAAATTATGAAAAAGCCACACCACATCAGATTAAATATGTATAGAAATCTTACATGAATATGAAAAGATTATGAAGACTCCACACAGACAGTGACCAGGTTGAAGTTTAAACACCTCAGTAAGTAGAGTGTATTCTTGTGGGTGTTACAAAAAAAATGCAGGGTTTTATTCATGATTTAAGTCTCCTTTCCTTTCCTTTTATTTATTTATTTTCTTGTCTTTCAAATATAATTCTGTAAATTCTGTTTGTAGACCCCCATGAAGCTGCAGTTCAGGGTTCGTGGACTCAGTCGTTTGCGGATTTTTTCTTAGAACCTAACTATTAATTGTTAGCGGAAAGTGCAAATATCCTCCACAATTTTTTATGGCTTTTTTCGTGGCAATACTGTGCTGTAGAGAGAGAGCAGGAAGCAACCGAAGAGGGAAATGTGGTTTGGGATGGTGAAAGTAGCCAATCCGAGAGCGTTATTCATTTCTCCTTGCTGCTGATTGACTGCTGCCATGTCACATGTCTCCTGGTTTGTGGGTTTACCACCGCTGAGGGAAACACAGTTTGGGATGGTGAAAGTAGCCAATCTGAGAGCGTTATTCATTTCTCCTTGCTGATGATTGACTGCTGCTTTGTGACACATCTCCAGCTGAGTGTCCTCGTATTTTCCATTTTGTTATTGTTTTGTTATTCTTAAACGCACACAATGTTGTCGAATTGCCCTGGACCTTCTAAGGCTTCTGGAACTGAGCCTAAGTGCCAGAAGAAGTCTAAAACACTCCAGGAGAAGGTTGAACTATTGGATTTGCTCCGGGAACTAAAAAATTATGCTGCAGTAGCGCGCCACTATGGCATTAATAAAAGCACCGTATGCTACATAAAGAAGAATGAAGCAGCGATCTGGAGTACCGTATCTATAAGTTTCTGTGATAGTTTCAAAAAGGTAACGACCGTAAGGAATAAAAATATCGTCAGGATGGAATCTGCCTTGGCACTGTGGATCACCGAATGCAGGAAGAACATCCCCTTGGACTGTAACATTATCCGTGAGAAAGCAAGGAAATTGTACCAGCAGTTCGCTACAGGAGACAATGTAGCAACTTCCCATCACAATGTTCCTGACACCTATAAAGAAAAGTCAGCACGAAACCCCACCAGAAGAAGACCTGTACAAAGATACAACTCCTCCTGAAGTGCCTGAAGAAGAAGCGCCACCCAAGGAGTTTTAAATCCTGTGCATCGTACTGCACAGCTACTTCATCATCATCATCAATATCATTCATCATTGGTGAGTACCCATACATTTTACTGTATTTTATTTAAATTAAATTATTATGCATTTATTCTACTTATAACAAAGAAAACTACAGCGAATACCAAAGAAAACAAGCTTGCATGAATTACAGTACGTATAGTGGTAACATCGGTATTTTACATTCTAGCACCATGGGAGACATAACAGTACAGTACTGTACAGTATACAGGTTTACCTTTACATTCTGTTTTTAGGTAATGTATTAAGGTAATTTTTTAGGTAATGTATTAATGTATTAAGCTGAGTTTGCAATGAAATTAAAGTGCTTTAGGGGCACACTGTATTTAAGGTTGAAACTATAAAAATAGGCATTTAAAAGGCATTTTTTAACCACATCCAAAAGTTGTGGTTTTTCATAACTTGCAGGTGCTCTAGGAATGTAACCCCCGTGAATTTTGGGGGTGTACTGTATATCTTTTAGGTCTTGTTTATGTGTCTTATTCATTACAAGCCTAAAGGCATATGTGGGTCCATCCCAGACCTTTATATGTCCCAAACCACAACTAGCAGTGCTTTGGCATTGCACTATCTTCTTCTTTTCTTTGGGTCTCATTTTTAATTTGCAATTGCTTATTTTTTCATTATGAACTTTGCCTTGTTAAAAGTTAAGGGTTATTGGTTAAGGTTTATGGACTGGATTTGTTTGCATAAAGGTTTGCGTTTTACTTGCAACTTTCTTGCATTCATTTTCTGTTTTTTCTGTTCCTGTGTATTTTTAATCTTTTTGAATAAATCTATAATATTTTAAAGGAAGATTGTTTAGGTTTCATAGGCCAGGGATTTTCATAGTTTATCTTCTTTCTTTTGTGAATATTTTTATATTTGAAAGTGTTAGCCTTATTTGTTGTCCTGTGCAGGAAAGGAAGCTTGTAATGTGAGTTTTGGGCTAGGCTGCCTATGATAAGGCCAATTCCGTGGTAAAGATCTGTAGTAAAGGCTTTTGTGCTTTGTTGTGACAGAAAATTAACATAACAGTGCGATGTCTACTAAAAAAATTCAGCTTGACTCCTTGTGAAATGCTGGATGCTGTCATCATTGCTGTTTAACTTTACAGTACCATGCACTTTTTTATCCTAACTACATAATAACACCAGTCTTTCACTTATCTCCTTGTTAGATGCCTTTTCATGCCTTTGGCATCTTCCTTTTTCAATGAGTATTTAAAGATTACAAGTAGTTAAAAATGTAGCTGCTAGAGAAGTTATGTGACAACATAGGGTAGGATGGCTGTGTAACTCAGGTACTCTTCCTAGCCTTAGAATAAATAACCACAATCTTAGCTTTTCGTGCTGTTTATTCAATAAAGGCATGAACACATTTATAAATTATATAACCTATATACAGTAATATATATTAAATCGTGTGCTCCATGAATCATTATATGAGTTATTTGGACTTGGTTTGGCACTGGAAGTTTGAGCCATTTTGCAAGAAACACACCTTAGATATACATATACTGTATATCCAAAATATGCATATTGAGTTGTCACAATGGATGGCACGGTAGCGCAGTGGTAGCGCTGCTGCCTCGCAGTTAGGAGACCTGGGTTCACTTCCCAGGTCCTCCCTGCATGGAGTTTGCATGTTCTCCCCGTGTCTGCATGGGGTACTCCGGTTTCCTCCCACAGTCCAAAGACATGCAGGTTAGGTGGATTGGCAATTCTAAATTGCCCCTAGTGTGTGCTTGGTGGGTGTGTGTGTCCTGCAGTGGGTTAGCGTCCTGCCGTGGATTGGTTCCTGTCTTGTGTTGGCTGGGATTGGCTCCGGCAGACCCCCGTGACCCTGTGTTTGGATTCAACGGGTTGGAAAATGGATGGATGAATTGTCACAATGTGGTAGTTTTCTGTGCTTTGACATAAATGTGCAGTTACTCCACAACTTACACATTACAGTTCTAGATTCTGGGTGTAATGAGTTTTGATGCATGTCACATTTTCTACTGAAATAGCCTCATTTGTATTTATCTAGATAATCATGTTAACCCTTTTTTTCTTGCACTAACTACATAATTAATAGAATTCTTTGATTTTGGTATTTATCTTAAATTTAGCTTTTTAATGAATAATCAGTGTTTTTGCAGAATTCTCCTATATCGTCATATTCTATAATCATGGTTCCACCTTGAATATACTAAATTATTACATGGTTAAGTTTCTTACTGTAAGAGATTTATTTTCTTTTCCGATTGGCACAAATATCACTCTTGCATAGATTAGGTTTTGTCTTCCTAGCATACATTTGTAACATTATTTTCTCTCAACATCAATTTCAATCTTATGAAACTGCCCAAAGTGGAAGTTTAATACAATACTGTTAAAGGATAAAGATTTTTGTGACAGCTAAGCTGAAGGATTTTCGCATTTCAATTGTGATTTGATATCTGAACCTGAAATTCCTTTACTTTATAAGGGATAACTTCAGTTCTTTATGTTGGAACTTAAATAGCTGATCTGGTAGCTAAATTGAAATTTTTAGAAATTGTCATACTCAAAACTCCTTAATTCAGCACAATAACTAACACAGACTTTTTGATATTTATTCATGGTTAAACAAACATAGTGAAAATGTAGTTTCCTGTGAAATTCATAATTTCCTGTCTAATCTCAAGCCTTCTAATTCATCTCTAATAGAAGCAGCATGGTTGGATGACTCTGTTTCTTTAGAAGTGTTGCAAGACACTATTGAATCAATGAGAAACACTAAAGCACAACTTCCTTTCTATTTACTTGACATGCTTAAGAAGGAGACATTATTGACAACTGAGACTTTGTCGTAGTTACAGGCCATTATCCCTTATAAATTCAAAAGTTTTCATCTGGAAACTGTTTAGACAAATTTATTGTATCTATATGAGACTGGTTTTATGTGTTTCAAATTAGCAGAGGATCATATGAACAGATTAGTATGGTATTTTACATTGTGCTTCTGGGGCCCACTCCTTCACAGCTGTCATTAGATATAGACGATTGTGTCAATTATGGCTATGTGTGCACAGTTTTGGATCAAATGGAATTCAGAAACCCTTTACTGAAAATTGTTTATATACAAATCCTTCAGCTGTTGTTTTGACAAATTCAACAAATATCTTTTTCCATTAAACGCAAAGTTGACCACTATCTTTTTTAATTTTTAGAGATTAACATTCTTTTTAATTCCACCCTATATTATCATAAACTAGCAGAATACCCGCGCTTCGCAGCGGAGAAGTAGTGTGTTAAAGAAGGTATGAAAAAGAAAAGGAAAAATTTTAAAAATAACGTAACATGATTGTTAATGTAATTGTTGTATATATATATATATATATATGTGTGTGTGTGTGTATACACATACATACAAACATACACACAGGTATATATAAATATATGTGTATATATATATGTATGTGTCTATATGTGTGTGTATAGCTTTGATCACTGAGTGCAAGGGAAAAATAATAAAATGTAGTCTACTGTATAAGTTATTAAACAGTAAAACATTAACGTTTTAAGAAGTAAAGGTACATTGAGCACTACTGGAGTGGTTGCGGGTAAACTACATTTTAAAGACAGTATAACAGAACAGGTAAGTAGTACTAACAGCAGCTAAAATGTATATGGATCATCTCTCGGTAGTAGATCCCTTTTGAAAGGCGCTACACGACGGCTGTGGTATAGAAATTACATTTTCTATGTGAAAGTCCAAATTTCTGCCTCTGGTAATGTGCCTTACCAGCAATTAAAGAAAATTAGTTTTGTGTCCTCTGCAGTGTTAAGAGAGAAAGGCTTTGGTTTGGGATAAAAGGAAAAAAGGTGTAAAGAAAGGAAAGTTGCCTTTTTCTTTTATATAGTATAGAGAGATGTGTTCGGTGACGATATTAGCGCCTTTTGGGGACAGTCGCAGTGGGTCTTGTGCAGATTGGTGAGACATCCCAGCTATTAATCGGCTGTGATGGCACTGTCAGTCCTTCACTCCTGTGCGTGTCTTCATAATCCGAGCTGTCGACCTCATAATCGTATACGTGCAAAATAAAGTGCGAAGCGCCTTAATATTATTTTGCTGCGGTGTAGAAAAGGGGTCCCGTGTTTGCACTTGTCTGGGCTATAGCTCAGGGGGAGGATGAAAAAAATTAAAAGTGCTCACTTTTAAGGCAGAAGCGCAGTCAGCGTCTCAAAGGCCGGCACAGCTATGCGCGCGCGCCGGCTGCTCGACTTTTGCTGGGCAGGAGACGCCAGTTTTTGCAGACACGTTCACATGATCAAAAGTCTCCGCGCTCTTTGGAGGTCATTCATATACAAAATACCCGCGCCTTGCAGCAGAGAAGTAGTGGGTTAAAGAAGTAATGAAAAAGAAAAGGAAACATTTTAATAATAACGTAACATGATTGTCATGAGTGTTGCTGTCATATATATGCCTGCCTAGATAAGTCACCCTCGCTTCGCTCTTACTTTTTTACCGTTCATTTAATCATGACTAGTGGCGGAAAAACTATAAAATGGAAGGAGGATTACACTGAGTATGGCTTTACCAAAACAATTATTGATGGCGAATCGATTATTCATAAAGCTTGAATTGGTGATCTGTTTTTGTGTGTTAACCTCATATTTTTTCATACTTCTTCTCAAACCAAGGTGGTGCGAGGTTAAAATGAATTGGGATGCGCTGATCAATGTAATCGGTGTACCAGGAAATCATGCATTGACAAAAGTTCCCCTTTGATTGTAATGCAAAGTGTGATTAAATGCATTATTTTTTAACGCGTTATGGAGCACATGCATCGAAGCTTCTCAGCTGTGCTTGTGCTAAGAAAATTAAACATTTTAAAAATAACATAACACGATTGTCAATGTAACCTTTTGTAAGTAGTGCCTGGAGGATTCAGTGTGGAGTAAGTCTAGAGACAGCGTGTGTATTAACTTGTGGATTTCTCTGTATTTGGTGGCAGTGTGACGAAGTTGCTTCGGAAGACGGCGTTAGCCGCGGAGCTCAGCTCAGAGCGAAATGAGGTAAATGGGAGGGGAGACGATGACGTGACTCCCCCACCCGCCTTAACTGTCAATCCCCCACAAACACAGTCTCTCGGAATTTGCATAAGCACACCCCTTCACCTGCAATTTTAACTTAGTTACAAAGTGATCAAAACTCTCGTTTATATCCTGCATCCTCTCATTAAACTTGTATCCCGCATTACCCGTGTGTATGACAAACGGCAGCGGCAGCCTGTCTATTAAGTTAATTTAAAGTTTAGGTTTATACCTTGCTTTGTTTCCGAAGTAGCTGTACTGATGAATATGGTAGTATGTCACTCGCTCGCTTCTTATTGTTTTGCTGCCCCGCTAACTTAAAAGCCTTGTGCAGCGCCTGTCAGTTGAAAATTGATTGTTTGCTTGCTTTTATCGCTCTCTCTCTCTGCTCCTAGTGGAACTGTCATCTCTGACTTGTCATGGAGCACGTTTAAGCTCATGTGTTTGCAGTGTTTGAATAAAAATCCTTCTTGTTTCTACGACCTCCTGTGTCTCTGTGCAAATCTGTGACCCAAGCGTGACAATATATTCTGACGCTGACTTTATATATTCCAGCGCTGAGTTTATATATTCCGACGCTGACTTTATATATTCCGACGCTGACTTTATATATTTAAGTTTTGACTTTAGGTGGCAGTGTGACGAAGTTGCTTCGGAAGACAGCGTTAGCCGCGGAGCTCAGCTCAGAGCGAAATGAGGTAAATGGGAGGGGATATGATGACGTGACTCCCCCACCCGCCTTAACTGTCAATCCCCCACAAACACAGTCTCTCGGAATTTGCATAAGCACACCCCTTCACCTGCAATTTTAACTTAGTTACAAAGTGATCAAAACTCTCGTTTATATCCTGCGTTCTCTCATTAAACTTGTATCCCGCATTACCCGTGGGCATGAAAAACGCCAGCGGCAGCCTGTCTATTAACTTAATTTAAAGTTTAGGTTTATGCCTTGGTTTGTTTCCGAAGTAGCTGCAATGATGAATATGGTAGTATATGTCACTAGCTCGCTTCTTATTGTTTCGCTGCCTTCTCAATTATATAATGCATGTTTTCTTCAGCGTATTTTGGAGCTCTTCCTGGTTTTCTACATAGTGCGTTGACAGTCAGTTCACGTGATTACGTGGGCGGCGTGATGATGTCACACGAAACTCCACCCCCACGGCGGTCAAGCTCAACTCCATTACAGTAAATGGAGAAAAATACCTTCCAGTTATGACCATTACGTGTAGAATTTCGAAATGAAACCTGCCCAACTTTTGTAAGGAAGCTGTAAGGAATGAGCCTGCCAAATTTCAGTCTTCTATCTACACGGGAAGTTGGAGAATTAGTGATGAGTCAGTCAGTCAGTCAGTCAGTCAGTGAGTGAGTGAGTCAGTGAGGGCTTTGCCTTTTATTAGTATAGATTACACAGTATGTAAAGAATTCTATTATAGTTTGTATACAGTCAAAAGTTTTCCACTCCTCCTTGCAATATACTGTATATGCCGGGATCAAAGGGAAGCAATGAAGACTAGATGAGGAGCTCCTCAAACTTCATGGAATGTTCTTTTTTTTTCCAGAAAAGGTACACGGAATTTTTTGGTAGTATATACACCTTTTGAGGACATTTGAAATCCCAAAAGTACCGCCCTGTGAAATTAGGAGAGACTGAGAGCATGCAAGCAAGCAAGAAGGCAGGAATAAAACTGAGAAGAAAACACTGAAGTTTAGGGATACCATTAGATAACTGTTATATGCGAAAAACTGAGGAAATAAGATATCCTTTCTTATGAGAAGCTGTGAATTTCCAGTCTCTCAAAGGGCTCTTTTCTGCATCTGTATACTCTTAAAAAGGAAGTAGCACATGGAAAATGTAGAATATAGAATACAGTATAGACTTTTGTTATTAAGACTTGTTTCAGTAAATCTTCCTCATTTCCTAGAAATGGAACAAGTCAATGTGTTTTAGAAAGGCAAAGCTCATCTGGAGAGGAGCAGAGTAGTAAAAGTATTGTATTTTGTTATTTGTGGAAGGTGCTATGACAACAAAGTACTCATTTGAACCTGGGACTTGTTGTAGTTCAGTTTCATTTGTGGTTTTGAGGCTCTGATATGCCCCTACAAGTCACAATGTTTATTTTCTGACTGGATGTGGCCCATTGGGATCACAATGCAAAAAAAAATCTTACTATTATATTTGAATGAACATGTAACTACACAGTGTAGTGTTCTTTTAACTGTAAAATAAATTCACTTGTCAGCTGCATGCTGTTAATAGTGTTTCATAAAGTAATGCTTGATTGATCAATTGATAATTGAGACAATTCAGTTACTGCCAGGCAGTGAAGACTTGTAGAGACAGCATTGGCCTTTAAACTACAAAATTCCAAGGTTAAATCTGTGATTCTCTCAATATGTGATCCTTCATAAGTTACTTGATTGTACTAAAACTGTAAAATACAGTTTTGAATAACTATACTCTGTTTATAAACTCCACTTGCATAGTCATAGAAAGTGTCTATTAATAGCTAATATTGGCTTTCAACCAATTAGCGTACTGTGTGTACAACACTTGATTTGTGTCATACAGTATGTATTTCACACTCTACATCTGGGATACTGATACTGGGATCCTTGGAATCAATGGATGGAAAGATTATGCTGTTATATTAGACAGCATAGCACAGACATTACTGTGGAATTCCCTGTTAGCCTAGGTCTTCATGATCTTCAATAATTATGTCTAACATGTCTTTGATATTGTCTGTCATAACTGACTGTGAACACCTCAGAGGTTCCAGGGATGCTACTGACTGGAGTTTTTCTTTTATTCTTCTCTGTTGTCAACTGGCCATAGTTCAATGATAATGTTAAGGGACTGATAGTGTTAGGTTTCTTTTATGTTAATCAGTTTGGAAATGTTTTTTTTTTGTGGAAACAAATATGTGTTTTTATGTGTATTCATTATGTAATTAGTATTTTGTAAAGTTAGTAATTCCTTTAAACTGTGAACTTGCTACAGCACTCTGAGCATGCACTCAGTAAAGAGCACCATACAAAACTAAACTTAATTGAATCGAATAATATTATGTGCACAGGACATGTCTTCAGCTAATGGCTTCTTTTAGTGTTTATAGATTAAACCTAGGTTATACAGTTGGGATGCACTAAAAGAGAGTCATTTACCGATTGATCAGTAACATATGTGCAGCACATCAGAAAACAAAATTATGAAACTACTGTAAAAAATGCTAGAATAAGCAATTATATAAGCAAGTCAAATGTCCTACCTTGTTGTAGACATGCTACTATGAGACAATGTGCCAAAACATCTAATGAAATAATTCTTGTCATGTTTCTATTTGATGTCAAATAACAGCAACAACTGATGAGCTAGGGGAGATTTCCTCCAGATGAGGTAACAGAGCACTTAGACTGTCTAGTAAATGCCATACAATGTCTTTGTCTAAACATTAATGCAGTGGTACAGGAGTTGCTACATAGAGCCTGCATCGTCTCTAGTGTATGTATCATTTGCATAAGACTTCTTGTTAAGAAGGTAACCAGTAGAGATTATCTCACTTTCTCTGAACTTGAATTTACTAGGCTTCTACTCTTATTTATGTGCATAAACCTTCCCTAATGAGCTTCACCGAGCCAGAATGTCATTTTCTAAAGTTACTAGGTAGCAAATAGTTGCTAGTTTGACCCCTGAAACAACTTAATGCTGGTGGAAACAGCATGGTATTAGTGGGAGTCTGAACCACCCTTCTGGTAACACAGAAATTGTGAGCAACTGTTTAGGAGGGAATCTTCATCTTCCATGTTGCAAGAAGGATACTGAAGATCTTTGCTGAGGCATATGAGCAATGATCTGTTAGCTGTTTTTGTGGGCAGTGTGCTTCAGCAGTGCTTTACTGATATGAACTTAGCTAACACAGATACTAGTTTAGCCATTTAGGTTTTATCACCATTGCTGAAAAAAAATCATCTGCCTCATTCACCCTGCCTTGCTATACTTGCAAGTTTATCTGTTATCTTTGGTTTTATGATCTTTGGAAGTTTACTTGCTAAGCATACTGTGGGTATCAGTGAATCATCAATCCTCATGTGTTAAGCAAACGTGTCATTGATATTGCAGTTTATACAGGGCCAGGCATTCTGTAAATGCCAGCATTTTTGTTACATAGACACCATTAAGCAGACTTTGCACATTTTGGTAAATTTAGCAGGCAGATGAATTTTACCTGCCTAAGACACACAATAGCATTCTGTGTTTCAGCAATAGTTAGTATACTTCACACAGTATCGGACAGCAAAAATCTAGACAAAACAGCCCCTCCTGCATCAAATTTTTAATTCAACTGAAAGATGTGCAGCATTATGTTAAGTGTGACAAAAACATGGCCTGTTTTAAGATTAAAATTGACTCTCTAATAGTAAAATGTTATTGCAGGGCCCACATTCACTTTTCATTTACATTCAAAATTTTTGATTGATAGTGGGCTGTCAAATAACAAAGATGGAAGCCATGACCAGAGCTTATCAAGCTGCTGAGGCATGCAAAACATGGGCAAAATAATTCCATTGGCCATCACAGTTACAACACTCCTTTGAAACAAAACATCTGCTCTTCTCCGAAGGATGTTAGAGCAAGGAAGTGCTTGCATGGAAAAAGTTACAGGTCTTTTGTTAGCTTTAAGGAACTTTCTTTAGATTATCCATTTGCAGACAGTGGCTGTCAATTCCAATGTTTGAGTTTTTTTCACACAGAATCTATTTATTTCAGTTTTAATTCATTGTGTACATGGTCTTGAATTAGTGTGTCAGATAAATACCAAGGTTACAATTGTCTGATAATATTTTTAGAAATGTATAGCATGTATTATATCTACCTATCAATATCAGAGAAGCTCCTTTAGCCTCAGGGTTTTAAATGAATGCTGAAAACTCACTAAGTTAGCAACATCTATGCATATTAAAGCTGCCACAATGATATTCATATTACTTTCTCAGGTTCTTTTTCAGTCTGTTGTTAAAATTCTTTTGATAAACCTTCACTCAGTCTTTACAAGTTTCTTTCTTTTTTGTGTCTATGGCCTCATCATAAATACTGGGGCTATTTTCAGACATTTTCCAAATGAATTTTCAGTTTTTTGCCTGCTAAATAATCCATTTCAGAATGCAGCTGACCTGTGAATCTTAAAATCCTGGCCAAAAAAACACTTTTGTATATACATTGTACTTAAGTATATTTTTGTATACTGTATACTTCTTTATTACTTATGTTTAAAGATAAAGAACATAAGAAGTGTGGGATTTTCACCTGCTGCTACTGGATTTTAAACTGTCTATACTGGCTTGTGAAGATAGGTAGCGCCACTTACTCCAAACTGATTTCAACATTACAGCTCCATAGGATAGTGTGCTGAGGCCTCATCTATACTCCTTATTTAAGTACATATGATTGGGTTGCCAGACACAACCCTAACTCCGTGATCAAATTTGTTGATGACATCACTATCATTGGCCTGACACACACTTTCTGACATAGTGATGCCAACCTGTTATCTAATGTCAGCAAAACGAAAGAGGTTATCATAGACTTTAGGAACTAAGTGGCAGAACATACTTTCATCTGTACTGGTTGGGATGCTGCAGAGAGTTAACAACTGGGAAATTCACCACCACTAGTAAATGTAAGTGTAAAAAACACAGCTGTGCTATTGTCAAGAATACCTTAACAATTCAGATGAGTGGATATTTCCTATGCTCACTAATTTCTTTAGGTGTATACTGGACTCCTTCATTTGCAGAATAGTATTCTAGTACGACACCTGCGCTGTCCACAAGCACAAAGCACTACAGAGGGTGCTACAGTCCTGCTATGAATATTAATTGTACACATTTCCCTTCTGCTCAAGATATTTTCAACATACATACTCTATCTTTAAAAGGCACACAGTACTTAAGATTTCAGACATTATGTACATTTCTATTTCATTCTCATGTACATTTCTACTACTACTCTACTTGCTTGATTCAGGAAAAGTTTCTTCACAAGCTGACCCTGTTAGTTAGGGTCAGATCAGGAGGAGGGGAGGGACAGCATGAATGTGACTGAGAGAATAAAACTGAAAAAAAAAATGTAACTTTTACAAGTACCATAAATTGACACCTTATTTACTGTTCATTTTCAAATAATATTGCATTAATGCGATGATGTTTTCTGATTGGTACTATTCAGGTCATAAAATGATTTCTCCAAAATGTCACATATATTTGTGTCTTTATTTTTTTCCCACTGTGCTGCATTGATATCATGCACCAGAATGCGTGAGCTTATTCAGTGCAAACAAGAACACGGGGGTGGCCAGTTGCTGTGTGCTACAACATGCTTGACCTGGCGGCGATAAATGCACATGTACTGTACAAGGTATGCATGGGTCCACTGAGAAAAGAAGAGTGTTCTTTGCTCACTTTGCAGAGAAACTTTGTTGTCGCTTCTTACAAGAAAAGGCGATGTAAAAAGAAAAAGAGGATGCAACATCGACAAGCTTCTGTTCCAAGACCACTGCTTCCCCAAGGAAAGCAAACTCAGTCAGTGTCAGGTGCTTCTTCAATGTAATAGGAACCACAGCATAGAGAGAAGTGCGTACATTGCAACAAGTACACATGTCGTAAATGCAGAGGTGGGTAGTAAGGAGTTAAATTTACTCCATTACATTTACTTGAGCAACTTTTTTTAAAAATTGTACTTCTAAGAGTAGTTTTACTGCACCGTACTTTTTACTTTTACTTGAGTACATTTGTGAAGAAGAAACGCTACTCTTACTCCGCTACATTTGGCAACACTCGAATCGTTACTTTTTTTCCATTAGATACGCTATATTTTTGCTAGAGAGAAGCTGCCAGTGGATATACTGCATGGCTGTTTCACCAATCAGACGCAGCAATAATTATCACAAGACTCCGTTTCGCCAATCAGACGTAGCAACAATAATTACAAGACTCCGTTTCACCAATCAAATGTAGCAACAATAATTAAATGGCTCCATTTCACAAATCAGACGTAGACATGCAGTCACATGACCACACACAAACTGTGGCGGCATAGTGGCACAAACTCCTCACAGACAGCGGACAGGGAAAGAAAGAATACAAGTGGAACCTCGGTTTGCGAGCAAAATTCGTTCCGGAAATGTGCTCGCAATCCAAAGCACTTGTATATCAAAGTGAATTTCCCCATAAGAAATGATGGAAACTCAGTTGATTCGTTCCACAACCCAAAACTATTCATATAAAAATGATTAATACAAAATATAAAGTAAAAATACATAAAACAAATTAACCTGCACTTTACCTTTGAAAAGAATCATGGCTGGAGTGAGTGAGTTTCTAAACTCTTGTGGGATTTCACCCAACGGGACAACACACGGAAGAGCTTCCCGAAGCAACCACAGGCTACCAGCGCTGTAGCAGTTCGCCATAAAAACAAATCTGAAAAGATCGCGGTCATGCTATAGGCACTTGGCTGTTGGTGGGTGATACAAGGAACAAGGAACATTATAAATGCACAGGGCACAGTATTACTTGGCCACTAACCTGGGCATGACCCTGTCTGACTACTGTGTCTGTGTATAGGAGAGTGGCAGATCCCGCTACAATAAATAACCGCGCTGTTCCTGTTTTAAGCTGAATAAAGATGGTGTTGCTAAAGTATTGAGACTCAGCTTCATGTTTTGGGGTGCAAGACGGGAACTCACATGTCACAGCACACACACATGGTCACAATGCTGTAGTAAACAGTATGAGTGAGGCACACCGACTGTCGATTGCCCACAATCCCACAGCGAGAGAGAGAATAACCATCAGCTCAGTTGTGATCACATGACGCAGACAAAGTGTATACGGACTACTCGTATTGCAAGACCTCGCTCATTTATCAAGTCAAATTTTATTAAAAATTTTAGCTTGTCTTGCAAAATACTCACAAACCAAGTTACTCGCAATCCAAGGTTCCACTTATACATGAAAAATGAGAGCCAACTCCTGCTGAAGCATTAACCATCACTTCACTGAGTGAGGAACATGCACATTTTAACCAAATATGCACAGATATAGACAGTCAAGGTAAAGTGAGACTTCTTGTACGTGCAAAAGCTGCCTTGTTCTAATGTTATTTTCTATCAGCTGTGCTATTTGGAGGGCAAGTGGATATGCAGTATTATACTGTCAGTGTACAGTATATCTTGTCACTGTAAGTAGTTTGCACTGTTCAAACATACATGTTACCTACTGTAGGTAGGTGGCTTCAAAAGCTTTGTTGTGAAAAACTGAGATTTGGAACTTTGTGTTATTTGTGCATCTTTATTTTGTAAAGATGTTATTTATTTTTACTAATTTTTCATTTTATTATTTGGAAATAGAAGAATTTGCACATTATTTTATATTTTTGTCTGTCTTATTACAACATTTCTAAAAAAATAAATCATTTATTATGATCAAACAGTTACTCAGTACTTCAGTAGTCTTTTCACCAAATACTTTTTTACTCTTACTTGAGTAATTTTTTGGATGCCTACATTTTACTTCTACTTGAGTAATATTATTTTGAAGTAACACTACTTTTACTTGAGTACAATTTTTCGCCACTCTACCCACCTCTGCGTAAATGTAGGAAGGACGGTCCTTGGGGGTGTGGGAACTGTTAACATTTGAATTTGATGATTGCATATAGACCTCTCTGTACTATTCTTTCCTCTGCATGTGCTGGAGTACAAAAGAAACACCAACATGCACCAAAATGTGGAGATTGGGCAAGATCGAAAAAAAAAATGTGGTCTCTAATTACAACCGCAAGAAGGTATGCAAATGAATATGAATAATATGAATAATGTGCATCAGTGCCACAGTGTTTTCCGAAATTTACTACACATGTCATAAAATGAATTATTCCAAATATCATAAATACCTGTGTCTCTATTTTTTGTCAGTGCGGCTTTGACATCATGGACTATAAGGTGCATACTAATTCAGCGTGAGCAGGAACACTCAATAAAACTGAATAAAATAAATTCAAGTCACAATGAGATACGAAGAAGGCATGATTCACCAGCATTTGTGTGTCACCTTTTAACCCTCCAGATCAGAGAATTTCCAGTCCAGTCTCAAAACACCACTCACATCTACAGTTATTCCCAGTTTCAAATAAAAACTAACAGCGTCAGATCTGTGGTGGTTTTGGGGGTGATTGTGATCGTGACTGGGAGAATAAAAGTGAAAAAAAAACGCTAACTTTTACCAGCAGTACAGGGAGTCCTCAGGTTAAAACGTCTCGATATACAACATTTCGAGTTTACAATGCTCACTCCCATAAAAACTTATAAAAATTGAGACATGAGTGTTTCAGCTTACACCATTAGCATCGTACTTACAGACTACGTGTGTGAACTAATTTGGTTGCACGCAGCAGAAGAATACGCAGTAACTCAGCATGTGAGTGAGGGAGTAGGCAAACTAGTTTTGTTACATGTGGAGGAAGCATTCCGTATGTGTGGCTTTGTTTGGCGACATTGTGGCCCTTATCATGGCTCCTAAATGAAAGTCAGACTCTTCAGATAGTAGTGCTACGAAGAAGAGGAAAGCCGTCACGATGGAAGTGAAATTAGACATTGTAAAGAGATCTGAAGGAATAAAGGTAAGGAATTTTTTTACACTCATTTTTTGTCATTTTTACTGTTACTACAGTACAGTGTACAGTACAGTATATTTATGTACTTTTCCTTTGGCTTAGTTGTGTTTTTATGTTCTTGATTATGATTTTGCAAATGTGTTAAGATAGGTAAGTGACTTAGGCTAGGGTGTGTTTCAACTTACACTAAAATTCAGATTACATCACTGTTGTAGGAACGGAACTGTGTTGTAACCCAAGGACCCCTGTACTATAAATTTACACCGGCTGTTATGGACGCAAATCAAATGTATGTATGTTTTTATTGTATAATATTAACAATAAGAGCAGCTCACTACTCAAAACGGTAAACTTGCGGGACACCCAGAATCAAACCCACACCCTTTTGATTACAAGTCAGCAGTTTTTACCACTGCACCACCTTTTGTGAAAGTATTTAGTTGAAATTTGGACTTCAGGCTTCACACATTATACACTTAATGTCTACATTTTGTCATTTATTCCTAAAACATGAAAATTGTTTCTGTTTTAACAATGTGTTTACATAGATTGTTGTAGACATGCAACACACATGAAATGCATGTGTTCCAAATAACAATCTATTACTTCCCCTCTAAAACTCCAGCACTTCACTCCAAGATAATCAAGGCTTAATGGTATAGCAGGCTGCTTGTTGTTTGTGTTGATCGACACATTTATAAGACAAAAGGCGCTGATGAGAGATGCAAGGGGATTTATGAGTTTTTTCGTGAGCTTTGGTACTTCTAGTGTAAAAAACCTTCCTGTATAACATGCTACATAACTAATTACTGTGGTCTAGATGCTTCTTAACACTAAATCTTTACCCAAAAAAATAAAATAAAAAAGACAGATTCTAAAAATGTAAAGCCTTTTTTTTATCTCATAATCAAAATCTTGAAATGTGTGCAGATCTTCAGAAAATGGTTCGATATATGACAATGATCAACAGTCAGTGTAAACTAACTTGATGTCTGACTGGGTGCTGAAGTCTCTTTTAACCTTTTCAATATGACAGAACGTCAATAAAATTTCCAAGCATTACCTAAAGTATTGGAGCAGCCAGCAGAGGAGAGTACTAATTGATAAGATGGTGCCAGGCACCTGCAGTATTTACTGCTTACAACTTTAAGATGGAGTGGTGCCAACTACCTTATTGACAGCAAACTCTCTCGAATTATCCCATTTATTCTATGTTCTACAGAGCACTGTCCAAAGACCAGGCACCCTACACTGCTGGTGTTCTAACTTGCTGAGCCACTAATGGTGTTTCCATTGA
Organism: Polypterus bichir lapradei; assembly: GCA_026402145.1. NCBI lineage: Eukaryota > Metazoa > Chordata > Cladistia > Polypteriformes > Polypteridae > Polypterus > Polypterus bichir. The sequence continues at coordinate 17,327,462 of JANRMT010062837.1, read as the reverse complement.
CAAGAAGAGAGAAGGTAAGCCTGAACGAAAAGGTCCCTTGAGAGAATGGAAAGAGTTGTGTGGCCAAAGTACAGGAGTGTAAAATGAAGCTGTGCCGCTGGAGGGAGTTAAGAGAGACTGTGTGAGGCAATGTGACCAAAGAGGCAAGAGTCATGAGCCCTGCAAAAGTTGAGGCAAGTTGAGTCATGACGTATCCCAGTGTAAGGCTATATTTGTTGTTTCAGAGGTGCTCCCCCTATAACGGAGTGGTGTGATTAGGTGTGGAAAACTTCAGTGAATTGACTCATCTGGAGTGAAACACTAAATAAGCCTGTTTGTTGAATTGCTTAAACTGCTCATCCAGTGTGGTGTCTCAGTTTCTCTTCCACGTCGGTGCTCATTACAGTTTTACTTCACTTTAAATGTCAGTGTGAACATTTTTCAAAGGTATAAGAATATATCATCTTTGATTAAATAATTAAAATGTACAGATGAATTTCAATTTTAATATTTATATTCCTTATATTGTATTAGCTTAAGCCAGTAATTCTTTTTTACATCTAATTTTCCAGCAACACATCAGCAAAAATAATATAAAGAAAGACTACAAATAAAAATCTTATAATTTTTTAAAATGTTTAGTGTACTTGTAATTTAGGTATATACTGTACAGTGTATAACTAATTTGAAAGTTTGTTTTAAATTATAAATATAACATGCTCTGTACAATAATACTGCATAAGCTCATCCAACAGCCAAGACCAGTAGCAGGCCTCCTCATCTCAGCTGCAAACTGGTAGTAGAAAGTAGATTCAGACAAGCAGCAAATTACCATAACAATACTTCATCCAGATATGATCATCTTCTCGAACTCCACCAAAAAGGTGATTGTGCCAGAACTCACTGTACCCTGGGAAATGCACATGGAGGAGGACAATGAGAGAATGCTCCCCAAGTACTTAGAGCTAGCAGAGCAATGTGTGAAACAGGGCTGGAATTCCTGCTGTGAGCAAACAGAGGTGGGCGTTTGGTATTTGCAGGCCAGACGCTCTGTAAAGTTATGACTAACTTTAGTGTGGTGGGGCTTGCAAAGAAGAAGGCCATCATGATAATCACTGATGCCACAGAAAGAGTGACTAGATGGGTAGGCAGGCACTGTGGTGCAGTAGTTAAGGCTTTGGACTTTAAACCATGAGGTTGTGGGTTTATATCCTATCACTAACACTGTGTGACCCTGAGCAAGTCGCTTCACCTGCCTGTGTTCCAATTGGAAAAACAAAAGAAATGTAATCAATTGTATCTCAAATGTTGTAAGCTGCTTTATTTAAAAGAATCAGCTAAGTAAAGGTCAATGTCTGGCTAAAGAGGGAGGCCTTGTGGTTAACTGCTGCTGGAACACAAGGGTGGGATTAATCACACTCACCTGGGTGGCCTAGATGAGGGTCTGATGTTGGAAGACCTAAAAACACCCATATGTCTTTCCTGGGGAAAGAGTGCATTGAAATAAACAGAAGTATCCACTCTAACCCCAGCAATGGTCTCAAGCCTCTCCCAAGAAAGTCTACAGTGCTCTTAAGCCAGCCAAAATTTGTAGTGCCTGCAGCATGTTTTTTGTCTTCCTCAGCTCTTCTTCTATTGGGCTGTGTATGGTACTTTGTGGTCTTTACTTGTGCATTTCCAGACACTTCCAGACATCCTTGTATGCCTGTATCATTGCTCACTTAAGGCTGGGGCACCTTAAGTGTATTCAGTTGTAAACATTAGCTCCTTTCAAGTACATTTTGAACACCCATCTCTTCATGTGATACCATAGGGCTTGTTAAGCCTTCAATCATATATTTCTGCTTTTTGAGAAACACATATTTTGCTAAAGTATGACAAGTATAATAATGCAGTTAGCACAGGGACTAGATGACACAGGAATAACCTATAAACAAGAACACAGCAAAAGTCAGAGCAGATAGGAAAGGGAATCTTTGTTAAATCTAAAGCAAATCCAACAAACAGAAATAACAGTGACAGCACAGCAACAACAACTCTGAAGTACTCTTCTGATTCTCAGACCCATTTATGAATCTTAATTTAGCATACAAACAACACAAAGCCTTTTTTAAAAGTACTCCAGTTGGCAGAAAGGCAGGATACAATCAATGACATGATGCCAGTTTGTCTCAGGTCAGCGTTGTAATGTCCGGCTCTCTGACAGCTTGTTCTCTGGAGGAGATTCATACGAACATGGTCATGCAAACTACATATGAAAGACTCAATGGCCAAAACGCCTTGCTGCCCAATCAGCTAATGTGTCACCCAAAATAAAGCAATTTAAATACTAAATAGTAAGGGGTATACAAAGCCTTTAAAAAGTATTTACTCCCACTGAAAATTTTCACAATTTATTGTTATACGACGTTGAACCACAGTGGGCTTAATGTGCCTTTTTAACAGAGATGAACAGAAAAATGCTATTTAATGTCAAAGTGAATATAAATGAATTGGTCTTAATTACAAATATAAAACAAAAAATAACTGATTTTGAATATTCACTGACTTTAATATGACCCACCAACACTGGTGCAGTCCATTTGTTTTAGAAGTCACATAATTAGCTTGATGGATATCACCACTCTGTAGCACAGATGTTTCAAAAGATTGTAGTATAAATGCAGCCATATCTGGAAAGCCTAATGTGGGGTGAGTCAGTTTTGTGGCCTAACCAACACAATAAAAACAAAATAACACTCCAAGCAACTCACTGAAAGGGTGATTGAAAAGTCACAGGAATGGATATAAATAAATATACAAGTTGTAAAATATCCCCTGGAGTACCGTTAAATCAAGCAGTAAGTAATGAAAAGAGTTCGGCAGAGCTGTAAATCTACCTACTGCATACCATTCACAAAAAAATAGTGTTTGTGTAAGAAGAAGATTAATCTGGTGGGTGGTACAAAGAGATCTGAAGGAGTTACAAGCTACAGTTGATAAGACTGGAGAGACGATGAATACAATAACTGTTGCCCAGGTGCTTCATCAGTTGTAGTTTTATGGGAGACTGAAAAAGAGAAAGCCACTATTAAAAAAACACACAGATCATTTGCCAGAAGGCACATGGGAGACTCTGAAGTCAGTTGGAAGAAGGTTCAGTGGTCTGATGAGAATAAAATTAAACTTTTAGGCCAACAAACTAAATACCTCATTTGGCATAAGCAAAGCACTGCACATTATTAATTAAAATCACACCATCCCTACTATTAGGCATGGTTGTGGCAGCATCTCTGCAGCAGGCCCTGGAAAGCTTCTGAGGGTACAAGGTGAAATAAATGCAGCAAAATATAGGGAAATCCTGGAGGAAAAAACTGATGCAGTCTGCAAGAAACCTGTGCCTGGGAGATTTGTTTTCCAACAAGACCCCAAACATTAGGCCAAAATTACATTAAATGGCTTAAAAATAACAATGTTAATGTCCTGGAATGGCAGAGTCAGTATCCAGAGCACAGTTCAATTGAGAATTTGTGTTTGACTTGAAATTGTCATCACAGAACTTGAAAAATTGCTCTGTCCAGATGTGTAGAGACTTGTGCACACAGACTCAAGGCTGTAATGGCTGCCAAAGGTGTATTTACTGCATATTGACTTGAATGGGGTGCATACTTATGTGATCAAGTATTTTTATCTTATATTTATAATAATTTCAGACCATTTTGCAGACAGCTGTTTCCACTTTGACATTAATTAGTTATTTTCTGTTGATTATTAACAAAAAGGATAAATTAAATCCACTGTGATTCAACATTTCATAACAATAAAATGTGAACACTTCCAAGGGGGTGAATACTTTTTAAAAGCACTATAGTTGAAATGCTCTTTACTGTAATATTTCATTGTGTATTTGATATGCATTATAATACCATTTACCTTTATGGTGATGTTGCATTGCACTGTCAATTTTAAATTATAATTGTTACAGGTATTGCTGTACAGTAACACCAAGAAATGCCCAGCACCTTTCCAGCTTGACAGTGTTTTAGATATTTTTTTTCAGTATTGATTTAAAAGTAATAGATATTTAGAAAATTTACAAATTATTTCTGATTGTGTGTTTTTATTTAATTTCTTCCTTTTAATAATGCTAAATAATAAGATCTTTTTTTGTTTTCTGTTTTGACTTTCCCGCAAATGTATCCTTTTGTTTTTTTATTTGCTCATCTGAATATTTTTAGATAATTCTTGTGCTATTTTGGTATTTCAACAATTTTAAAAAACATGTTAAAACTTTAAAATGTTTAGAATAAAACAGCATGCCAGTCTCCATAAATGAATATTGTCTTCTATAATGTCATTAATTGTGTTAGTTTATTTTGTTGTCTTAGCATACAAAGCATTGGTGAACCTATAAAGAATTCTTGATTAAGTTTCATTAAAATGAGACAAACCTTTTAGAGAAAATGCCCAGAGTACAATTTTCAGTCAAGTCAAGTGAGCAGCCCATTCCCGTAATTCACAACAGAGTTTTTTCCACACAGTAAAGAATCCATAAAAGCAGAACCCTGAAGCTGACCCATGTGATTTCATAGTGCTAACAGTGAACTCCTAGAGTAGTCAGGCACACCGATTAGAAATACCGTCTCATTACAATACACATACATAGAATGGTACCGTTCCACAAGCAACTCCTTAGGGGCTTCAGTCCCCAAATTCAGAAAGAAATCGGCTGGCTCACATACCTGCAATACTCCTCCTTGTGAAGCCGTCTCTCCAGGAAGTGCCTTTGAAGTAAGCGGTAGTAACTGAACACTTTAATTACCAAACCAGTTTTCTCTGTTGCTACAAACATACACATACAAGATGCTACTCCCAAAAGACACTGATGGTTTAGCTCTGTGATCCCTCAGTGGCCTTGGGAGTTTAGCTCTGCTACAGACAGTGCAATACAAGCCTGCAGCAGGCAAACACACACGCACACTCAAAGCAAAGTGAACTTTGTACCAAACTGATATGGGAAACATGATTTAACGTGAAGCAGGAAGCTGCTTCAAGATAAGCCAATAGAGAGAGAGAAATGCAGGAGAAATCCAAACTATTTAGGCTTTCGGAGGCTGGTGTTGTTTCACTGAGTCACCTGTGATTTTTACACATATATCACGCGATGTAGGTAGAGCAGATCCAAATATGAAAATAATGCCACAAGATGCATGGACCAGGGTTGGTGTGGCCTCCTTAAACTCATCATCACTTAGGTAATCATTGTGAAGTTATCCCCATTGCAAAAATCACAAAAAATGTTAAAATGGACCATTTTTTTTGATGTCGTCTTTGAGATATGAGAGAAATTTGTGAAGAAAGAAAACCTGCAAATGCCATACAAAAAACAACAAGGCCAGAAATTGCATTTTGGTCATAACCATTCATTCAGACAGCAGTGTTTACCTCAACTTCAGTTCACTTATCTATCATGTATCCACTTATCCATCTAAGCATTCCTTAAACCCACTATTGTCAAGAGTTTGGCATTGAAGGCGTGTCATCAGGTGCTAAGCAGAAACATTTAGGGCATCAGTCCATTGCGAGGCAAAGCTTAGTCCATTTTTTTTTCCAATATACTGTATTTCTCAGTACACCCAGTTACAGCACTGCACAGGTTGCCAAACATAAGAGAGAACATACACTTTAAAAGTTAAACTAACAATAAAAAACACAAAAATAGAAAATATACAAAATACTAAAGTAAAAAAACATTACCAAAATATTCAACTTATATGAAGACTCCAAATTGATGTGTAGCATGTTCATTAAACTGTAAATGCAGTATTTGTACATAGAGTATACACATAATGAAAAGTAAATAACAAGATTAATCCTCTCAAGAAACTGTAAAGTTCTTGTGTCTTGTGTAATAGACACCAAAGCTTTTGTGATAATGAATACTTCACATGTCATGGAGCGTTTTATCTATGTAAATGGACACCTGTCAGATAACAAAGGCTGTTGCTTAGGGCTCAGTTGTGTAACTTGGGGGAACACACTGTAAATGTTACAATCTCCTAGAGTAGTGAAGAAGAGAGAGAGGCCACAGTATTGATCTAAATGGTGGCACCATGGTCCAAAGTGCAGCTTTACTCCTCCAAGGAACTAGCTTAGTCAATTTTTAACTTTTTTTCTGATGTCAATGTATTTCATATTCAGATATTCTAGTTTCCTGCTTGCTTGGAAACATTTTTGGTTAAAGGTTCTATGCTGTGCCATTAAGCTACTTTGACTATCAAAACAAATTGTAAGCAATATTTATCTTGAAGTGCCAATTTTCTTAGTAAGCACCATGCCAAGGTAATCCTCACAAACAGAGATCAGGACAATTCCTTAAGCATATGTCTAAACATGAAGCAATGAGTCAGATGCACAGACAACTGCAAGCAATTTTATGCTTTTGCATCCAACGCCTAAGCAAATAAACCACATCACCTTAGGTGAATTTCACTCTCTGATCAGATAACTGATTTTGTTCAGTTTAATGAGCATTCAAGTCAAACATGGAGGCCACACAGCTACCCATGATGAGACTGTTCTATGGCTTGGCACATGGGTGTATTACCCACACACACACCCACACACACCCACACACACACACACACACACACACATATATATATATATATATATATTTACTGTATATATATACTCTTGCTTTGTAAAATATATAACATGTCAAATCAAGGAACCTGGGTTAAGTTTGGAACAAATGTGGATTGTAATAGTGCTCATGTGACTGTTCTCCACACGTGCCGTGTCTTCTATCAGCTCAAAGCTGATGCTGCATATTGTTCCTGGTGTGACTAATTGAGTGTGGCTTGCAATGCACTTGCCGCCTATTCATGATCAAGCTGCTTTAGACAATAGATGGATGTGTTTATGTATATATTGTGGAAGAAGCAGGATCTCGTGGAAAACTTCTGCAACCAAAATAAACACTAAGGATGCTAAGTTATTCTAAAAAGGAACATTTATTATAAAAATAAACACCAACCGGCACCAACAAACTACAGGTGCTAAACTGCTGCTTGCATGATGGAGTGCCCCATTTCAAGTATAGTACAACACTCATATACATATATATTCTTTCTTTAGTCAGTGAGCCCTTGTCTAAATTCACCTCCCAACTCTAGAACACCATCAGCTGAGGTGGTTTTGAATCCCCTCCTGAGGTGACATCTAAACAAGCTTAAAAATAATTTTGAAGTCAAAGATTAGTCTCAGGCCACCAGACCATTGCAGACCCAAGCCTTCCATATCTGTTAAACAGCCAAATCTCACAGTTATCATATTAAATAAATCAACATGAACACACTCGCTCCATTCTGAGAGTGTTCTGCCTCACCATTTAACAGATATATCTATTAAAATATCAATGTGGTCTTGTTTCTCTTGACTTAAGCTGACCTCAATTTGAAACAGGAACAGAAAATATTTTCACCTCATGCCCACCTTCTGAAGTTTTTCAGGGGACCTTGACAGAGAGTTAAGAACTTCTTGGAATATGGAAAAGTAAGGACATTTACCTCAAGAAAACTTAGAACTTATATATACTTCGCACTGTGTACTTAATGCCACTCTTTATTCAATAACCCAACAACATTGATATTTTCCTTATCCATATACAAAAAGCTAAAGGGACCCTTCATTGACCTAGCAAAATAAACATAGTAAATTTAACTTTTCATAATACTGTGCTTATTGCTTCATCTATATATATACAGGTATATAAATCAATGTATGTGTGTGTGTATGTATTTATGTTCCAGCATCACTTGCAAAGGGCTGGAGCGATTTTCATGACACTTGGTACACATGTTTCTCATTGTTCGACTTAAAATACTGTAGGGTGAAATTAACCCTAACCCACCCCCTTCTGGGTAGGATGGGAGTGATCTTGCAGTCTTGTTATCATCCAGTTAACACTCGGAATGATCGCCAGAGGATGAACTGGAGGTGACTGCCAGCATTCTTTATGTTTGAGCACCACCGTGTGCCTGTTGCTTTTGAAATTAAATTGAGTTGGCTGGGTTGGCATCCCAACTATCTGTGGGACTCATTTTGTCTTTGTGACTAGAGCTGCCATATATATTGTGAATAGATTGAACGCACCCCCAGGAAGACATGGTCGCTCCCCCGAAACCCCCTCTTAAACGGTGATTCAATGGGAAACAAATACAGTTTTGTAACTCCTTTTTTCTAGATCAGCTGCAGGCTTGTTGCTGCTGCCATGCCATATGATCTGCATCTCGCACGGCGCTTTGAACATTTAAAAAGCCTGTACTGCAGCTGTCCTTTTGTCTCACTGCCTTGTCTCTCCTCTCCTGCAGACGTCCTCTGCTCCTGTTGGGGCTCCCACTCCCGAGGCGTACTTCTATGAAGCGGAAGATTTTCTGTTCTTTTAATTGAGAGACAGAGTTGTGCCCTCTGAGTACACACGGAACCCGAATCATTCCTGAAAGAGACTTTTGTCTGTTTGAAGTGTTTGAGTAAAGTTTTTGTCTTTAGAATCTCCTGATTGTATCTGGGCAACTTTGTGACCCAAGCGTGACAATATATCTAGATATATCTTATATATAAAGCAGACTGTAACAATCTTGCGGTCTTGTATGCATGTTATCATCCAGTTGATGCTCGGAATGTTTCTGGTGTGCTTCATAAAAGCAACCAACAGTTATATCATGAACAATCCGTAGTATTATTTGTTTGTCAATTAATGTTTGTTTTTGTTAACTATATTTTCATCTTGCATTATTCTTATTGTAACAATTTTGTAATGCTGGTGCCCTGCCTGGGTTTGTTTCCTGCCTTGCGCCCTGTGTTGGCTGGGATCGGCTCCAGCAGAACCCCATGACCCTGTAGTTAGGATATAGAGGGTTGGTTAATGCATGGATGGAATATTTATTTTTATATTACGGTATTGTATACATAGCTAGCTGAAATACTTGGCATTGCCCGGGAGGAAAATAAAGTGTTTTTTTTTTAATTGAGAGGAATATAATTAAAAAAACACAACTTTAAAAATAAAAATAAAGCGACAAACAATGAAGACTCACCAATGTGGTTGTATTTTTTACTGAAGTGCCTTGTTATATACAATTATTTTAGTTTTTCCATCTTTAGCCAATATATAAAGGTTCTTAGGACTTCGTACTCTTGAACATGCCACATAAAGTTGTCCATGTGAGAAACAGGCTGTGTCCAAATTGATTCCAGCAATTTTCAATGATTGTCCAAACATTGCGAGCGTTAAGTAGATTATAACAGACATACAAGACTGAATCTCCAATTAGTCTCTTCCAATTGAAATTGTTTTAAAATGAATTAAATGTTAAATATTTTACTTATATAAATAAATATTATAAGTTAAATATCATAGCTATATTTGGTTTATACTTTACCTTTGATTTTGATAAGTTAATTAAATTAGTTTTTTGATTATGAACGTATTAAAAAAAAATCCTATTTTTTTTTTAAGATAAAACTGTAACACCAACACATTAGCTATGATGTTGCAAAACAAATGACATTTAGTTCATTAATGAAAAAAGAAAAATCACAAAAAGAGCCACTGAATCCACAAAATAAATATAGGATGTTTATGGTAGTCAAAAATAAAATTGCTTACTTATATTATATATAATACTAGCAAAATACCCGCGCTTCGCAGCGGCGAAGTACTGACTTAAAATTTTTATTAAGAAGAAAATTAAACCTTTTTAAACTTAGGGAAAATATACCAATAATTATTTGCTAAGGATCTCTTTGTATACCACATTGTCAGTTCAGCCTTCTGGTTGTCATATGACCAAGCTGTGTGCTGAGCTTACTTTTGAGCATGCAACGTACAGTTGGCCATGTGAAAAGTAATCTTTTTTCAAATCTCACAGCTTGGATTGCTGCTGTCATAATCGGTTTGAGTTTCATGGTTTGTTTCAATTACGCCAGTATTTGCAGGACTTGTGTTGAAGTGACATCCAGCATCTGTCAAGCGTTGTAAGCATACAACCGGTTTCATTGATAACTTCACATCCAGCTTTTGAGAGTTTAAACATTCATAAACATCAAAGTGTCCACTACTGAAATCGTCACCTGTGAATCTAAGATGTTTAAGAGGCATTGGCGGTTGTCGAAAGGTGTAAAATATTTGGCCATTTTGGTACACTTGAAAGTGACAACCGAACAATTCAGCGGCAGCCATCAACTCACATGCAGAACCATAGGTGAAGGGCTTAAGCATTTCACTCTTATAGTGCTCCTGTTTAGTATAATTATCCCCTGTACCGTCATCAGTCCACACCTTGAACCTGTCCCAGTCATTCAATACATAAGACACAATGTTCCTCTGGATATCAAGAGTGAGCCTGATATGGCTGTGCAATATGTAACAAAGAGAATGGAAAAGGCAGGTGCGATCTCCGGGCATGGAAACCACTCGGTAAGTGACAGTTCTTTGATCGATGGTGATCACCTCAATAGACATGTTAATGGGGGTACGGTTGGAATGATAAAGGAAATGGGTATCTGAACAATGTAAAGTAAGTTTAAAATACCTACACAATAACTATAATCGAAATAAACGAACAATAAAATAGCCGTGGATTAAATAAAACGCTGCAGTTATCAGAAGGGAGACGTGAATCCCGTGGCGAAGCAAGGAAAGGAATGTAGAGACCGGAGTGACGGATGGCCTTATATAGGCAGGCAGCTAACAACGTGGGAGGCGTTGGGATGGGGGACCCAACGCCGCTTTACACAGTGACCGAGCTGCAGGCTATGGACGTATATATGTACATAAGTAGGATTCAGTTAGCATTGGGAACCCGCGTACCAAATTTCTTGAAGATGGGCCCATAAGTAACAAAGACCGTTGGAAAGTTCAATATGGCGGCCGACAGTGGCGTCATACCACCAAAATAAGTACGTACATTGGTTTCGGTTAGTGCAGGGAAGCCGCCTACCAAATTTCGTGAAGATGGGGCCATAAATAAGAAAGTTCAACATGGCTGACGTTGTCGACCGTTATGACCGTTATGACCGTTATGACCGTTACGCGTACAATTTTGAAATGAAACCTGCTTAACTTTTGTAAGTAAGCTGTAAGGAATAAGGCTGCCAAATTTCAGCCTTCTACCTACATAGGAAGTTGGAGAATCAGTGACGTTGGAAAGTTCAATATGGCGGCCGACAGTGGTGTCATACCACCAAAATAAGTACGTACGTCGGTTTCGGTTAGCTCAGGGAAGCCGCCTACCAAATTTCGTGAAGATGGGGTCAGCCTTCTACTTACACGGGAAGTTGGAGAATTAGCGACGTTGGAAAGTTCAATATGACGGCCGACAGTGGCATCATAACACCGAAATAAGTACGTACATCGGTTTCGGTTAGCGCAGGGAAGCTGCCTACCAAATTTCGTGAAGATGGGGCCATAAATAAGAAAGTTCAACATGGTGGACGTTGTCGACCGTTATGACCGTTACATGTAGAATTTCGAAATGAAACCTGCTTAACTTCTGTAAGTAAGGTGTAAGAAATAAGCCTGCCAAATTTCAGCCTTCTACCTATATGGGAAGTTGGAGAATTAGTGATGAGTGAGTGAGTGAGTGAGTGAGTGAGTGAGTCAGTCAGTCAGTCAGTCAGTGAGGGCTTTGCCTTTTATTAGTATAGATAATAAATAGTCTATTTTAATCAAAATATAATCGCGGAATACATTCAAAGTAGAGTAAAAATGATGGGAAAAGTGAAGCCTTCTTTAAGGTTTTGACAGATTAATTTTTGTTTTGTGATGTAGTAATAAGTTTTTACATGCAGAATTTTTGACGACGTAAAAAATCATCAATAAAATTAAAATTATTATTAGATTGATTTAATTCTATTATCACTACAACATCCATCCATCCATTATCCAACCCGCTATATCCTAACTACAGGGTCAAGGGGGTCTGCTGGAGTCAATCCCAGCCAACACAGGGCGCAAGGCAGGGAACAAACCCTGGGCAGGGCACCAGCCCACCACAGGGCACGCACACACACACACACACACTAGGGTCAATTTAGAATCGCCAATGCACCTAACCTGCATGTCTTTGGACTGTGGGAGGAAACCGGAGCACCCAAAGGAAACCCACGCAGACACGGGTAGAACATGCAAACTCCACGCAGGGAGGACCTGGGAAGCGAACCCTAGTCCCCTAACTGCGAGGCAGCAGTGCTACCCACTGTGCCGCCTAAAAAAATATTGTTTTTCTTAATTTAAATATTGTCATTATACTGCTACAGAATGAATAGATGGTAGCATTAGGTTGCTAGTTGGGACCAGGAGATGAAAAAGAATGCCAAAAGGAGTTACCAATGCACACAGGGGTCAAAAATGGGAAGACAATAATTAAATAATGAAGTTCAGTACGAGTAACCAGATTCAAAGCAAAGAACAGAGCAGTAAGCAGTAGGTTGTAAGGCAAAGAGAGCACATGTAAACAGAGCCAGGAAACACAAGACATAAATAGTGATCAGAGGGCATAAAGAAGTAAATTACTGTAAAAACTAACAATATGACAGAACATGAAGGTTTTTTCTTTTGTGAATCCAATCATGGATGACCAAGAATGTGTGGCACTAGTTCAAAACCAAGTAGGCAAAGTAACATTCAACAAAACTCAAAGCACGATCAAAACGTCAGAGTCTAGAATTTGAACAAAAGTCTCAAAGATAGTCTAAAAGAAAAGGCATTTGCAAAACAGATTTCGATTCATATCAAACTTAGACAATGATACACACGCAGTGGTAGCTAACATTGCGTCAATGATGTCATGCTGGGCAGACTCAGAGACCATGCCCCCTAAAGGTGGCCAACAAGTCATGGAGATAAATATACAAAATGGTGGCAAAACTAAAAAAAAAAAAAAACACTAAATGAATCACAAAACATAATACTAAATCGAAATAACAAACTTACAAAACAAAATTGAGTATGTTGCTATTCTCAGGAAGCTAGTGGAAGCCTTTTTTGGATGAATCATGACATGATAGATTCATATGTGGTGTTAAAAGCAGAGCACACACCAAAAATTTGACCCTAGCACTGATGACTGCAGTGGAATTAGCATACAAACTGACTAAGAACAGTGTACAATAATTTACTCAGAGAATGTTTAAAACTAATGTCTTAAAAGAAAAGATGTCAGTGAAAATGAAAGGCCCTACAGAGAAACTGGAATTTGTGTTATTAATGCAATGGTAAGAAATACCTCCCTGATAACTGCAGATATAAAGACATGGAGTGCCATGAGTAAAGAAAGAAAGGGCATATTGTGCACGACTGCAGTACACATCATGGAGGCCAAAATAATACTAAACCAGCGAAGTGGAGAAAGCACCTGGATATTGCGGAAACATAAACCTCCTCTACACCACTTCAGTAACCACCAGAATATTCACAAAGGATCAGACAGGACCACTCATTTATGGAAGACCTTAGCACAAGGGCGATGAGAGTCTTACTGTCAAGCAGTCTGATATACAATTCCAAGAAGCTGCTTTGAGTACAGACTTCAATCTGGCTTGTGAAGTTGACATACAAGGAACTGAACTAATTTCTTCAAAAACTACTAGAAACAGTAATAAGTCATACTGTATGTATGTACTGCTGTATCAGTAATTTCTGAAAGGTTGTACAATTGTAGATTTAAAAAGATAAAACTAAGCCATGATGACCGTATTTTAAATGCTTATTTCACTCATGGGAAAAATCACAGTTATGTTCAAGTTGGGTGGCACAGTGGCGCAGTGGGTAGCGCTGCTGCCTCGCACTTAGGAGGCCCGGATTCACATTCCAGGTCCTCACTGCATGGAGTTTGCATGTTCTCCCCGTGTCTGCATAGGTTTCCTCCCACAGTCCAAAGACATGCAGGTTAGGTGCATTGGTGATTCTAAATTGGCCCTAGTGTGTGCTTGGTGTGTGTTTGTGTGTGTGTGTGTGTGTGTGTGTGTGCCCTGCCCGGGGTTTGTTCCCTGCCTTGCGCCCTCTGTTGGCTGGGATTGGCTCCAGTAGACCCCCATGACCCTGTAGTTAGGATATAGCGGGTTGGATAACAGATGAATACTCAAGTTTAAAAAAATGCAATCAAAGAGTTGCTAGAGGTTAAAGGTAAAAGGCCATCATTGTTGGGTAGAAACTCGATCAGTGGCTTAAAGTTAGATTGGCCTCATGTAAACTAGGATGAAAGAGAAACTGTGAAGGTGCTGTGTGACAGGTATTGTGCTTTTCTGCCTAAATTATGAACACTTGAGGGGATCAAAGCCAAACTTTCTATTAAAAAGTGTACGGTGCCTAAATTGTGTAAGCCACTCACAGAGCCATATGTACTATGAGAGGCAGTAGAAAAAGAACTGTCTTAAATTACAAGACAGAGTTGTTACTCCCATTAATTAGTGACTGGGCAGCCCCAATTGTTTCCATCCGCACAAAAAGAGATAATGGTGTGAAAACCTGTGGAGACTACAAATTGACGATCAACCTCGATTTGGAGATAGAGTAATACTCAGTGTCTAAAGTGCAAGGTTTATTTATGACTATCAGAGGGTTAAATGTTCACCAAACTTGATTTGTCACAAGCATATCAACAGGTGGAGCTTGAGGAAGGCTCCAAATGCTGTCTTACCATAAACACTTACAAAGGATTGTTCAAAATAATAGGCTTCCATTTTGGGTTGCTATTGCACTCATTTTAAGAAAATTGTGGACCAGATATTATGAGGCATGGATGGTGTAATATGTTATCTGGAAGTGGAAGTGCACTTGAGAAACTTGGAAATGTTAAAACATTTGCAGAGGCACAATCTGAGAATAAAGTGAGAAAAGTGTACCTTCTTGCAGATAAGTGTGTATCACATTGGGCATGTTATAGATACTACTGGTATTCATCCGTTAGATGAAAAAATATAAGCTCATTGCAAAAGCTCTTGTTCCAAGTAATACCATGGAGCTTTTAATTTTTAGCTTTATTAAATTACTATAACAAATTCATTCCTCATTTATCCACTATTATACAATATACAACATGCATTGTACATTGCTGCACAAAGATGTGAAATTAAACTAATTAGAGGAATGCCAGAGTTCATTTGAAGAGGCAAAATTACAATTACAGTCTAGCAGAGCCATAGTTCATTACAGTCTGCAGTTACCGCTTATTTTAACTTAAGGCACATTACCTGTAGGTAATTTCCCTCAGAATTAAGGGTGATCATGAGAAGGAAATAGCATTTACCTCCCAAATGCTAAACAAAACCAAGAGAAATTACTCTGAAATTGAAAAAGAAACCTTAGGACTTATATTTGGAGTTACAAAGTTTCATGATTGGTTGTGTGGCTGGATAGTAACAGATCACCAGCCATTATTAAAGACAGGTGTAACAACACTCACTGCTGCTAAAATGCAAAAATATTCACTAATCTACAAAAAACTGGAACAGCATGGTAATGCATTCAATTGAGGACATAAAATCAAATCCAATGTATAGGGTATGTTTTATGGATAAACTGCCATAAAACTAGAGACTTGGGACTCTAGTTTTCTCAGTCTACGTGCTGAGAAGAGCAACATGTATTATTTGTTGGCCTAATTCTATGAGAAATGTGTCTTCAAAGCCATGCTTTAACAGAAAAGTGCAATTTACTATGCAAGATGATTGTGTTCTGTGGGGTCTTTGAGTGGTGGTATCTTAGAAGTTACAAGATAGGCTACTGTCTGAATTGAATGAGCATCATTGAGGGTTTGTAAAAATGAAAAACTTAGCCAGAAATTTCTTCTTTTGGCCTGTACACAGACCTGGAAATGGGCTTCAAGCACATGGGAGAGAATTCATTTAGATACTGCCGAGTATCATAAACAGATGTTCCTGGTAGTCATAGATACATACACTAGGAGGACAGAGAAAATCTATATGCCAACTACAACCACAGCTAAGACTCTTGAAACTCTAAGGAATTTGCGTGTTTCATATGGATTGCTACAGAATGTTGTCACAGATGACAGACCTTAATTTACGTCCAAAGAATGTGTCTCTTTTTTTAGAAATAAATGGAATTAAACATGTAAAATCACCTGCATACAGAGCTTGTTCCGGACACTATCTCCCCAGGAATGCTAAGGGTGGTCCCCTGGCTTGCAGCGGGGCCACGGGTTTGGAGCATGGGGTGCCTGGACCTATTCCGATCCCTGTTTAGCAGCATTTCCACCATACCCAGACGTGTTGCTGGAAGAAGCTTGTCTGACACCTGGAGTCTTTCTGGGTGTTCCATAAAAGGAGGCAGCCACCACTATTTAGAAACCCAGAGTCGGCAGGATGAAGGGCGAGTCTTGCCTGTGGAGGGTTTGAGGCAAAGGAAGAAAAGAAGGAAAGAGAAAGAAAAGCACTGTACTTCTGGGCTATATTGTGGTTAGTGCTAGTGGGAAATGACTGGAAAATGTTTCACATGAAATGAAAGCCTTCTATTTTACAGCACTTGTATCTGTGTCTGTCATGTCAGGTGTTTGGGTGACAATGGAAACTGTGTAAAAAAGGCATATAAATCAACTCTTAAATGTAAAACCAAAATAGAATTGTGATATTTGTGTGGAAAATGTTGGTTCAATCCAAGCTAGAGGATTTCTGAATATTGATGATAGAGAGATGGACATTGGGGAGTCAGGACACCAACGAAACAGACACTATACATCTGACCTTTTTAAAAATTGTTTTTGTGTTCATTTAACAAAAAATGTATATATCAGTATTTGTATTGCTGAGCTGTGAAATATAAGTTATAGAGACCATAAGTTTACTCTTTACAGGGAAGGAGCAGTTCTGTCTAAGCACAAAATGCAAATGTTCATCTGTGACTGGTTTGTAAAGAGGGATGAGCTTTTTTTTTAAGGCGTGCTGTATCCTGGGTACCACAAAATGAAAGACTGAGCTTCTAGAAGGCAGAGAGAAATAAAGTTTGATATTTATACGATTAAGTTGACCTACTGTGTCTTTGCCATAAGATATGTAAAGCCCAGCACTCTTTGTTGGAGCAGTAATAGAATACATTGTTAAGCACCAGCACAGCACTCATTTATTTTTTCCATGTGGGGAAGCGTTTTCTTTGCTCCCCACAAGAGCACAATATCCACACCACCAAAGCACAGTTCTTTCCCCTCCAGTTCTTTTTATCTTCACTCCTCCTCACAGGCTTTGTCCTTCTTCCTCCCAATTCTGTCCTCAGAGTAGTGGCTACTGGCTCCTTCTGTAAGGGACCCAGAGGTGCTCCAGGTGCTTGTTAACCTACTTCTGGCAGCAGAAGTGCTGCAAATAAGGGCTCAGCAGGGTTGAGTTTCAATGCTCCAAACCGTGGCACTGCTGGACGCCAGGGGGGCTGCCCTCTCGCATTCTGGGGGAGATTATGATCTGGATATGCTCACTCCCCTGGACTTTCCATTATAGAGGCCCCAGCCATCTGCCAGAATATTATATAGGAGAAGATTAGTAGAAATAGAGTTACATTACAGGTGCAACACAGGTACAGTAACATAACCCAGGTTATTTTTCCTTTCTATTAGGCATTTTATTCAATAAATAATAACAAGGGAGTGTCACACAAAAATTAAACACAAATCACATAATCCTGATCTAATTGTAACCTGCCTACTATATGCAGCAAGGCAATTGGGAAGAGGGTATAATGACTATAAGACATTGTGCTTCATAATTTGAAAAGCAGAAGTAGGATAGCGCTTGTAAAGGCAGTTTCATCACACTTAATTAGGCTCTAGACACTTTTGTCTGCCAAGCATGGGCAGGAAATACATACTGCATTAATTTAACATTAGATATGAAATTGTTCTCAAGATAGATGGACAGATAGATCTTTATTTGCCCGCAGGGGGACATTTGGCTCTTTAAATAAATAAATAATAAGTACAGAAACAATACAGAGCTTCTGTAAAAAGGCTTCTGCTTGTACAGTGCTCAGAAGTAAAGATGGATTGCTAAATGTGAAACAGATGTTACATTGCTTATTTAGTAACATATCTATGCTTATTTTTGAAGAGTGCATGTGGTAAAATGGTGAAATGCAACTTGACAATGAGGTGATCACATTGAGGAAAACAACTTCTTCCATGTTTTAGTGTTAAGAGTTGTTTCCTGAAGAGGCCTTAGCTCTCTTGGAAATGTGTTCTTTTGAAATTGCGGCATATTAAGTAACTAAGCTTACATATTATGTAATTAAGCTTACATTTACTGACGGTTAACGCGGTTACAGACGGGAGGCATATGGACAGACTTTATCCAGGTGGGAATCTGGATCAACACAGGCTGCCATTTTCTCGTCCCCACGCTGGGAGGTTTTTCGAAATTTTGTTGACACAGCCTCAAAGGGTCTGGCCTTTTATAATGTCTTGCTTCACAAGGGCTGAATTCCTCTTCCACAAAATACAGAAATATCATAGTGCTTACATGCCGGTTCTCATTCTCCCAATAAGGAAAGAAGATTTTGTGCTGACAGAGGACAGAAATACACTATCCTGTGTTTAGGCTGACTATACAAGCCTCCAGTTGTCTTTGGCTATCTAATCCAATGCTTGGCTAGCAATTCTAACTGC
The DNA here is from genome assembly GCA_026402145.1 of Polypterus bichir lapradei. Lineage (NCBI taxonomy): Eukaryota > Metazoa > Chordata > Cladistia > Polypteriformes > Polypteridae > Polypterus > Polypterus bichir. Next base: position 17,308,830 of record JANRMT010062837.1, on the reverse strand, counting down.
TGAGCCCCTGTGTGCCAAATTTAACATGCACATGTGAATAAAACTCATAACAGTATTGTCCAGATATAGTGACATAAAGAAAAATGTAGTATAACAAGAGTGTTGATTACATTCACTCTTAAAAAAGTCTTCCTATGAAAATATACTGTAATGACTCAGTGGGGTGTGTGAGATGGAGGAATGGAACTTGCCTGTTTATACTGATTGCTGGTGAGTGGTCCTAAAATGGACTGTTGGCACCATCAGCACAACTTTTGCCATGACTCTCAGATCTTTGTTCATATGTTAATTCCTTCAAATGTACATCCGGACAAGTATGACCTTCTTGCTGCCATCTACAGTACAAGCCTGCTTTTAACAGAAGCAACTCTTCAGTATCTAAGCCAGAAATTCTTATGTGCTTTTGGGGGTTTCTTATTTGTTATATTATTTAGATTTGATAAATATTTTTCCCTCTTAAGCTTACATTTTAATTTCCCTTTGGGGGCAAATAAAGTATTTGTCTCTCTCTCTATCTATCTATTGATAGATATTAAATATAATCTACTAAATGGGACCCTGCAATTGACTGGCAACACTCCAGACTTGATTGCTGCCCTGTGTCTGGCCATGCTGGAATAAGTCCCTTTGATTTTGAAAAATGCGTTATGTTCCTTTAGCACAGGCCCACTACATTTATAAGAATTAGGTAAACAAGGATGCTAAAGTTCAAGTTAATTTTTAGTAAAGAACACTCCCTTTGCTAAAGCAACAAAGTCCACCTTTAATCCACAGGCATGAACTGATCTTAAGAGAGCTAAAATAGAAAATAACTCTTACAGCTGAATCATGATCCAGTGCCTAATACAATTTTTTGCCTTAAATTTCTGAAGTATTAATAGTCCACAGAGTTAGAAAGTGTAAAAGATAGTTAAATATTCAATGCATTAGGGAAAGATCACATGAAAAATTTATTTTTGGCACAATACTGGTCTTATGTGCTTCACTGCCAGTGATTAAATCACATTTTATGTTTTAATGCTTTCACCTTTTATCATTTTATTGTCTGTAACAAATGTCTGTGACAATAATTTACCTACGTTATTGCAAGGCAGTTGTGAAAGGCACATTTACTTTACTTACCTTCTTGTGGATGCCTTTCAAGTGCATTTGGGCCAAAAGAAAGGCACCTGAAGTATTGTGTGTCGTTTTATTAAACTGAGAAGTATATGGCCATATGAATCTTTGATTACCTGGGATAATGCTTGCTCTCTCAATAAAAAAATGTACTATACTATACTATTACAATATAATACAATACAGTTTTTATTTTTGTATAGCCCAAAATCACACAGGAAGTGCCGCAATGGGCTTTAACAGGCCCTGCCTCTTGACAGCCCCCCAGCCTTGACTCTCTAAGAAGACAAGGAAAAACTCCCCAAAAAAATCTTTTAGGGAACAATGGAAGAAACCTTGGGAAAGGCAGTTCAAAGAGAGACCCCTTTCCAGGTAGGTTGGGCGTGCAGTGGGTGTCAAAAGAAGGAGGTCAATACAATACAATACACACAACAGAACAAATCCTTAATACAGCATAATAATACAAATTTTAGAAGCACGGAGCAGAATTTAACTGTAGATGATATCACATAATAAGATTTGGATATTTTTAGAGTCCTGGAGACCTCATCCATCAAGCTGCCTCCCCTATTGGCCATTCCACGGCTGAAACGTTGCTCGGCCAGCCAATCCGATGAAAGGACCCCTTTTTCGCATGATTCCTGTGATCCTCCATCAGGGGTGACTTTACCATAGGCAGGCAGGCACCAACTGCCACATTTGAGTACCGAGAACAGAAACAGAATAGGTGAGGGTTAGTAACAAATTATAACAATCATGTTACTTATGTTTTAGTGTTAATGACTAACAACAGAGATGCAGTATGTACAGTTAATCAGCAGCTCTAGTCAGAATATGCTAAACTGAAGTAGTGAGTCTTCAGCCGAGATTTAAAGGCTGAAACCTAGGGGGCATCTCTTATAGAAGCAGGAAGACCATTCCACAATTTAGGGGCCCTGTAACTAAAAGCTTGACCTCCCACTGTTATTTTATTAATCCTTGGAATCATAAGCAGACCGGCATCTTGAGATCTTAATGTGCGCTCAGGTTTGTAAGTCATGATAAGTTCAGACAAGTAAGCTGGACCTTGGCCATTTAATGCTTTATATGTTAAAAGAAGGATTTTGAAATCTGCCCTAAACTTAACCAGGAGCCAGTGTAAGGATTTAAGAACTGGAGTTATGTGTTTATATTTTCTTGTTCTTGTGAAAATTCTTGCAGCCGCATTTTGGATTAACTGGAGGCTGTATAAAGAACAGTCTGAGCAGCCAGTGAACACCGCATTGCAGTAGTCAATCCTACTAGAGATAAATGCATGAATTAATTTCTCACAATCCTGTCTATTTAGAAAGCGCCTTAATTTCCTAACATTTTTAAGATGGAAGAAACATGTTTTGGACAACTTTGTAATATGTGCTTTAAATGACATGCTAGAATCAAAGATAACTCCTAGATTGCGGGCTGATTCAGTAAAATTAATTGGGATTCCAACTGAGTTAAATGATGACAGAATATTGCTGTGATCAGCGTCATTCCCTCCAACATTTAACATCTCTGTTTTATCTGTATTTAAAGACAAGTAGTTCTCATTCATCCACTCCTTTAATTCACTAACACAACTAATTAAAGACAACATCAGAGAAACTTCATTTGATTTAAATGAAAGGTATAACTGGGTGTCATCTGCATACGAGTGAAAATTAACATTATGTTTCCTAATGAGAGATCCCAGTGGAAGTATGTAAAGTGAAAACAGTAAAGGTCCCAGTACTGAGCCCCGTGGGACACCATATTGAACTTCTGTGTATAATGATGGAGTACTGTCAGCACATTTCTGTACATATTGGAATCGATTTGATAAATAAGAACTAAACCAAGCGAGCACGGGGCCTGTAAGCCCAACATCATTTTCTAGCCTGTGCAGTAAAATAGAATGGTCAATGGTGTCAAATGCTGCACTTAAGTATAACAACATAATTACAGTGGAGTTTCCTTCATCAGAGGATATCAGAATGTCATTTACAACCCGTGTTAGTGCTGTTTCTGTACTATGACCAGTGCGAAAACCAGACTGGAATTTCTCAAATAAATTTTAATGCGTAAGGTATGACTGAAGCTGACTGGCGACTACTTTTTCTAGTACTTTAGAGAGAAATGGTAAATTTGAAACAGGCCTATAATTATTTAGTATGTGTGGGTCTAGGTCTGACTTTTTAAGTAAAGGTTTAATGACTGACACTTTTAGTGCATCAGGTACGGTGCCATGCAGTAATGAACTATTGATAATGGTTAAAATAGGCGCTGCAAGAACATCCATAGCACTTTTTACTAGTTTTGTTGGCACTGGATCTAGGGAACAAGTAGTGGGCTTCATTTTAGTAATTAAAGTTAAGACTTCCTGCTCAGTTACAGGATTAAAATTACTAAAGTGCTGAATGCAATGTGTGGCAGGGTCTGCTAAGATAGTATTTGGTTTGTACTGTGATGTTGAGATCTGGGATCTTATATTTTTAATTTTCTCATTGAAGAAGTTCATAAAGTCTGTACTGCTAATATCTGTTGGTATTTTGCACTGTTGATCTGAATTCCCATTTGTTAATTTAGCCACTGTTCTAAACAGTACCCGAGGATTTTTATTATTGCTATCTATTAATGTAGAATAGTATTCTGAGCGAGCTTTAAAGAGGGCTTTTTTATATTTATTAACACTCTCTGTCCATGCAATTTGAAAGACATCTAGCTTTGTTGTTCTCCATCTGCGCTCCAGTTTTCGACACTCTAATTTAAGAGCTTGAGTATTTTCATTAAACCAGGGAGAGTTTCTATGTGCTTTGATCACTTTTGTTTTAAGGGGAGCCAGTGTGTCCAGAGCATCTCTCAATGTCACATTATAATGTGAGGTTAGCTGATCTAAATTGTTTTCCACTTTTACATTTGATATTAACTGATCTAAATGGTTTTCCACAATTACACTCGACTTACTCAAGGTATCTATAAATTTTGAAGCAGAATTACAATCTAGATGTCGCACTGTCTTTGTTTTAATCTGTGAGTGCGTTGGCATGGGCAGAACTAAATCAAATGTAATTAAGAAGTGATTGGAAATGACTTAATTTAATGGAGTAATATTTAAATTTTGAATTTCAACTTTGTAAGTTATAATTAAATCTAATGTGTGGTTATGATTATGAGTTGGACCTTTGACAATCTGACAAAATCCTACTGAATTTAACAAATAAGTAAAACATTTGCTAAAAGTGTCAGTTTCCACATCAATGTGTACATTAAAATCCCCCATCAGTACTATGTGATCATAATTTATAGCCAAATCAGATAGAAGGTTGCTAAATTCAGTCATGAACAATGAATATGGTCCTGGTGGTCTGTAGACTAACACTATAATTGTGTTGGAATCTGTTTTAATATTTAAAATGAATACCTCAAAGGATGTAAAGTTGCCTAAATTTTTAGAAGTGATTTGCATTTTGTTACAATGAATTATTCCAAGGCCTCCTCCTCGATCAGAATCTCTAGACTTATGAAGGAACGAGTATCCATCTGGTGACGCCTCTGCTAGGGGAACAGTGTCACATTTACTAAGCCAGGTTTCAGTAAGAAGACACAGATCAGATTTTGTACTTAATATAATATCATTTACCAAAACAGCTTTAGTGCCAAGAGAGCGAATGTTCAATAAACAGCATTTAAAACTGCATGTTTTTTTCTGAACTGGTGATATATTGTTTGTTTTAATTTGAAGTAAATTTCTATTACAGAAATTATTACTATTACTATTGTACTATAGTACTTTTTTCTTTTCCCTTCACTGATACTAGGCCTAATGTGAGCCTACCATGTTTAAAATAAAATACATTTAACAAACGAGATCATACCATTCACTTAATTGGGATCAATTCAATAGTTGCCCTAATATCACATCTAGATTTTTAGTTAAGGGGAGCTACTTCAAATACATAACTCTCCAGCTTGTTCCGGATTCCCAGGAACCTTTGTGTGAAGATGTTTTATTCCTTTCTTCCTTTATTCCTTCCTGTTTTATTGTCTTGAATTAACACCTTCATTTATACTTTTTCCCCACAGGCATTTAGTTTCACTAATGAATTGGCATTGTCAAAGTCTGGACAACTGTATTAGGCCTCCACATTGATTTCTCCACACATGACTACAGAGGTTCATCATAGGTGGGACATTGACTTTAAGTAAAGGATGCGCTTTATTTAATTTTTAAGGACTAAACTGACACGTCTATTTTAATTAGTGGAGTGTGTATTCCTCTGGAAGCCAACAACGTCATGTTTTTAACAAGACCGTAAAGTCTGCAAGTCTGTATGCCCAAATTAATAATACTAGCTGCTCTTTGCAGACTGTATTTACTTGAACAATACATGTTATTGTCACTCTTATCCTCTATAGTTTAAAGCAAAAGTTCAAAAGATACAAACTGTAACAAAGTTATGGAACATTTATGGGAGATAACAGAGCAATGGAGCAATTTTAAATGTATATTACATACAATACCGAAAATGTTTCTTCTGTAATTTAAAAACAACAGAAGAAGCCATCCTTGTTGAACTAGAGATGTGGCTAGAACTGTAACAGCTATGCCACCCACCCAAGTCAGTGTCGAAAGACTATTTTCAGCTCTAAAAATAATCAAGTCAGATTTAAGAGCTTCTATGAAAGAGGATTTGGCAGAAGCAATTCTGTTTCTTAGAACACTGCATTGAGTTAATTTGGGATTACATTTAACAGCTATTCTACTCTACAACTGTATTCCAAGTTTAATATATAAACTGTTTTTTGTTCATGTAGTTCAGCTTTGTTTTTGTTTTAAAACTACCAAAGAATGTGGTTTATATTTTTTAAACTGGTAAAATTCCTGTTCCTGATTTTTATGCATGCTTCTACTTTATAGCCACTTAATAAAAACAATAAATAAAACCTCATTGTTGTCATTTTTTTGTTTTTTGATAAACTGGCCAATCCTGTAGAGAGTCAGCTTCCTAGCTAGTAGTTCTGTGGTTAAATGACGTGTATGTTGCCTTCCTTCAATCAACATGGAAAATATATTAGCATATTAAATACAGAGGAGTTGGGGTCAGGGAGTCAGAGTCGGAGTTAGAAGTACCGGAAACTAAGGAGTCGGAGTTGGAGTCAGAGTCGAAGAATTTATCTACCAACTCAACAGTCCTGACAGCAACAACAGAAAACTGTCTAAATAGCAAAGATGGGGCTGAGTATAACATAGAAGGCTATATATTTTTTAGAAAGGATAAGCAAAAACAAAAGCAGGGAATGTTGCAGTTTATGCAGAACAGAATTTAAAATCATGTCTTGATCAGTTGGAGGATGAGCCCTATCTTAGTGAGGACAATCTGGATTCAACTAGAAAATATTAGGAATACAGGCCTTATTTTCACAGTGTGTTAAAGAGCCCCTAATGCACAGCCTTTTAATTATATTTTAAAAGAGGAATAATATAGTTATGGCAGATCGCCACCACAGAAAACCGGAAAAAGAACAGAAGTAAAGTAGGGGTTAGTACAGATTTTGTAGCCCACCATGAATGATAATGATAATTAATTAAATATACAGTGGTGCGAAAAACTATTTGCCCCCTTCCTGATTTCTGATTCTTTTGCATGTTTGTCACACAAAATGTTTCTGATCATCAAACACATGTAACCATTAGTCAAATATAACACAAGTAAACACAAAATGCTGTTTTTAAATGATGGTTTTTATTATTTAGGGAGAAAAAAAAATCCAAACCTACATGGCCCTGTGTGAAAAATTAATTGCCCCCTTGTTAAAAAATAACTTAACTGTGGTGTATCACACCTGAGTTCAATTTCCGTAGACACCCCCAGGCCTGATTACTGCCACACCTGTTTCAATCAAGAAATCACTTAAATAGGAGCTGCCTGACACAGAGAAGTAGACTAAAAGCACCTCAAAAGCTAGACATCATGCCAAGATCCAAAGAAATTCAGGAACAAATGAGAACAGAAGTAATTGAGATCTATCAGTCTGGTAAAGGTTATAAAGCCATTTCTAAAGCTTTGGGACTCCAGCGAACCACAGTGAGAGCCATTATCCACAAATGACAAAAACATGGAACAGTGGTGAACCTTCCCAGGAGTGGCTGGCCGACCAAAATTACCCCAAGAGCGCAGAGACGACTCATCCGAGAGGTCACAAAAGACCCCAGGACAACGTCTAAAGAACTGTAGGCCTCACTTGCCTCAATTAAGGTCAGTGTTCACGACTCCACTATAAGAAAGAGACTGGGCAAAAACGGCCTGCATGGCAGATTTCCAAGACACAAACCACTGTTAAGCAAAAAGAACATTAGGGTTCGTCTCAATTTTGCTAAGAAACATCTCAATGATTGCCAAGACTTTTGGGAAAATACCTTGTGGACTGATGAGACAAAAGTTGAACTTTTTGGAAGGCAAATGTCCCGTTACATCTGGCGTAAAAGGAACACAGCATTTCAGAAAAAGAACATCATACCAACAGTAAAATATGGTGGTGGTAGTGTGATGGTCTGGGGTTGTTTTGCTGCTTCAGGACCTGGAAGGCTTGCTGTGATAGATGGAACCATGAATTCTACTGTCTACCGAAAAATCCTGAAGGAGAATGTCCGGCCATCTGTTCGTCAACTCAAGCTGAAGCGATCTTGGGTGCTGCAACAGGACAATGACCCAAAACACACCAGCAAATCCACCTCTGAATGGCTGAAGAAAAACAAAATGAAGACTTTGGAGTGGCCTAGTCAAAGTCCTGACCTGAATCCAATTGAGATGCTATGGCATGACCTTAAAAAGGCGGTTCATGCTAGAAAACCCTCAAATTAAGCTGAATTACAACAATTCTGCAAAGATGAGTGGGCCAAAATTCCTCCAGAGCGCTGTAAAAGACTCATTGCAAGTTATCGCAAACGCTTGATTGCAGTTATTGCTGCTAAGGGTGGCCCAACCAGTTATTAGGTTCAGGGGGCAATTACTTTTTCACACAGGGCCATGTAGGTTTGGATTTTTTTTTCTCCCTAAATAATAAAAACTATCATTTAAAAACTGCATTTTGTGTTTACTTGTGTTATATTTGACTAATGGTTAAATGTGTTTGATGATCAGAAATATTTTGTGAGACAAAAATGCAAAAGAATAAGAAATCAGGAAGGGGGCAAATTGTTTTTCACACCACTGTACAGAGCATCAGGAATAAACTAAAATGAAGCTATGAGAAAGTCATGTTAAAGTAATGTGTTTTTAGCAGTTTGTTAAAGTGTTCCACTGTATTAGCCTGGCAAATTCCTATTGGTAAGCTATTCCAGATGTTAGGTGCATAACAGCAGAAGGCCGCCTCATCAATTATTTTAAGTTTAGCTCTTGGACTTCTAAACAGACATTGATTTTAACATCTAAGCTTTCAATTTGGAGTATAAGGTGCAAGACACAGGTAGCCAGTGTAGTGACATCAAAACTGGAGAGATGTGCTCGGATTTTCTTTTCCTAGTTAGATTCTGCCAGAGGGGCCAACCCATTGACTAAGGTGATTTCTAAGAATATTGTGATCAATGGTATCAAATGTGGCACTCCAATCTAAGAGGCACTAAGAGGTTAAAGCACCAATGCAGGAGGAAGCCTGCTTAGATTTCATATTTTCTAATAATCAGGTGTCACACACGTGCGAATAGGAGGCAGCTAAAGGGCCTGAGTAAGTGTAATGAAACATCTGACCAGGGGGCGGCGGAGTGCGCTGACTGTCTTTCTCAGTTCCCTACAGACCTTTCCCGGGAAATCCTGCAAGGTTCCGGCGCCTCAGAAGACGTCACTTCCGAAGCCAGCCCCTTTGCTGACGTCACTTCCGAAGTCGGCCTGCTGATGTCACTTCCAAAGCCGGCCCCTTTGCTGACATCACTTCCAAAGCCTGCCCCTTTGGTGACGTCACTTCTGGTTCCGGCCATTTTGATGACATCAGTTCCTCTCCAGGCCTTTAAAGCCTCCATCTTGGGCTACTATAGCCAGTTCTAGTTTGGACTCTGTGAAATGCACTTGATATTTATAATACAACAAACCCTTTTGCAGCTGGGATAAACAATATATGGGTGGCTGCCCCAAACCTTTATGATGTCTTTGGCGTATTATTACACAGGATAGAATTGAGGGTGATCGAACCACTAGGGTCATGTGACCCTAATATAATACAATTCTCAGTGTTTTGGAAGTGTGCAGATGCAAAGGTTAAAACTATTAAGTTTAACTTTGGTAAGGAGGATAGACTGGGATAAGCTTTTAAATGTGGAGACTGTGAAGGAGAAGTGGAACAGGTTTAAAAACATTTTACATTTAAAGCAGAACAGGTTCATCCTAAAATCTGGAATTAGTAGGAAATTAGAAAAAAAAAACTTAGCAGTGGATTAATAATGAAAAAGAAGTTGCAAATACCATATAAGGTGTATAAAACTAATAACTCTAATAATAATCATAGGGCATATGACAGCCTGAGGGCAACCATTAAAAAGGACATTCGGAAAGCTAAAAGGCAGTTAGAGAGAAATATTGCAGATAAGGCGATAGGTAATCTGAAGAGATTCTTTTGCTATTTTAGCAGTAAAAGAACTGTCAAGGAGAAGGGTGAAGTGTATCATGAATAGTAAATGAATTGAACCTTTTCAGCTTAAGCCAAAGGAAATTAAAATGTGACATTATTGAGGTGTTTAAAATTACAAAAGGATATAGTATAGTGGATCCTGGCTGTTACATTAAAATGAGTTAATCAAGAACACAGTAACAACAGTTGGAAACTTGATATTGGTGAATTTGACTGGTATCTACTTGCAGAGCCAATAAATGAAATAAAATAAAATAATATAAAATATTAGAGATCCCAAGGCACATGTAGTGCCTTGATGTAGTGAAAAATCAACTGATTTAGATCAGCAGCACATCAATCAGAGCATAATCAAAGACTTTGTTAAATGGTGTGACTCAATCCACTTACACCTGAACACCAGCAAGACCAAGGAGCTGGTGGTGGATTTTAGGAGGCCCAGGTTCCTCATGGACCTCGTGATCATCAGAGGAGACTGTGTACAGACGGTGCAGATCTATAAATACCTGGGAGTGCAGCTGGATGACAAATTGGACTGGACTGCCAATACTGATGCTCTGTGTAAGAAAGGTCAGAGCTGACTATACTTTCTTAAAAGGTTGGCGTCCTTCAACATCTGCAACAAGACGTTGCAGATGTTCTACCAGACGGTTGTAGCACATCACTCCTGGATAAACTTGTTAAGAAGGCAGGCTCTATTGTAGGAGTAAAGTTGGACAGTTTAACATCCGTGGCAGAGCGACGGGCATTAAGAAAACTCCTGTCAATCATGAAGAATCCACTGCATCCACTGAACAGTGTCATCTCCAGGCAGAAGGAGTAGCTTCACTGACAGACTGAGGTGATTGTTCCTCCCCTACACTATGCGACTCTTCAATTCCACCCAGGGGAGTAAATGCTAACATTACTCATACTGCTGCTGGATTATGTGAATTTCCCCTTGGGATTAATAAAGTATCTATCTATCTATCTATCTATCTATCTATCTATCTATCTATCTAT
>JANRMT010062837.1:17279249-17298083 GCA_026402145.1 Polypterus bichir lapradei | reverse complement strand
TATCTATCTATCTATCTATCTATCTATCTATCTATCTATCTATCTATCTATCTATCTATCTATCTATCTATCTAGTATACACATAATGCAGAGATAACTTTTTGTCATAATTATAAGATAATAATAGTAATAGTAATAATAAATAATTATAAGATAATAATAGTAATAGTAATAATAAAAACAATAATACCATGATGCTTTCTGACATCTTTGAATTTGCTTTGTGCTTACCTAGAAATGGTGAAGCCACTTCCGTCCTGGAACTGATGATCTAGACCTGCAGTGACGTATAGTTCTGTGGCTCTGCAGGAAGATGATATTTTTCACACAAACATGAGGAAGTTTTTCTTTAACAAGAGAACCATAGACATATGGACAAAAGACAAAATAGTGTGGTAGACAGTCGAGTTTAGTACGGTGGCCGAGAAGGGCAAAAAATTTACATTTCACGAAACAAATTTATAACCATTAAGACAAATTTACAAAGGAAATTCAAATTAACATTTCAGAAAACCATTTTACACTAGTGAGATCCATTTACAACTCCCGAGACAAATTTACAAGCGGTAAAACAAATTAACAGTTCAGAAAACAACTTTACAAGTGGCCCGAAACAAATTTACAAGCGGCAAATCAAACGGAAAGGGTAGGTACAATACACAGGAAGTGCTTGTTGCTGACCTTTTGTGTCATTCAAACTGTTTTGCGAGGGAACATTGAACAGAGTTTGTGACGGTAAATCAAGCGATAATGTTTTGTCCATTTTGTGGAAACCATTTTAGCCAGTTAGCCCGCTTTTGTTATTCTTGTGGGAAATGTTTAGACTTTCTAAAAGAGGCTCCCTGCACGGAAGAACCAGATGCACAGCCGATGTCTAAACCACCTGGAAATGTTAATCAAAGCACCGGTAAGTGGACTCTTAACGCTATCTAGAGCCAGCTATCCTAGGCTTTTATTATTATTATTATTATTGCTCAGTTGACGTAGTACGAGTCATTCAGAATTCCGTTCAAATAAACAACTTCTGTGCAAGTTGGGATATACAGTATATATGTGTGTTGTACTTAATGCAGTCATTTACGTTTTTTTAATTATTTCCGCAACATACACTGGGACTGTTAACTTTCGTAACAGTTGTAACCTAATAAAATAAAACATGATTTGGTCTCATATTATTTTCAACATTCAGCAATTGCCAGCACATTTCAAAGTACAGATATAGCTGCGTCTTTTCGGTTCCAAAGGTTGAGCATCAATTGGCAAGGTAGGATCCAGCATGAGTCAAACACATACAAAAAGAAATTTCTCAGTCCAATAAAGTTCGTTTCAAAAATGTTTATTGAAAATTTGAAAAAGAAAAAAGTTATTACACAGAATAAAAGGCAAAAACAGAAAAAAGGTGTCTTCTTGGTCTAATTACAGTCTTCGCTTTCTCTGGTTAAAAATTAGATATTTTCTATACTTGTTACGTTTCTATTGCAAACTTACATAGACTTCATTTTAGTATGTCAGTACGGTTTGAAGCTGTTTGCCCTCCATGCCTTACCAACTGCAAGGCAGATCATAAAATGAAATAGTGTGTAGTCAGAATGACAAGAAATAATTAGAATTTTCCATTTACAATTTGGCTTGTAGGGATTATAATAGAACCTCCCATTGACTATGCACTAATATATAAACAAACATTTTAACAACAAAATACTAATATCAATTTATTATAATCTAACTAACTAACAAATGGCTTTTACAACAGGTAATGGAATGGATTTTCCTAGTGTACTGTATATTTATGCCGTTTAAGAGTATTGTGAAGAAAATGTAAAGAGATTCATGATGTGTTTTTTTTTTTTTGGTTAAAAAAACTTATAGAAGCACACCTTTGTATCTCATCTTTTAACAAGCAGTGTTACCTGTAGTGGTCATAAACTAAAGGTCACATATTACGAGTAATTATACTAAACAATATTGTGGAAGTAGTTGAACTAAATACACATCAATACATTTTATGGTTCATTAATTATTAAAATTATTCTGTCCTTAATGTGTTGATATTCAATTCTGTTCATTCCAGAAGAACAACCGTGCCCATCATATAAACAGTTCATGGACTACAGAAACTTCAAATCAAAAGAAAGACAGTCCTTTAGCTGTGGGTCAAAGAGACGACTAAAACAAGAACAGAGACAAGTTCAGGTTAGGTGGCTTAACTGTTTGTGTCATGTATACAAGACAATGGTTGCAGGGACAGTTATTGTTTAATCAGTGGATCCATTTGGTGTTTACCTTTCTGTGCAACAAACTTATAAATGTATAATTTACAGAAAACTCATTCTGTTTACTTTTATTTATCTAGATAAACATAGGATTGATGGTGCCAAATGGAAGTGATTTAAAACCTGTAAGAGGGAAAACACTCCCATTATTTACAGACCCTCTGGTAGCAGCGCCTGATCTGCTGAAACTAGCTGTCCAGAAAATGAGAACATTTAACAAGGACATAGATGAAGGGCCATATATACTTTTGTATCCAGATTGCTCAGAGGTGGTCAATGTGCCTGGGACAGAAAGGCCATTCATATTGGCAGAATATAAAAAGGAAATAGGAAAGGCATATTACAGGATCTCTTTTTTTATATGCCTTGAAAAAGACTTTAGAAGAGGTTAGTGGATCTGATGATTTAGCACTTTTACATATTTCACAGTGCTGTGACATACTGTACATAATAATGCATAATAATGTGTTGATTTTGTTTCCTTTAACTGCAGTGGATGTTAGCTCAGAATCAGACTCAGATTCTGAAATTTTTGTTACAAGTAGGAGCACAATTGAATTCAATCAGGCTGACACTGTGGTGAGTTAACATGAAACAAATAATTTAGGAAAGCTATATACTAAATGGGCGTATTAATTATCTTAACCAGAGCTGTTCTGTGCATAATGCTTGCCAATATTTTGGTTCAACAGAGGCTAGCTACTTAGTAACGTCTGTAATTGACTTTGAAAATACATTCCTGCATTGTACTTGGACAAACAGTAGGATTTACATTTTAAATGGCATTTGGTGTAACACATGTGAATCATTTTGATTATTGTTCAGCCAGTTTATCTGTCAGAAATACTAACAACTTGCCATGTTTCAGCAGGCAACATTTCATTGATAAGTGTTTATGTAGTAAGAAGAATAATATAGGCTGTATTTTCCCTCAGGTTTTTGAAGCTTGTAGCCAAAGTACACCCAAACACAAACTAGAAGATGTAGTGTAAGTACCAATTTGCAAATGTAAGTATTCTGTAAGCTGGTAATGTGATCAAATCACATGTTTGGGACAGACCCTTGAGTTTATGTTGAGTTTTTGCTCTAAATATATGAAGTTGTAAATAATGTAAGAATATTGTGAAATTTAGCAAAATTATCTAGATTATTATAACTTACCATAATTTTAAATTTCTTTTTTAACTCCTTGATACTTTGTTGTACTAAAGTAGTAATTTTAACATGTTTCAGAGATGCATCCAGACATTCATCAACGATTCAAGCTGGACAGGTAAGTATTGAACCAAATGTTACCTCATAATATTTTTTTCTTTTAGTTTTGTTTTATGTTGTGTTGGACATTTAAGTTCCCCATGTCACTTTATTTTTCAGATAGTAATATCTGATACTGAGGATACGCTGGATCTACCTGAATACAATGTGACTAAGTCCACTTACTACAGGTAAGCAAAAACAATTGACAAAATGTGACTATTCCCTTGGTAGACGTTTTTAGATTAGATGAAAAATAAACTGCCAAGTTGTTTCTAAAATATCTGTAGAATGATTAATTTACAAAAAGTACTTCAGGGATTTACTTAGGTTGGAAATTACTTAAGAAGAATGTTTTAGTGTAAAATGGGTGGAGTTGTCTTTTAACATAGTAATGGTAATTTCTTTACAGTAAATATACAAACCTTTATGCACCATGTGTTGAAGAAGAGGATGAAGAGCCAGTTCCTGTAAATTTGGGGAATTTATCAGACACAACCATGTAAGCTGGCAGTTATTGACAATAGCAATAGGTTTTCTCTGTGCACTTAATGGTAAAAGATTGAATTACTTCTGTGATAATATGTGAAAGAAGCTCTTTACTGTACATCAGTGTTGTGCAAAAAATAGAAAACTGTGTATTGTCTGATATTTCACAAATGTAACTCAGTCTTGTGTAATTCTAGAGAGGAGGTAAATATTACACTACCTGATATCATTGCAAAGCTGTCACATCATATTGATCATGGAAGAGTTAGCCGGTTCAACATTACAAGGTCAAATGTCTGGGATGGAGCAGTCCGAGGCTTCAAGCATGCAACATATACAGAAACCTGTGATATGCTGGTCAGATTTATTGATGATGCTGGTGTTTTTGAGGATGGAATTGATACAGGTGGTCCAAGACGAGAGTTTCTAACTCTACTAATGAACCATCTTAAAGACCGACCAATTTTTGATGGACCAACAGGACAATGTTACTTAGTCTACAATGCAAATGGTATGTCTACATAGTGTTAAGATGTGTGACTTGTAATTATATATCACATCACTGATACACTTTGTTACTTGAACTGCTCCAGAGATATTTAGCAACAACATGCTTAGGGTTGTCTTGATTTTAATGCATTATGGAATATATTTGTATGTTTCCAAAAGTAGTTGCTAAATATGTGTGGAACAGTAGAAATAACATTAAAAGCAATTTGGAATTGTGGTTCAAATTGTAAATCACCCAAAATTCTAAAATATGAATGATTTTCATTCATAGCTCTCAGGGAGGATGAGTACTTCTTGGCAGGAAAGATGATTGCGGTATCAGTTGTGCATGGAGGCCCAGGTCCACATTTCCTCTCGGAAGATCTTGTACTGTATCTTGCAGGCCAGCCTTCATTCAAAGCAACAGTGAATGATGTAACTGAAGAAGAAATAAAGAAAGCTTTGCGAGAGGTAGGAAAAGCATAATGCTATAGTAGGGCAGGGTTTATTTATTAGGTTCTGCAGTGCTTTGAGAAAATCATTACTTCCTTGATAACATGCACAGAGTAATGCATTTATTGTTCTGTGATTGTACAAGATATAGGGTTAAACTAGATAAGTAATGGAACAGAAATTTATGAGAACTGTATATACTGTATATGCCCCTTTTTTTTGTGTTTTAGATTGACCGTGCTGCTTCTATCGAAGCTTTGCGAGAATGTACTTTACAATATAGCACAATGTTACAGACAGCTGGTTGTCTGAGATATGTGGCTACTCTTGAAGAAAAGAGAACAATTGTATCAGACTACCTCCGATGGTATATTATCGACCGTAACTCATGTGTAATTGACAGGTACCATCATATCCTAGTCTTACAATTTTTGTAAGTTACATTGCCATGTTCAAAGCAAACATGTCAGTCTGCAATTCAGTTGTTAACAAGCAACTTACAACTACTACATTATTAGTGAAGGACAGTTCCAATAATTTTCAACATATATGATTTCAAAAAGGGTTTCTGGTGATGAGTCAGGGTCAAAAATGTTTTAGTTGATTCCCGTCTCATTTCAACAGTAGTACATGGGGGCAGGTATGCTGTTCGAGCCTTCAAACCATCTAAAATAAGTGATCTAAAACCAGAAACTCAGAAAGGCTTTAAGAACATACCCCATTGACTCATGTTTAAAGGGAAAATGCAGAAGCAACACTAAGTTTCTCTAATATGACTCAATACAATAAAACACATTTTACCTTAGATGCTGAAAATTACTGGAGTAATCATGTTTTTAACATACTGTCCATACACATACACTATGTGATTAGCACTTTATAGCAGTGTACTTTTTAGATTTAAAAATGGTCTTTCAGCTCTTCAGTTTTTGACTGCACTGCAGCAGCATCCTTCTTTGATGATCCCCGTCCTGTGCCACTCAGAAAAGAAGGTCACTGCCCTTGAACTTGAGGGACTTTTCAAACCTGACCTCAGTCCATCAGGGAGCAACAGGAGACTCAGAGAAGGACAAACATTAGGCTACTGGGCTGACTATCTCCTTGACTGTGAAGGTTTGCAAAATAGATTGCATAATTATTTATTTTACAAGTAGTTAAAAATAATACTTAACAATATGCCAAGATGTGCATGAACAATTCTGTTTCTTTACAGAAGGTCAGGCTGCTGTTTGCGTGGAAGATGTTTTCATGTTTGCAACTGGGCTAACTTCACTTCCCCCGTCTGGATTGGAACCGCTACCGAGGATTGAGTTCCTGGATGATTCACCATTCCCAATGGCAAACACATGTTCAAACACAATGAAATTACCACTGCTGGATTCCTTCAATGTGTTTAAATCACATATGGATTTTGGAATTCAGAATTCGCCAGGATTTGGCTGCTTTTAAATCAGGTGTGATTGGGTCCACTAGATGTGGATAAATCACTACAGCTAGAGAACTCGCATCCATCTGCACTGGTGGACACACTTTAGCACTGATATTATTTAATTTTGTAATATAACTCTGCTGCATTTTTTTATATTTGAGATTTTGAAGAAACCACGTTTGGTTATTGATTATTTAAGTTACAACTGAAGATGTTTTAATGTGTTCTTGTTTATATTATGTTACATTTGGACTGTTTCATCAAATCCTGAGCTCTGAAAGAGAGATTTCCTGGTAATAAAGCCAAATCAAGAGTACTTAAAATTAAACATTTATTTTTGATACTTAAATAGTGTAATAAATATTTTATACTTTGCCTTACTTTTACTCCACTTTATTTCATTTCACACTTTATTTACAATAATTTAGGGCAGATGTGGAAGTTTTTCCAGTAAAAATTAAAATTCATGGACAGCACAAGTTACTCTTCACATGCTTGAGACACTGTTTCATTAATGTGTACATTATTACATCTGTAGTACAAAGAATTATAATTGAGCAATTTCTTTAAGATGTATGTACAGTTCTGCTGCAGACTCCCAGTTCTCTGGCTTCTGTAGGTGACTGTGCTCCATAACAAAGTCCAAGTACTCCTGCATGTTCAGGTCACCACATGAATGCATTGGCTGATTTGATTCAGGGAAAGTATCCAGTTCTGTACATTCAATCCTAAATCCACAGTCTCTGGAACCAAATCTAGATTGAGAAATGGATTGGAGTAATAACATTTATTTACATTTAAGCTACAAAGAAAACAAGTTACTGGGAAATGATAATCCATTACCTGTGTGGTAAGTAGTACAGTTCATTGGGCACTCCTCCAGGACATGACGCAGTTGTAGAAGGGCGAATCCGGTGACTGTTCCACAGAGTCATGCATTCATTCAGGTCCTTCTGTATGACATCCTTGAAGCAAAAAAAAGCAAGCACTGATGTTCATGACTTCCATTAAAGTGTCCTGCATCTCTGAGGTCTGCAAATAACTCCATCCAGAACTGAGACATATATAAATAACTGGGTTAAACTTCATATTAATTCTGCCATTTGCTTAGGCATACCAGTTTATTTACACTTGTAGATCAAGAGATGATATCAAGATAAAGAAAAAAATGGGACCAGTATTGGTGTGTGTTACTTTTAAAATTAACTTAGTCACATTCCTCATTACTTACAAAAAAAAGTAACCAAATATGTTATATAGTTACTTATAAAATTTAATGCATTACAAACCGCGCTTTTCTTTGCACTTTTTTTCTTAAAGAGATACAAAAACCATACTTATAATAAAAATAAATCTATTTTCATGAACTCCATTATTCCTGAGCAAGATATTAACAAACACAATTCCATTTATTTATAATGCAGCTCACCAAACAACCTGAAGAACCGCAGGCACTATGTGACTGCTTCAGAAGGCAACGACTTTGAGAAAAGGGCAGTACTTATAGGGAATAAAACCGTACTAATCCTAATAATAAAAATAGTAATTATTATTATCATTTTTGAGCGGCTTGACTATGTAACGCAGGGGTGCCCACTCTTTTGCGGCTTGCGAGCTCCTTTTAAAATGACCAGATCGAAATGATCTCCTACATTAAAAATTATATATATATATATATATATATATATATATATATTTAGAGAGAGAGAGAGAGTATACGTTATACATAAAATATATGTTGTCGTACCTTGCATAACTGAATAACCTTTATGGCACAATAACAATTCAGTACATTTATGGTCACTACAGTATTTGGATTTAATAATCTTCATGTGGGAAAAGGCTGACTCGCATAATTAAGTAGAGCCGAATAATGCAGTCATTAATGATCGAGTGACTCACCCGGAATGATACTTTGGTGATGCTGCCTTTGCTTTTGAATTCAGCCGAGTGAAAAATGACGGCTGTCCGATTAACTGTGATTTTAGTTCCCTCTCCTTTTTCTTTCTCAGATCGCTTTTCGGAAGGAAGTCAGTTTCGTAGTTTTTATGAACAGTTCGAAAGTGCCTTTCCACATTTTCCTTCTTTGGAATAGCAATTATAGATTGACACATCAGACAAACGCACTTCGATTGGGACATTGTGAGAAAAAAAAATCCTCTTCCAATTCCACATCCAGCATACACTCTCCAAACATTTTTTTTTAAATCCCTTCTTTAGTCGATATAAATTGAAAGGCTAACTAGATCACAGCCGGAGTTTTGCAGTAAGTTGCGTGTTTGATCGTCAGTACAGGATGACCAGTGTATTAGAAGAAAAGAGATCTCAGACTGGCCGCCCTGTACGTCAATCAAGTGGCAAATGCCATAGGGAGGATATATGATAGACTAACGTTTACAAAAAAATTTTTTTTGAATGCAACACTTTCTACCTGCACTACCTTTGCGATCTACCGGTCGATCGCGATCCACGTCTTGGGCACCCCTAATGTAACGTAACTTTTAACATTGCCCCAACACTACAGAGGACAGTAAGTGGCCAGGGATCCTAAATAACGCATTTAGGAGATGCGTTTAAAAAGTTAATCCCATCAATTTTTAACGCGTTTATGGTGATTAATCAGCAGCCTTAACGTAACTTAATATTTTGTTTTTCCTTAACATGCATCACAGTTGTAAAATGTGTAGGCTAACAGTAATGATGAAGAGCGATACTTCATTTTGGTCACGTACCTTCCCTTTCTGAATATGGACCACCACGACTCAATACGTTGATTGTTTGTGGATGAGCCATACATGTGGCTAGACATTCCCGAGTAGTAGTCGGAGTGCTGGTGACGTAGGGTACATTGAATTGCAGCCATAATGCCATTCTCCGTGCCGCAATTGGTCCTCAGTCTCATGGGCACAACACCAAGGCGTCGCACACAAGTTAGGAAATTGTGAGCGATCACTGATGGATTGTTATTTGTTGGTCCACTTACAAGCCACAATACTTTACGTGAAAATCCATCAATGCATCCAGAAATAGCAAATCCGAATGGCTTTAGTTTGTCGTAACCATCAGCGTGCCACATATAATTCGGCTCCATTGAGTGGTAGATTCTTCTTATAAACCTTCTGCGTGCTCTCCTCTCGCATCCTCGAGGATTTAGCTCCAGGAGTAAAACCATAACATCATCTCTCTTTACTCGCAAATTGTACTTTTGCCTGAGTACTTGCCACATCGTTCGGTAGCCAAAAAGTTGTCCAGGTCCACGAAGCTCCAACCTGATGGCATTCCTGGCAGCGTTTGTGGAGGAATACTCCTTTCTACGATATAGCCCGGCTTCTCTAAGTTTAGTTTTAAGACACCGCAAGCTAATGTTTACACCATGTAAAAAGGACATCATGTCAACGATTACATTGTAGGAGTGGCCTTCATTGGCATAGCCTATACAACGTTTCACATCTTCCATCTGGAGAGCCTCTTTTAGAAAGTCTAAACATTTCCCACAAGAATAACAAAAGCGAGCCAGCTGGCTAAAATGGTTACCACAAAATGGACAAAACATTGTCGCCTGGCAGTGCTTAATCGCTACAAACTCTATTCATTTTCCCCTCGCAAAACAGTTTGAATGACACAAAAGGTCAGCAACAAGCACTTCCTGTGTATTGTACCTACCCTTTCCGTTTGATTTCCCGCTTGTAAATTTGTTTCGGGCCACTTGTAAAGTTGTTTTCTGAACTGTTAATTTGTCTTACCGCTTGTAAATTTGTCTCGGGAGTTGTAAATGGTTCTCATTAGTGTAAAATTGTTTTCTGAAATGTTAATTTGAATTTCCTTTGTAAATTTGTCTTAATGGTTATACATTTGTTTTGTGAAATGTAAATTTGTTTTGCCCTTCTCGGCCACCGTAGTTTAGGGACCTTCAGAGCTCGACTTGATGTTGTTTTGTAGGAATTAAGTACATAGTGAGTTTTTTGGCTGAATGGCCAGTTCTCGCCAGTGTTTCAAACTTTCTTATGTTACATTTAGTAGAAACTGTGACTTTGATTCACAAGTCTGTACATAATGACTACTCTTTATGTTTGCACATGATTTTGAGTTAGAAATGTAATCAAAAGGCAAAATGTAAATGGCACGTTAGTTTGTAATTTAACACAACAGAACTGCTGCTGTAGTGTGACTTTAAATACGCCAGTGCAGCTTTGTTGGTTTGTTCTGGGACAAGAGAGCAAATCTATTATTTTTAAGGAGGAAATAACTTTCATTATTAAAATTAGGAACACTGAGAAAAACAGCTTTTTAAAATGTATTTTTTAAGATAAGTGGTTGCAGATTTTTTTCCATGTAAACCCACAAATTTATAATAATGTATTTGCCAGTTAGTTTTTAGTAGTTTACCAGCTGATCTATTTTATATTGACTTTACTACAATTTATTAAGTAACTGCAACTCACTCAAAAATGTCACTTTTTCCACTTAAGTAAATTCTACCAAAATAATAAATAGTGTGTTTTAAGGTCATTTTTTAACATAACATTTGTTAATTTGCCCATAGATTCATTCAGTCCTACCAAAATAAATAATAATAATAACCTTTCAAAGAATGGGGTGCAATAAACACTCAAAAATATATTGTATGCCAACACTAAAGAATAAAGAATAAAAACACATTTATTTATTAATAGCATAACATTGACTACCATGTTCTATTTGAAGTAAAGAAAAAAGCTCCTGTGATGTTGGGTGCGTGACAAGTTTGCCAGTCTATCAGAAAAGTATCATAAATAAAACAACCACACTGCATTCTGAGAAAATAAATTAATTCCGGAAAAACCTTAAAAACTTTCTTTACACCTGCACAAAGGTGTGGAGATCATTTGGACTAGAATGCGACAAAAGCGGTGGAGCTTTATGCAAAATATCACACTTTATGCAAAAATAGGACAGTTAGTTAATATTATTAAACTGTTATTTTGAGTAAGAGTAGAATAAAATAGGAGAGTAATTATAACACTCTCCGAGGTTTAATTACGTTTCTGTTAAAACAGAATCATTTAATGGTTTTGTTTCAACATCAGTTGTGTTAAGGTGACATCTTAGAACGTTTTGTCAACGTAACTTGAAAAAGCGACGTAATACCATCATTATTTTAAGTTAAGTTAGATGCATAAAGTAAACACCCCTCTGTTTACATTTTTTCAGCTCTGGGTGCTTGGAAGAAAAATACGTGGCATTACATCAGTGGACAGGCACAATCACCATTTCCGATACTAGGAAATGAAGAAACAAAACGCGTGTGCTTTTGACTCCTCCTGTTGTGCTCAAAGACCGCTTGTACTGCTGATATCTATCGTTGTAATGTGTCGTGTAATATTGTGTGTGGAACACTTTCTTATTATATCCCTTGCTTTGAAAATGTCTAGGATCATTGAACAGATCGAATGTTTAACTGTAAATAAACATTCTTCTTGAAATGTAACGGCATATACGTCACAAATGGGGAAGGCTATAGCGCTTGAGCACTACGACAAATTGCCGACAAACAGAACAGGTCTATGTAATTTGTTATTTGTTCTTTTTAAGTAGCCATTTCAAATATTCTTTCTTTCTAGCAGCCGTGAACGCGCTTTCGTTGACTCGGCTGCCCTGAACCGTGAAGGCACTGCTGATGCTCAAAAAGTGCAAGGACTCAAATGTTCACAAGACTCCGAATAGGTCACTACACTGTAAAATAAGTGTACACTCAACTCTCCTAATACTAATGCAAACGAAAAACAGGCATTTGACATATGCATTTTCGTATGAAGCGCAACAATCTTTTCAGGTATTTTATAAAAATACATACCTCACGCAAATACAAAATTAAATCACAGGTTAATAATTAAATACCATTTTTAACTTTAAATAATTACGTGTGCCTGCGTACACCCTTCCATTCCATCGCCAGCTTGTTCAATAGTAATAGACTCCGCGCGGTCTGATTATTATGGCACGCAGGGGAGTGGAAAGCTATGATTCAGCTGCCACATGGTGGCCTCTTTAAGCATTCACAACAATTACAATGAAAAAAATGCCATGTTAGATTAAAATAAAAAATATATATACATCGGTTGCACAAAATAAAATTGTTTTAATCAAAAATAATTTAATTATGCTTAATACACTAAATTAATATATCCTGAAACATGATATTTTTATATAAAATGAATAAACCTTTTTCATTCTCTGTTAAATTAATCGAACATGACAATAAAGCATAATATTTTAACAATTATTTTATAAACTTTTTTAAAAAATGCACCTCACGGAGTTACTTAGCTATAACCTTTTAAGGTTGTCAATTATAATTATCCCAGTATCATTTTATAGTTCATGTTCAAAGCTATTAATAAGAAATAAACAGGTTTGTTTATATCAAAGCTGTTTTTATTCGGTAAAAACAATACAAACCAACAAAGTACAAAAGATTATTATTCGAAAGCCGAAATTTACAACAGCTGTACAAGAACACTGCTTCTTTGGCTGTGCCAGAATGCCATGACCAATGTATAACTAAATATGAACACAAAATGCACGTTGAATAGAGTGTTATATTATAAAATACATGTATTTATATTTGTGTAACTGTATATATTATAGAATAAATGTTAAATATTAATAAAATATAAAGTGCAAAAATTGCTGCTTGGCACCTTCTTTCAGGTTGACAGTAGTTAGTGCGCATCGTTTGATAAAACATTAAAAGAGAATACAAGGAAAAACGCAAAACCAAGTAACGTTAGTCTGTGCACAGCAAAATCCAAACTGTTAATTTTAACTCTTCTTCAGAGTTTATAATGGTCCACACCAAATCAAGTTAAAGTTACAATTTGTGTAGTGTTACATTTTTCACACTTGTCAGGTGTTGAAATCAACACTGCAAGAGTTAATTTTGTTTAGTGTTTTGAACATACACTTGATGTAAACTAAATTTCCAAAACACTCTGCTGGTGTTAAAAATATAACTCTTACGGTGTTGATTTTAACACCAGACAAGAATGGAGTGTCAATATATTAGTGAGTGTATATCTGGCATTGTATTATTATTTTAGATGCAATATTAAGTTACTGCACCTCATTTTATTAAGAAGCTAATGTCACATTAACAGAAGTTTAATGTATACACATTTTACACCAGATTTAAAAAAAAAAAACAAGAATTAAAACTTTACAAAATGTTTGTTTTATTAAACAAAACTGTTTACAAAATATTTCAAAACCAATAAAACAATAGATCAGGTTTCCCAACTAAGAGCATTTAAATAAATGTAAAAAACCCAGTCTCAATGGCAATTTATAGAGGATACAGGGGTTAATTTATATATTTGTACATTTAGATATAAGTTACAGCTGCTATTAATCCTTTAGTGCAAACTCTGCTCTGTAACACTGAACTCATCAATATGCATGGCACTGTATACATGGCAATTGTGTAAAAAATAAATAAGTGCTAGTGGAGATCATTTAAAAAGGATAACATTAAATAAAAGGCTCTAGACATATGCCAGAGATTCATTATAGGCGAGGTTAAAAACGTAATGAACTTTGAAAGTTCATCTATGGCGCTCAGGGAGGTGGTTCCTGCACAAGAGATGAACTGCTTGTCCACAACCACATAAAAATTGTCGATCCTCTTCTTGGTTTGTCCTACTGCAAGTAGGTATGGTTGGTGACCTTCTCTCCTGCTGAGATGTTCTTCAGTGCCAGTGCAGGACTATAAAAGAATGACGAATGATGCATTATGCATTTGATAAATACACAGTAATTTCAAAATAGAGCAGAATTATTTAATACACTTCAAACAATGAATAACATTTTATCAGGTTGAAAATATGAAAAGTGCTACATCTAAAATTTAACACAGTAAGTTTGGAGGCTGTCAGCAATCACAAGTTACAAGTGTTTGTAATTCATGTCATGTACAAGGGGAAGAAGAAAATATGCTAGAAAACAATAACAAGTACAGACCACTCCGATATGGTTAAAATCAATATTAAATTTACATGTCACCAATAAGACTAAAAAAAATTACAAATTACATATTGGTCTTGGGTGAAAAGCAAGAGGACAACTTGCTTCATTACCAATCAACCAAAAAAATTCATCTATGACTGTACAACACATTGCAAAGACATTGATCTTGCATTGATAAATTTACCTTATGAAAATGTACAAGCCTGTCAACAGCATCAGATGGACCGATCCCTGCAGAAGAGGGTAACAAATACAACAGTAGCAAGAAAGTGGAAATGTCACTGTTACAGTCTGATGGAAAATGAGAAAGGGTCAATGCTCAGAAATATTAATTAGTATGTAGAACAGAGAGTCTTGCCTGCTGTTTAAAACTTCAAAATACTACTTACCATTTTCAGACTGTTGTTTCTCTGCTGCAATGATATAACTTTGAACTTCTTCTGTCAAAGTGAGAGACTTTGCTTCTTTGCTGACTTTCTGCTTGAATGCTGTCCCCTACTGTTTGAGCAATTTTGCAGATGTTTCAGTATTGAACAGCAAAATAAAGTCTCACCTAATGAAATTGCATACAGCAAAACAACACAAACCCATCATGTCTCAATCAAACTCAGTTCCTAGAAATAAATAGAAGAGAATGTTTGTACTTACCAAACCTCCCACCTTCTCTGGCATTACTAGAGTTTGAGCTTGCAGACAGGATCAGCTGTGTTCTCTCCAACCCTTCTACATCACTGGAGTTTGAAAGCACATCAGTGCATGTACTTGGTGTTGAGATAGCAGAGGGTGAAAATTCTTTTTCCAAAAAGGGACGATCAATATTGATTAATTTTCAAATATTTTATGAAGACATTTGAACATTTCTGAACGAAATTATACACCACCAGAAACATCCAGATCAGCAAAAAGACCATGTGGAGGACATTTTACTGTGAAACATATCTGTGGGTTGCTCTGAATCAACTCCTGAAAAATATCTTCCTCCACATTAGTATTTGTCTCAGCAAAGGAGACTTTTGATAATAAATGTCAATAAAATGATTTTTTTAAATCTGAAGAAACATTAGCTAACGCTTAATTACGCTCGTAAATTCAAACTTACCTTTGTTTAGAAACACTTCAAATTTTAATCCAACTAGAAATTTAATGTATTTCTTCACTTGAAGGTAATTCACCTTCACCAGCATAAAGACCCCTAATAAAATAACTTTGATGTTAACTTAGAGAGAGCAGCTGTTTAACAATCTAGACAGAACAGGCTAAAATTGGCTAATGCAACTTAAATTGTCATTACATTTTTTAACTTTGTTGTTGCTACATATAATATTTAAGGACATAAATATATCTAATATGGCTGGACATTTTTGTCAAAATTAAATAAATACATGCTTAGATAAATGAATAAATCTTTGAATAATTAAGTATACTCGTAAGTTGTTATTGGGTGATAAAAATGACAAGAAACGTAAGTAAAACTGATTATTTTTAACTAGAAAACTAATAATGAATATATATATATCTATACTAATAAAAGGCAAAGCCCTCACTGACTGACTGAATGACTGACTGACTCACTCACTCTCTCACTCATTACTAATTCTCCAATTTCCCGTGTAGGTAGAAGGCTGAAATTTGGCAAGCTTATTCCTTACACCTCAAATACAAAAGTTAAGCAGGTTTAATTTCGAAATTCTATGCGTAACGGTCATAACTGGAAGCTGTTTTTCTCCATTTACTATAATGGAGATGAGCTCGAAAGCCGTGGGGGCGGAGTTTCGTGTGACATCATCACACCTCCCACGTAATCATGCAGTACATAGAAAACCAGGAAGAGCTCCAAAAAGCGCTGAAAAAAACATGCATTATATAATTGAGAAGGCAGCGAAACAATAAGAAGCGAGCGAGTGACATATACAACCATATTCATGAGTGCTGGTACTACGGAAACAAAGCACGGTGTAAACCTAAACTTTAAATTAAGTTCATAGACAGGCTGCCGCTGGCGTTTGTAATTTAGTGCCTGCCCATATAAGGCCGTCCGTCAGCTGCAATCCAATAGAAACACTGCCATTAAATATTCACGGGTGAAGGACTGTGCTTATGCAGAGGAAGATGAGATGGTCAGGGTGGTGTTTGGCATAAATTCAGCGAAACTGCGAGAGAAAGTTTTAAGTGCCGGGACTTCGGTAACATTAAATACAGCCATGGACATAGCACGACATGGCACCAGCATAACTGGGAAACTTCGATGCAAGAACACCAAGCGGCTCACGTGAACTGACGCAGTGCACAGACAAAAAGCAACAGTTCTAAAGAGCGCTGAACAAAAACCGAATTACACAATTGAAAAGGCAGCAAAAAAATATGAAGCGTCTGATACATACAAGCATATTCATAAGTGCAGCTACTGCGGAAACAAAGCACACGGTGGAAAAAGTCAATGTCCTGCTAAAGGAAGACAGTATAAAAAAAAAACCCGTGCATGCAGTGTGTCAGGTCTCAGATAAAGAAGAAGACGAGCTGTTTATTGATGCAGTAAGAAACGAATCGATGAATGAAACCTGTTATCTTTACAACGATTGACAACCACGGAATGTAACTTGAACACAACACATCCTACAAATACGAACCTGATTGAAAGAAATAATGATAATCAAATCCTTGATGACAGCAACACTCAATAACACTCACAAAACAATTACTGTATATTGACAGTCATGTTACGTTATTTTTAAAATGTTCCCTTTTCTATTTCATAGCTTCTTTAACACACTACTTCTCCACTGCGATACGCGGGTATATATCTATACTAATAAAAGGCAAAGCCCTCCCTCACTCACTCACTCACTCACTCACTGACTCATCACTAATTCTCCAACTTCCCGTGTGGGTGGAAGGCTGAAATTTGGCAGGTTCATTCCTTACAGCTTCCTTACAAAAGTTGGGCAGGTTTCATTTCGAAATTCTACGCGTAATGGTCATAACTGGAAGCTGTTTTTCTCCATTTACTGTAATAGAGATGAGCTTGAACGCCGTGGGGGCGGAGTTTCGTGTGACATCATCACGCCTCCCACGTAATCACGCAGTACATAGAAAACCAGGAAGACCTCCAAAAAGCACTGAAGAAAACATGCATTATATAATTGAGAAGGCAGCGAAACAATAAGAAGCGAGCGAGTGACATAGACAACCATATTCATGAGTTCTGCTACTTCGGAAACAAAGCACAATGTAAACCTACACTTTAAATTAAGTTCATAGACAGGCTGCCACTGGCGTTTGTAATTTAGTGCCTGCCCATATAAGGCCGTCCGTCAGCGGCAATCCAATAGCAAACTCCCACTAAATATTCACGGGTGAAGGACTGTGCTTATGCAGAGGAAGATGAGATGGTCAGGGTGGTGTTTGGCACAAACTCAGCGAAACTGCGAGAGAAAGTTTTAAGTGCCAGGACTTCGGTAACATTAAATACAGCCATGGACATAGCACGACATGGCACCAGCACAGCTGGGAACCTTCGATGCATGTACACCGAGCGGATCACGTGAACTGACGCAGTGCACAGACAAAAAGCAACAGTTCCAAAGAGCGCTGAACAAAAACCGAATTACACAATTGAAAAGGCAGCAAAAAATATGAAGCGTCTGATACATACAAGCATATTCATAAATCCAGCTACTGCGGAAACAAAGCACACGATGGAAAAAGTCAATGTCCCGCTAAAGGAAGACAGTGTAAAAAAAAAACCCGTGCATGCAGTGTGTCAGGTCTCAGATAAAGAAGAAGATGAGCTGTTTATTGATGCAGTAAGAAACGAATCGATGAATGAAACCTGTCATCTTTACAACGATTGACAAACACGGAATGTAACTTGAACACAACACATCCTACAAATACGAACCTGATTGAAAGAAATAATGACAATCAAATCCTTGATGACAGCAACACTCAGTAACACTCACAAAACAAATACTGTATATTGACAGTCATGTTACGTTATTTTTAAAATGTTCCCTTTTCTTTTTCATAGCTTTTTAAACACACTACTTCTCCGCTGCGATACGCGGGTATATATATATGTATATATATACCCCGATCTACATTCTCGAATAATGGATACTTTATTCGCCATCAATGATTGTTTTGGTAAAGCCATACTCAGTGTATTCATTAGATGAACGGTAAAAAAGTAAGAGCGAGGGGAGGATGACTTATTGAGGCATGCAGGCTGTAGTGCGCGTCAACTATATCTGAATTGCGCGATCACATTTGAAAAAATATATCTTTTCAAGTTCTATTTAGTCCATATGTGTCAAACTCAATATACTGTATTATTGTTATTAATGGCCCGGGTATATGAAGCGCTGGTAACACAATAAACTACAGATCCCATAATGCAGCGCTTCAGCTGCCTTGCCGAACACTTACCGCGTTAATCAAGTCTAGCTT
>JANRMT010062837.1:17195861-17273424 GCA_026402145.1 Polypterus bichir lapradei | reverse complement strand
AGCAACACTCATGACAATGACAAAACAATTATATTGTCAATCATGTTACGTTATTATTAAAATGTTTCCTTTTCTTTTTACTTCTCTGCTGCCAAACGCGGGTATTTTGCTATGTATATATATATATATATATATATAGACAGAGAGAGAGAGAGAGAGATGACAACAACACTCATATCAATGACAAAACAATTACATTAACAATCATGTTACGTTATTTTTAAAATATTTCCTTTTCTTTTTCATAACTTCTTTAACACACTACTTCTCCGCTGCGAAGCGCGGGTATTCTGCTAGTTTATATATATATATGACAGCAACACTCATCACTCACAACAGTGACAAAACAATTACATTGACAATCATGTTACGTTATTTTCAAAATGTTTCATTTTCTTTTTCATTACTTCTTTAACACACTACTTCTCCGCTGCGAAGCGCGGGTATTTTGCTAGTATTATATATATTATAAATATAATAATTAATGTTATTTATTTCTTCATTAATTAAATCATGTATTCATTTATTTATTTATATCATTAGTTATTTATTAAATCCCTTGTCACCTGAGGGCATTTTTCAGCAATTTCCACTATAACACTATAATAAACCCTTACTATCCAAAAATAAAGGAGGTCAGTTTTTTTTCACTAAAATTTGACATATAAAAATGATGTTTGTGTCAAATTTAAACATTCCTTTACTCAAAAAACAAAGTGATTTGTCAATTTTTTGTTATAAAATACAGTATATGTCAAGAATGCAGTTTTTTCACCTCTGAGGTGTTCCCAGACATGTCAACTGTACCTGTGTGAAAAGTTTCATGTTGATAACAGAAAAAATAAATAAATAGTTACAGCATTAGGCACCACCATGGCCCCATAATATAAAATTTATATAAAATAATATAAAATATTTATATAATATAAATAATTTCTCATATATATATATATATATATATACAGTGCATCCGGAAAGTATTCACAGTGCATCACTTTTTCCACATTTTGTTATGTTACAGCCTTATTCCAAAATTGATTCAATTCATTTTTTTCCTCAGAATTCTACACACAACATCCCATAATGACAATGTGAAAAAGTTTACTTGAGATTTTTGCAAATTTATTAAAAATAAAAAATTGAGAAAGCACATGTACTGTACATAAGTATTCATAGCCTTTGCCATGAAGCTGAAAATTGAGCTCAGGTGCATCCTGTTTCCTCTGATCATCCTTGAGATGTTTCTGCAGCTTAATTGGAGTCCACCTGTGGTAAATTCAGTTGATTGGACATAATTTGGAAAGGCACACACCTGTCTATATAAGGTCCCACAGTTGATAGTACATGTCAGAGCACAAACCAAGCATGATGTCAAAGGAATTGTCTGTAGACCTCCAAGACAGGATTGTCTCGAGGCACAAATCTGGGGAAGGTTACAAAAAAATTTCTGCTGCTTTGAAGGTCCCAATGAGCACAGTGGCCTCCATCATCCGTAAGTGGAAGAAGTTCGAAACCACCAGGACTCTTCCTAGAGCTGGCTGGCCATCTAAACTGAGTGATCGGGGGGGGAAGGGCCTTAGTCAGGGAGGTGACCAAGAACCCGATGGTCACTCTGTCAAAGCTCCAGAGATCCTCTGTGGAGTGAGGAGAACATTCCAGAAGGACAACCATCTCTGCAGCAATCCACCAATCAGGCCTGTATGGTAGGGTGGCCAGACGGAAACCACTCCTTAGTAAAAGGCACATGGAAGCCCACCTGGAGTTTGCCAAAAGGCACCTGAAGGACTCACAGACCATGAGAAACAAAATTCTCTGGTCTGATGAGACAAAGATTGAAGTCTTTGGTGTGAATGCCAGGCGTCACGTTTGGAGGAAACCAGGCACTGCTCATCACCATGCCAATACCATCCCTACAGTGAAGCATGGTGGTGGCAGCATCATGCTGTGGGGATGTTTTTCAGCGGCAGGAACTGGGAGACTAGTCAGGATAAAGGGAAATATGACTGCAGCAATGTACATCCTGGATGAAAACCTGCTACAGGGCGCTCTTGACCTCAAACTGGGGCGATGGTTCATCTTTCAGCAGGACAATGACCCTAAGCACACAGCCAAGATATCAAAGGAGTGGCTTCAGGACAACTCTCTGAATGTCCTTGAGTGGCCCAGTCAGAGCGCAGACTTGAATCCGATTGAAAATCTCTGGAGAGATCTTAAAATGGCTGTGCACCGACGCTTCCCATCCAACCTGATGGAGCTTGAGAGGTGCTGCAAAGAGGAATGGGCGAAACTGGCCAAGGATAGGTGTGCCAAGCATGTGGCATCATATTCAAAAAGACTTGAGGCTGGAATTGCTCCCAAAGGTGCATCAACAAAGTATTGAGCAAAGGCTGTGAATACTTATGTACATGTGCTTTCTCAATTTTTTTATTTTTAATAAATTTGCAAAAATCTCAATTAAACTTTTTTCATGTTGTCATTATGGAGTGTTGTGTGTAGAATTCTGAGGATAAAAATGATTTTAATCCATTTTGGAATAAGGCTGTAACATAACAAAATGTGAAAAA
Source organism: Polypterus bichir lapradei (assembly GCA_026402145.1). Classification (NCBI taxonomy): domain Eukaryota; kingdom Metazoa; phylum Chordata; class Cladistia; order Polypteriformes; family Polypteridae; genus Polypterus; species Polypterus bichir. Next base: position 17,270,860 of record JANRMT010062837.1, on the reverse strand, counting down.
AGTGATGCGCTGTGAATACTTTCTGGATGCACTGTATATATATATATATATATACAGTAATCCCTCCTCGATCGCGGGGGTTGCGTTCCAGACCCCCCCGCGATAGGTGAAAATCTGCGAAGTAGAAACCATATGTTTGTATGGTTATTTTTATATATTTTAAGCCCTTATAAACTCTCCCACACTGTTTATAAATATTCCCCGCAGAGTTATACAGCATAATCCCTTTATATTCTCTTAGATATTAGATAAGATTAATTGAAATTATGTATATAAACACACTGTTTATATACAGTAAAACCTAAATATTATTTTAAAGATATTGAGTGTCTCCGATATCACATATGTTACAGCCATTACGATAGACAGGCCACCAGCAATAAATACGTACAATGCAAGAAAAATAGTATACAGTAAATTTTTGTACAGTGACACTAAACGTACGTACATGTACTAAGCACTGTAAGAAGAAAATTAATTATGGTTACTCACCAACAATGACACGATGACTTGTCCGATAACAATGAGTTTAATTTTACTGCACAACAAAGGAAAGCGTTACAGCCCTTGTAAAGGAGCCACTTCAGGCGATTGTGTAGCACTGCCGTTCTTCTTCTTCTGGCAGTCTTCAATCCAAATCCCTAAAGCAGATTCCATCCAGACTACTGCCTTATTACATCCACTTACAACTCGTTTTGCACCCTGGTTAAAAGGACACTGCGGCCGTAGATCTTATATTCCTTTCCTACTTTTTAAATAAAAAGAATCGTAGCCTTCAACAAATCCAAAACGTTTACCTTTTCGGCAATCGTTAACATCTTCTTCTTGCGCTTGGACACGGCCCCTGAAGCAGTAGCAGATTGTTTTGGAGCCATAATGAAGGGCTTGACTATGCACAAAGATAAACACAAAAGAGCACAACTCTTTACACAGCGAAACATGTTGATGCTGAATGAGCGAGACGAGACTTCCTGGTTAACACTGCATTCAGCACGCAGGAGCTCAACTGCGTGTTCTGATTGGTTAGCTTCTCGGTCAGGAGAACTTAACTGCGTGCTCTGATTGGTTAGCTTCTCAGCCATCCGCCAATAGCGTCCCTTGTATGAAATCAACTGGGCAAACCAACTGAGGAAGCATGTACAGGAAGTAAAAAGACACATTGTCCGCAGAACCCGCGAAGCAGCGAAAAGTCCACGTTGCGATATATATATATACTGTGAATTTGAACCCGGACTCAGGCAGACAGACATCGTTGGTTCCACCACACACTTGTTTATTTACAATATTTACAATCCAAGTCACGTGCACAAACCCCAGTGCCTCCAGCACCGATTCCCCCAATGTCCAGGCCTCACAGTTCCACTGCCTTTCTCCTGGCCGCCTCCAGTCCTCTCTCCAGCTCCGTCCTCTTCCACTCGACTTCCGCTAATGACTGGAGGGAGGCGGCCCCTTATATGGGAACCCGGATGGGCTCCAGCTGGTTCCCGGCAATCAGTCCTAGCCACACCCCCGTGTGGCGGAAGTGCCGGCTGTGCACACGGAAGCCGTCCGCGTGTCCCCTGTCGTCTTCCCCCCAGCACTTCCTGGTGTGGCGGAAGTGCTGGGCTCCAGGGATATGCAGGCATTGGGGCGCCGCCTGGCGGTGGCCACGGGTCCCTACAGGGCTGGGCTTCCAAGCCCTTTACCCGAGGCCCCCTACATAACCAGGACGGACGCCCCCTCACGGTCTGGAGGAGGCACAAGCCCTCCTCCGGTCCTCCTGGGTGTCCTGGCCGGGCTCCTGCCCCGACCGGGTCCCACACGGGATATTCCGGCATCGGGGCGCCGCCTGGCGGTGGCCACAGGTCCCTACAGGGCTGGGCTTCCATGCCCTGTACCCGAGGCCCCCAACATAACCAGGACGGACGCCCCCTCACGGTCTGGAGGAGGCACATACAGACATACAGACACACATTTATTGTATATGCACACACACACAGAGACCCAAAAAAAAACTCACATTTGCGTTTATTTTTTTCATCTTTGGCACTATTCTGTTTTCAGATGTGGGTATGTTATATATCATTGGAAATGCAGTCCCGGCTGTAAAATAGCATAAAGACTGCAATGGCACGACCCACTTATGCAGAAATGCTAGATCATTGGTGCCTTACCTGCCTGCTCTTTAATGCCAAATACCTCGCTAATGCTTGGGCTCGTTTTATTCAGCAGAAGCTGCTGTAAATTTTGAAAATAACATGTATATATTAGCTGTCACTTTCTGAAGTTACATTCAACAACACATGAAAATCACGCTCCAACTCACTATGAGTGTGTAGAACAGACCCGTGGCTTTGAAACGAAGTTGTTTATGTCGGTGTGTGGCGTAGTTCATCTGTATGATGCGGTGAAAAGTGAAAATAACAAGTAATCTATTTCCATTTATCAGGGGGTCTAACGTGCTAATATTAGCATGAAACATTATAAATCTCACTTACTGTATAAGCGTAAAATGGAAATATACTTGCTATTGTAAAAATGTACTGATTGAAATTAAATCGTTTTTCAATCATTAATTTGTTAAAAATAAGTATCATTCTCACCTTAATTTATCTTCCTTCATTCAGTAACGGCTGCCATTAAAGAAAAAGGAAGTGCTGTTCCAGCACCAGAAATCAAATTCATTCTTTGCTGGTGTAATGTCCACCTACTTGATCCAAACACTCTCTAACACTCCAAGTGTTCATGTCCTCAAATCAACACCAGAATCAATACTTGTTAACTCAGAAAAAATTAACACTGAAAAAGCAACACTAAATAACACTGTTTTAAATGAATATCTGAATATTTCTCGTGTGTTTTTTTTTTTTTTACTTTTATTTCATAAACCTTTTGCTCTTAACCAGCTACAATAACTCAAATCCACAACCTGTTGCTTCTTTGAAATTCACATGACTTTACCACCAAGTTATCCATCCTCCGCTGACGGTGAATCCGTTTGGTGCGTAGTAATTTCCGGTGAGGACTAAGTATAACTATTTTGACTTCTACCCAAATGACTGAAATTAGTATATTGTACATCCCACAAGATTCAATAAATTAAACATGATTGAGTTATGTTCAAAAGTGTAACATAAACAATACATGTAACATAAAGTACATTCATTTTTGTAAATGTAACAACCTGCCATTTCCCTTTTTTCAGTGTACCTAGTAAACACCTGGAGCCTCATGCATAATGCCGTGCGTAGAATTCGCACTATAACATGACGTAAGCACAAAAGCTGAAATGTGCTTACACACAAAAAAATCCAGATGCAGGAATCTGTGCGTACTCCAACTTCCACGTTCTTCCGCTACATAAATCCCGGTCAGCATGAAAAGTAACGCATGTGCACGCGCCTGCTGTCCCGCCCCAATTCCTCCCAGAATTACGCCTCTTTGAATATGCAAATCAATATAAATAGCCCTTAAGCTCAGCATTCTGTGAAAAGACAATGGCAAAAACACCGGGAAAATATAAGAATTTCAGCGAATACCAAGTGGAGGCAAAGGAAAAACATACTATTTGTTGAATTAAACAGTGGAATAATCAATAAAAGGAAGTTGATCGAGTGACATAGCCTATTGGAGAAAATTGAAAGCTCCAGTTCACAAAGTCGCACTGTGCCCGAAATAAAAAAGAAGTCACATATCAAAGTCACTGTGAAAAGGTGAGTTGTAGCACACCGTCTGAGTGTCATATGAAAGCTTATTAGGGTACAGACAAAAAAAAAATAGACACAGTGGGAAAAAAGCACAAAATGTCAACTTTAATCTTGAAATTTACACTTTAATCACATAGTTTATTTTGTCATTAAAGTAGAACATCATAAACTTCATCTTAAAATCATTTAATTTACTAGTTTCTCAAATCCCATCGTAACTAAAGTAGCATGTTAAATGCTTTGTTTTGTATTTGATCTTCTATGTGCTCTATGTGTGTGAATCACTACTCGCTTCCGGGCTTTCTCTTCCTCCGACAGGACACAGAATCCATTACATTCGTGATATTACAGCTCTCTGAATAATTAAAATACTGAGATGTATACGTGATGTCATTTTCATGATGATTGCAGTGAAAGCATGTTATTTAACATGGGAACACGATGGCGCAGTGATTGTTCATGTCTCACACATGATGCTGCTGTGCCATGCGTGACTTTCGATTAAATAATTTATTGCAGCAGTATTATCTTTTTCAAACGTACTAACCTCAAATTCCAGTCCTTACTTTTCTTTCTCCAAATACCCAATCGCCACACAATCAGCTCTGTAATAGATGTTAAGCCATCTGTAAGCTTACAATGATGATTCATCAAAACTTTTAAGGAACATTGAAATATCTTCGTAGTACGTGTTTAATTATTCTATCCATCTATCCTTCCAGTGTCGTGCCAGCACAGCAAAAATAGATACAGCACGAGGTAGGATCAATCTGTGAACTAGCTAGCGCTGCAGCACCGTATCCTCACATGTTTAATTATAAACAATACAGATTATTTAAATGAAGTTAAAGCTTTATCTGTATAATATAACCAACATATTTTGCTTCATTTCATCTTAAAAATGATATCGTCATCATATGTAAATACATGCTTTATAAAGTGGCGCAGGTTGTGCAATATTAACTGTAGTGCAAGTTTACAGTGAGGTAATTGTACTTATAAGTACAAACAGTTCTACAAGGAGCACTTGATGGACTGATTGACTGTGTTTAAAGTTCTTGGGATGAAACTGTTTCTGAACCGCGAGGTCCGTACAGGAAAGTCTCTGAAGCGTTTTGCTGTGGCTGAGGCAGCGTGTGCTTGATGCTGTATCCCGATAATTCTCTTTCCAATCAGCTGCTACTGTGATTCACACTCAGATACAGTGATATAAATACTCCGAGTGGTGCAGTGAGAGTAATATGGAAAAAGATGATACGCTGTGGCAACCCTTAAAGGGAGCAGCTGAAAGAAGAAAAGAAGGTGCAGTGAGAGTATCAACGCTAAAGCAGTTATGGTATTTAGAATACTGTAGCTATTTCCTGGACCATTATATTGTTACAGGTTAATTACAATCAGATGCATTGCACTAATAAACAATATGCAGTTAGTTTCTGTGTATTTATAAAGCCGCGTCAGGAATGTGGATCTAAGAAAGAAAGGGTAGCCACATAGGAACAGTAGCACTGTTTTGACGCTGGTGCCGCCAGTCTGCAAAACTGAGCAGAGAACTTGCGTACGACAGGGTATGAGGTAACGTGGAAAAGTGCGTGGCTTAACGCCAAGTGTAGGTTTTATACATCACAATTTGAACGTGGAAATGTTCTTATGCAACATTTCTGTGCGTACGCACCGTTTATGCATGAGGCCCCTGAAGTGTAGAATAAGGCAAACATGGCATTGGAATGCCTTTTAACAAATGCAAAAGCTATCTTAATCATTATATTAATAAATCAACCTGAAGGCTATACGTGTAGGATGACACACAATACCGATGTTGCTGAAGATGTCTTGCACACATAGGCAGCATGATTAAGTTACTTGACATTTTTGTAGATTTTGCAAATCTGACAGTTATCTTTAAGTATTCCAACTAATCCATCATTGCACTAAAAGAATACCTTGTTGTCTCGAACAAGTAATACTGTGCAATATCCAGAACTCTCAAACATATGGACAATCAGAGCACACATAAATCATGAACATGAGGGTTGATTTTTTTGTCTCTTTTGCAACTATACATCTCCAATGATACAGCAGCTGATCAAACATAAAATCACCACAGAGCACCCGTTAGATTACAAATAATTCCTTTAGTAATTGTTATTACAATAAAATGGTATGTAGAATCTTAACAAACTGGGACAAACTATCAAGCACTGCACTGCAGGCAAAAAAAGAACGGGCAACATCCCCAGTTTACTTTGTGATTGTTTTTTTTTTTTAGAACTCTTGCATGGGAAAAAAAGAAATGGATGTTTGTCTTTTAATGTACACCATCATTTAAATACATTATGAACTCTGGTCACCAACAATTTTATTGAAAAAAGAATGCTATATTAACTTTCCCTCACTCAACTTACAACTTAACCAGAAACTTCCCCTGTGGGCTGACAGGTAAACCTTGCCACCAATCAGTGTTTTCCGTACACTTTTACTTGTTGTCAACTATCTGATTGTGAGTGCGTCATCTCTAATTTTGCACGTCACCACATTTAATTTTGTGCTTCACCTCGCTTGAATGTGCACGTCACCTTCTTTAATTGTGCGGCACCACATTTAATCCTAAGCGTCACCTCATTTGAATGTGCGCGTTACCTTAAGTGTGCGTGTCTCCTTGATTAATTATGTGTGGCTCACCTTTACATTTTTTGTCACTTGCCCTTCGGGGCCACCATACGGAACATCTTCGGCTGTGCTACAACCCTGGGCCCACAGTTACTGTTGATGAGCAGCTTATACCATTTCGGGGCCGCTGCCCATTAAGCCCGTGCATTCCATCTGAACCTGTAAAATATAGCGTCACGAACTGCACTGCCTGTCACACTGCTTCATCTTATGAATGGAACATGCAGGTATGTACTAGAAAGCCTGTATGTACTAGGAATCCCAGAGAAAAACCAAGGGATGCAGGTTGTCCTGGATATGACACAGGGACTCTGTAGTCACATTACACGTGGCAATTTTTTTTTTACTTTGCTCAAGCTGGGACAGGAACTTTTGAAGAGAAAGCTGACAATGGTAGGAATAATTAGAAAAAATAAGCCAAAGCTCCCAACTTAGCTGATGAGTACAAGGTACAGGCCTGTCAATTCAAGTAAATTTCCTTTTACAGCCGACACATCCCTGGAGTCTTACAGACCAAGAAAAGGAAAAAATGTACTACTTATAAGCAAACTGCATAGAGACCAGAAAATCTGTGGCGGGGAGCATCATAAACCACAAATCATTATGGACTACAATGCTACAAAAGGATGAGTAGGTAACCTGGATAAATTAGTAAGTGGTAACACCTGCAAAAGAAGAACCCTATGCTGGCCACATGTTAGTATTTTTTAATGTCTTGGACATCTCTGCTAATAATGTGGTTATCATTTGGTTGATACTAAATCCAAATTGGAATAAAGGAAAGCTCCGTAGAAGAAGACTCTTTTTTCAAGAGCTGAGCAAGGTAGTGAAAAGACCACAAATCCAGAGGATCCAACACATACCTAGGACCCCTACCTCTGCAGCCATTGTGAGGAGGATTCACGAAGAGAATGCTGGAGCCATAGGACCACCAGTTCCAGAACCAGAAGTAAGTGTGGGTGAGCCTGAATTTATACATATGCTGTATACACTCACCTAAAGGATTATTAGGAACACCATACTAATACACCTTTCGCCTTCAGAACTGCCTTAATTCTATGTGGCATTGATTCAACAAGGTGCTGAAAGCATTCTTTAGAAATGTTGGCCCATATTGATAGGATAGCATCTTGCAGTTGATGGAGATTTGTGGGATGCACATCCAGGGCACGAAGCTCCCGTTCCACCACATCCCAAAGATGCTCTATTGGATTGAGATCTGGTGACTGTGGGGGCCATTTTAGTACAGTGAACTCATTGTCATGTTCAAGAAACCAATTTGAAATGATTCGAGTTTTGTGATATGGTGCATTATCCTGCTGGAAGTAGCCATCAGAGGATGGGTACATGGTGGTCATGAAGGGATGGATATGGTCAGAAACAATGCTCAGGTAGCCCGTGGCATTTAAACGATGCCCAATTGGCACTAAGGGGCCTAAAGTGTGCCAAGAAAACATCCCCCACACCATTACACCACCACCACCAGCCTGCACAGTGGTAACAAGGCATGATGGATCCATGTTCTCATTCTGTTTACGCCAAATTCTGACTCTACCATTTGAATGTCTCAACAGAAATCGAGACTCATCAGACCAGGCAACATTTTTCCAGTCTTCAACTGTCCAATTTTGGTGAGCTCGTGCAAATTGTAGCCTCTTTGTCCTATTTGTAGTGGAGATGAGTGGTACCCGGTGGGGTCTTCTGCTGTTGTAGCCCATCCGCCTCAAGATTGTGCGTGTTGTGGCTTCACAAATGCTTTGCTGCATACCTCGGTTGTAACGAGTGGTTATTTCAGTCAACGTTGCTCTTCTATCAGCTTGAATCAGTCGGCCCATTCTCCTCTGACCTCTAGCATCAACAAGGCATTTTTGCCCACAGGACTGCCGCATACTGGATGTTTTTCCCTTTTCACACCATTCTTTGTAAACCCTAGAAATGGTTGTGTGTGAAAATCCCAGTAACTGAGCAGATTGTGAAATACTCAGACCGGCCCGTCTGGCACCAACAACCATGCCACGCTCAAAATTGCTTAAATCACCTTTCTTTCCCATTCTGACATTCAGTTTGGAGTTCAGGAGATTGTCTTGACCAGGACCACACCCCTAAATGCATTGACACAAGCAACTGCCATGTGATTGGTTGATTAGACAATTGCATTAATGAGAAATTGAACAGGTGTTCATAATAATCCTTTAGGTGAGTTTATGTGAATGAGAATGAGGAATAGAAACAGTTACAGATGTTAGTACACTTGTTGAACTAACTAGTATTTTCATCATTCTAGGTTGCTACATTTTTCTGTAAGAGAAAGCACTGTGATGTTTAAGGACTCAAAAGGGAAGAAAGACCTAGTTTACATGCTTCAAGTGCAAAAAATACATTTGCATGTACCACACTTTGAAAGTGTGCCTTTCATGTGTGTATAGATGCTATAAATTTGCGTTCAATCTGGCTAATTGCATCATTTCAATATAAACCTGTATATGTCCTTTCAATTTGTTCAGTTCAAAACAATGAACATCAATGAACCGTGTCTTTTTGTTCAATATTAAGAATATATTCCACTTAAATCTTGATTATGAATGATTTTTACACAAAAATCTAATTTTATAACATGAATCAAACAGCACCTTCATTGAGAAATGTGATCTAGCAGAGCTTAATTAAATATATTAAATATTAAACATATTTACTGACTATATTGTTTATAAGTGAGAAAAAGTCAACATTTGTTAAGTAATTTGACATAAAACATTATGTTTTTATTATTTTAAAAACCCCAAAACACTGCTGGTGTATCAGACCCATGAATACAAGCTGAGTAACAAAAATACAAATACCACCAAAAGGTTGAAATGACTTGCTCAAATGCGTCTGGCCCAATGCCACTCTACCCTAGTGGTCCTTTATCAGAAACCCACATATCAAGACCCAGAAGAACGGTAGATTTTATTGGTGTATCCTTAGGTCACAGAGGTAGTAATAATTCCCCATTGGCTAGAATTGCTACATACAAATATCCAAAATATTGAATGAAGTTTTGATGAGTACTAGGCCAGTACTTTCAGGGATCAAGCCTTAATCTCATTAGAAGTTACAGAATGAGCCCAGACTCAGACTTTTTGGCATAGTAGTCAATTCTTTTTATCTATTTCTATAACATTCCCATTTGTATGATTTAATTTTATCTTGTTACTAGAAAGGTTTCATTCTATGTCCAAAGTAATTGTATAGGGTGGTCTAGATCTAATTATGCAATTATGAAAAGGTGAACACATTGCACCCGCAGTTTGACTAACAACCGTCTCCCTGCCATTTTGGAATGCAGGGCAGGTGCTGCCATCTATCGGCAACAAAAAGAATTTTTTGTGAATTGTCTATGTAATAAACTTAATAAGTTATAGTGTAATGAAAATTGCCTAATTAGATCTGGACCACCCTATACTGAGAACAACCATGAATGATTTCAATTGTTGATATTCCTTTTGAGACTGTGGTACCTACTTAAACATATGTGTGGCCTCCTTGACTCTTGCTGTGTTGCAGTGTTTTCTGTTTGCATCTTTCATTAAATACATTACCAAACCTGCTTAATGTAATTCAGTGTCACAGAATGTGAAACTTTGGTATCAAGTAGGAACCAACTCTGCACAGTGTACTTGTTATTTCCTTACAGCCTTTATTACATACTAGCAAAATACCCGCGCTATGAAGCGGAGAAGTAGTGTGTTAAAGAAGTTATGAAAAAGAAAAGGAAACATTTCAAAAATAACGTAACATGATTGTCAATGTAATTGTTTTGTGACTGTTATGAGTGTTGCTGTCATCAAGGATTTGATTATCATTATTTCTTTTAATCAGGTTCGTATTTGGAGGATGTGTTGTGTTCAAGTTACATTCCGTGTTTGTCTAGTCTATCCCTGACCATCTCATCTTCGTTGTCAACCGTTGTAAAGATAACAGGTTTCATTCATCTAAGTGTTCACTACCCAAATTGGTACTCGTGAATCTAAGATGTTCAACAGGCATTACCGGTATTAAGTTGTGGATTTGCCTGCGAATATTTAGCGGCAGCGTGTCTATGAACGTAAAAAAGTTTCTCTTGCACTTGCTGAGTTTGTGCCAAACACTATTCTATCCCTAACCATCTCATCTTTGTTTGCATAAGCACAGTCCTTCACCAGCAATTTTAACTCCGTTACAAAGTGATCAAAAGTCTCTTTTATACCTTGCATCCTCTCATTAAACTTGTATCTCGCGAATATCGTATTCTTCATAGACATGACAAACGCCAGTGACAGCGTGTCTATGAACTTAATTTAACCTTAAGGTTTACACCGTGCTTTGTTTCCGCAGTAGCTGCACTTATGAATATGCTTGTATGCGTCAGTCGCTTCATATTCTTTTGCTGCCTTCTCAATTGTGTAATGCGTTTTTTGTTCAGCACTCTTTGGAGCTCTTGCTTGTTCTCTGCGTACTGCGTTCACAGTCAGTTCACGTGAGCCGCTCGGAGTACATACATCGAAGGTTCTCAGCTGTGTTTGTGCTATCTTGTGCGATATTGCGATGTCCACGGCTTTATTTAATGTTAGTTAAGACCCAGCACTTAAAAGTTTCTCTCACACTTTCGCTGAGTTTGTGCCAAACACTAGTCTATCCCTGACCATCTCATCTTCGTTTGCACAAGCACAGTCCTTCACCCGCGAATATTTAGCGGCAGCGTGTCTATTGGATTGCTGCTGACGGATGGCCTTATATGGGCAGGCATTCAATTACGTGGGAGGCGTAACGATGAGAGACGCAACTCCGCCCCACACGGCAACCGAGCTGCAGGCTATGGCTGGTATATATGTACATAAGTAGGTTCCAGTTATGACCGTTACGCGTAGAATTTCGAAATGAAACCTGCCTAACTTTTGTAAGTAAGCTGTAAGGAATGAGCCTGCCAAATTTCAGCCTTCTACTTAAATGGGAAGTTGGAGAATTAGTGAGTCAGTCAGTCAGTGAGGGCTTTGCCTTTTATTAGTATAGTTTGTGTTGCTTCCTATGAAATCTATACATCTGAATTGACGTGTGTCACACACCTGTGAATAGGAGGCAGCTTAAGGGCTTAAGTAATGGTAATACCACATCTGATCAGGGGCGGCAGGGTGCACTGACTGTCTTTCTCAGTTCCCTGCAGACCTTTCCTGAGAAATCCTGCCAGGTTCCGGTATCTCAGAAGATGTCACTTCCGGGTCTGACCCCTTCGATGACGTCACTTCCGAGTCCTGGGCCTTCGATGACATCACTTCTGGGTCCCAGCCCTTTGATGATGATATCACTTCCGGTCCAGGCAACATCACTTCCGGGATCGTCCCCTTCGATGATGTCAATTCCTATATGGGCCTTTTAAGCCACCATCTTACCACCAAGGAATGAGTTCTGTTTTGGACTCAGTATTGTGAACATCTCTGTCAATCTCAAAACCTTTTGCAGCCAGGGATATTATATGGGTGGCTGCCCCAAACCTTTTTATGATGTCTGGTCTGTGTTTTTATCACATGTGCTATAATTAAACTATGAGCTTTTGCAACTAGGTTGTGATGTTAGGGGTTGGCTCAGATGTGTCAACTACCTCTCCCTATGTTTTTTTTCATTAACGTTTATCTCTTAGTGGAGACCTGCACTCTGTGCCTGATTTCTATGTGGAATTGGCTTCACTTTTGTTTTGAACCTATTATCATGAATGGGCTTGTTTATCTGAAAAAGATTCTAAGCTTTTAAGGGCACAGTGGTTAGCATTTCCAACTCATGGGTCCAAGTCCTGCCAGCACTAGATCAATTGCAACAGCTATGGGAAATACTGAAGTTGACATACAGCATAAGCTACTGGCTAAGAATGTTTGAATCTATCCTAGGGTTTCTTTCTTAATACATCCATATGTTGGAATGTATGCCATCAGCACAAGTTCCCACCGGCCATGTATGAGTGTATATTTGTAAATTAAACATTAATGTACTGTTGGTGTGCCTTTGCTGCCATCACTCAATAGTAATTTTATAAAGAACAGCAGATCCTGCAAAAGTACAAAGTGTATAATCATTTTCCAAAACCTGCTAAACTAAAATGTCTATTAATGGTAAATAGGAGATATAACTAACAACATGAAGTCAATTGCCCAGAGGTTGGTAAATGTGGATGGTCTCCTAGAGATTCAGCTGAATGCAGAAAGCACTGAAACTATGGCAGAAAGGTATAAAGATGGACTCAGCACTGAATGTAAGTTGCATCTGTTCTCTGCTCGTCAAGGATGGGTTTATATGTTATGTGTCCTGCAGCATGTACATTTCAGGTTTTCCAGCCAACAATACAAAACAGCTTCATTTGCCATAAATTCTTATTTAATTTAGAGTTGGTCAGGATTATATGATTATATTGGAGGACTGTGTTAGGAACTTAATAGCGATCAGGCAAGCTTAAAATTAGATCGACTCATGGTTTGTTTAAACAATTCGACTTCTGATTCAGCCTCAGTCTCTCCAGGTCCTACTGTAGACAGTGTGCAGCCAAAATTAGTAACACCACTGCAGGGCGAATGGATAACAGTGAGACGGGAGTCGAAGAAGTCAAAAATGTGCACACTATCACTCTAAAGGACACCTAAACCAGGTCTGCCAATTCTCAATGCAGGTCAGCTGATGGGGATGCCAATGGAATGGAAGGATCGGGGGAGAGAGCATCACTGAGGTAATACCTCCCCTGGGACGCTAGAGGGCATCCCTCCTGGGTGGCTGTGGCACCATGGATTCCTGCAAGGCACGCTGGGAGCTGGAGTTTGGTGCGGCCCTGTTGTGTCCCGTGGGGGCCACCAGGGGAGCTGCAGAGGCATTCAATGGATTTCCACCACACTTGGGAGTGATTCCAGGTAATCGTGAGCATTCCCAGGTGCTGAATAAAAGAAGCCGCCTCACTCCATTCAAGGAGCCAGAGTCAGGAGGAGGTGGATGAAGCTTGCCGGGAGAAGTGTGGAGGCGGAGGAAGAAGCAGCAAAGGAAAACGATTGTACAATATATTGGCACTTTGGACTGTATTGTGCTGTGTGGAAAACTCATGTCTCTGTCTGTCTGTGTTGGGTTAGGGCAGCAGTACACGCCCCAATGGTCCACAATATATATATATATATATATATATATAGTGATGCATGAGTTGCTGTCTTGCATCCCAAAACACAAGGTGGAGTCTCAGTACTTTAGCGAAACCTGCTCAACATGAAACAGGAAGAGCAGGGCTATTTATTGCAGTGGGAGCTACCACTCTCCTACACACAGACACAGCAAACGGGCATAGTCGGGGTCAGGTCAGTGGCCAAGTTATACGGTTCCCTGCATTTATAATTTCCCTTGCATTGCCCATCAGCCACAGGCATGTGCAGCACAATCTTGATTGTCTCTTATTTGTTTCTGTGGCACTGTACTGCTGTGCTGCGAACCTGTGGTTGCCATTAGGGTCCTAAAAGAGTTCAAAAATCTCACAACATACATTTATATACATTCGTATGAAAATTTTTGGGAACCCCTCTTAATTCTTTGGATTTTTGTTTATCATTGGCTGAGCTTTCAAAGTAGCAACTTCCTTTTAATATATGACATGCCTTATGGAAACAGTAGTATTTCAGCAGTGGCATTAAGTTTATTGGATTAACAGAAAATATGCAATATGCATCATAACAAAATTTGCATAAATATGGGCACCCCAACAAAGATATTACATCAATACTTAGTTGAGCCTGCTTTTGCAAATATAACAGCCTCTAGACGCCTCCTATAGCCTTTGATGAGTGTCTGGATTCTGGATGGAGGTATTGTTGACCATTCTTCCATACAAAATCTCTCCAGTTCAGTTAAATTTGATGGCTGTCGAGCATGGAAAGCCTGCTTCAAATCATCCCATAGATGTTCAATGATATTCAAGTCAGGGGACTGTGATGGCCATTCCAGAACATTGTACTTCTCCCTCTGCATGAATGCCTTTGTAGATTTCGAAATGTGTTTTGGGTCATTGTCTTCTTGGAATATCCAACCCCTGCATAACTTCAACTTTGTGACTGATGCTTGAACATTATCCTGAAGAATTTGTTGATATTTGGTTGACTTTAACAAGAGCCCCATTCCCTGAACTAGCCACACAGCCCCACAGCATGATGGAACCTCCACCAAATTTGACAGTAGGTAGCAGACGTTTTTCTTTGAATGCGGTGTTCTTCTTCCGCCACGTAGAGCGCTTTTTGTTATGACCAAATAACTCGTTTTTTGTCTCATCAGTTCAAAGCACTTTGTTCCACAATGAATCTGGCTTGTCTAAATGAGCATTTGCATACAACAAGCGACTCTGTTTGTGGCATGGGTGCAGAAAGGGCTTCTTTCTCATCACCCTGCCATACAGATGTTCTTTGTGCAAATTGCGCTGAATTGTAGAACGATGTACAGATACACCATCTGCAGCAAGATGTTCTTGCAGGTCTTTGGAGGTGATCTGTGGGTCGTCTGTAACCATTCTCATAATTCTGCGCATATGCCGCTCCTGCATTTTTCTTGGCCTGTCAGACCTGGGTTTAGCAGAAACTGTGCCTGTGGCCTTCCATTTCCTGATTACATTCCTTACAGTTGAAACTGACAGTTTAAACCTCTGAGATAGCTTTTGTAGCCTTCCCCTAAACCATGATACTGAACAATCTCTGTTTTCAGATCTTTTGAGAGTTTCTTTGAGGATCCCATGCTGTCACTCTTCAGAGGAGAGTCAAAGGGAAGCACAACTTGCAATTGACCACCTTAAATACCTTTTCTCATGATTGGGCACACCTGTCTATGAAGTTCAAGGCTTAATGAGCTAATCCAACTAATTTGGTGTTGCAAGTAATCAGTATTGAGCAGTTACATGCATTCAAATCAGCAAAATTACAAGTGGATCCAAATTTTTGCTCAGCTCTGAAGGGAGAGAGCGTCCTCTGTGTGGAGAGGAAAGCATGTGGCTGTAATATTTCTTGCAATTAGTAGTTACCCTCTAAAACACGTTGCTCCTTAACAATCTCTAGATGATAATATCTCCTGAATAAACAGGTATTGCTAGCTTAGTGAAGGCAAGGTAAACTCCAACACGTGGAGAGAGATAGACTAATTCGAAGGGAGGCTGGCGTGTGAGTGAGGATGTCCCCGTCCGGCTCCCTACTCCTGAGTTCCCACCTCTCCCTCTCCTTGGCCCTCTCGGATTCACGCAAATAATTTGGTGCTGCAAGTGAACCATACTTAGCGCAATGAGAAAAGTCACATAATCAACCGGAAGGTTCAAGCAAATTATAGAAAAAAATTCGATCTAAATCTGTTTAGCAGTTCTCTTGTGAAAGGTGTAAAGACATACATTGGATTATATATATATATATATATATAGTCACGCACGCGCGAGTAGGAGGCCGCGGACAGACCTGAAACCGCTTCGAAAGATGTTCGCCGGCAGGGAATGGCGGGGTACTAACCTTTCTGCTTTGTCTTTCAGGAAAAAAGACGCTCCGCCATCATAACCTGCCCGCAGTACGTCCACTTCCGCCCTTCCTCTGCCATCTTTCCTGACGTCAGCAATCCCGTCCTCCCTCACGCTTCCTTCCCAGCATTCCTCCACTTCCGGCTCCTCCTCTATAAAATGGCCGCCGACGCCTCTGAAGGGCGTCGCGCATATGAACGTTTTTGTTTGTATTTTTGACCTATTTTTTGTGAAAATTGTTTACAGTATACGGGGCCGGAAACCTCAACCCTTTATGCTATGTCTTCTGTTCTTTTGAAGTGGCGTAGTCGGCAGGATACTGCTCCGAAGAATAAACAAGAATGACTGAAAGACTGGATCTCAACACCGTGCTGCAGGGGATGAATGCGCAGATCCAGTCCCTGCAGCAAGCGCAGCCGCTACCACCCAGGAACTGGAGGCCATGAAGGCGAAGCTGGCGGAAGCCGAGAGGGTAAGGGCCGACCCACCTCGTCCAAAGCCTCCGCCCCTTGTGCCAATGATGGAGGCGGACGATGTGGAGTCCTATCTCGGGATCTTTGAAAGGACGGCCACCCGGAACGAGTGGCAGTGGTCCGAGTGGGCGTCCATTCTGGCGCTCTACCTGAAGGAGCCTGCGCAGCGAGCCTACTATGACCTCCCCGAGGAGGAGGCTGCGGACTACAAGCTCCTAAAACAGGAGATCCTGGCACGCTACGGCATTACGCCGAGCCAGCAGGCGAGCGAGTGGCGGAGCTGGCAGTTTGACCCTGAGAGGCCGGCCCGAGCACAGGCCTTTGACTTCTGGGGAAAGATGGGGCGGTGGCTACGGCCCGAGGGTCCCCAAGCCCGGAAGGTCGTGGAGCAAGTGGCCTGTGAGGGCCTGGTTAATGCTCTGCCAAGCTCCCTCGTCCAGCAGGTCCGACGCCATCCATATACGGACATGCAAGCATTCCTGTAAGTCCTGGAGCGTCAGCTCGCGGTTTTCCGAGCCGGGGGGACAGAAAGGCAAGCTCGTGGGAACCAACAGGGATGGGCGGCCACCCCCGAGCCTTCTCGACGCGCTGCGGAAGCGCCTCCAAAACCCAGAGAAAAGCCGGCCTCCCCGCGCTGTTACAAGTGCGGAGAGACCGGCCACCTACTACCGACCTGCCCTTTGAACACCCCCATGGAGCCGATGGACTGCACCTGGGCCTCCGCGGAAAGGTACTGTACTCTGCCGCATCCCTTGGCGAGTCCAAACACGGGAGTGGTGTTGGTAAATGGGCACTCAGTGGTGGTTCTCTTTGACTCCGGCAGCAACATAACCATTGTCGCTCGCCGTTATGTGTTACCGCGACAGTGGCTAAACAAACATTTGCGAGTCACTTGTGTACACGGAGAGACCAGGTCTTACCGTTCCGCAGAGTGCTTCCTTTCCTGGAAGGGGGAATTGTCCAAGTTGTTGGTCGCGGTGTTGCCGGAACCCCCCTATCCAGTAATTTTGGGACAAGACTGGTCACACAGAAAACGCGGTAAGACACACACCGCTCCCGGGGCCTCACTGGGTCTGGTTATGGAGGGGCAAGGCACCCATCCCGCGGTCTCCACGCCATGCTCTGAAGCAAGCCATAATGGCGCAGACACAATGGGGGAAGTTTTTCAGGCGACGGACTCTGACCCGGAAGCTCCCACCGGCGAAGGGACGAGCCAGGGAACACTTCCGCCAACCCGCTCACAAGACCCCCTGAGCAATTTGGACCACCAGTTTCGCTCCATGCCTGCCTCGTTTTAAAAGAGAGCAGTGGAATGACGATTCCCTGCAGTTTGCCCGGAATGCGATTGTTCTTCCAGGCAGCTCACAAGCTGACGGTTCCATGCCACGCGAGCCCTTCTTTGTACTGGAGAATAATCTGTTGTATCGGGTGGCAACCCACGAGGGCGAGGTGCGGAAGTTGTTGCTAGTGCCGCGTACCTTCCGGCAGGAGGTATGTGAACTAGCTCATGCTCACCTCCTAGGTGCCCACCTCGGGGCCGAGAAAACACTGGAGAGAATCAAGCTCCGCTTTTACTGGCCTGGGATCAACGAGGAGGACCGGCGCTTCTGTCAATCCTGTCCGGAATGTCAGATTTGCCAGATTCCTAGGAGGGACCGCGCTCCTCTCGTCCCAATACCCCTGATAGACATCCCGTTTGACCGAATAGGGGTCGACTTAGTAGGGCCCCTGGAACCCTCGAACCGTGGCCACAAGTACATATTGGTCATGGTGGACTATGCAACCCGGTACCCAGAGGCGGTTCCCCTGCGCTCCGCTAACACCAAAAATATCGCACGGGAATTAGTCAACCTGTTTTCGAGAGTGGGTATCCCTAAAGAAGTCCTCACGGACCAGGGTACTCCCTTCACTTCAGATACGTTCAGGGAGGTTGCCAAATTACTGAGAATAAAGCACCTGAAGACGTCTGTCTACCACCCCCAAACGGACGGCCTGGTAGAACATTTTAACCAGACGCTTAAACAGATGCTCCGCAAGGTAGTCAGCGCTGATGGCAGGAATTGGGACCAGCTCCTGCCGCTTGTGCAATTTGCCTACCGGGAGGTGCCCCAGGCCTCTACGGGCTTCTCCCCTTTTGAATTATTATACGGGCGATAACCCCGGGGACTTTTAGACATACTAAAAGAGGGCTGGGAGGCTGAGGACCTTCCCTCCTCTAATATATTGGAGTATGTGGCGCAACTGCGCGACAGGCTCGCTAAAATCAGGCCGCTCCTAAAAGATCACGTGACTCGTGTGCAGGCAGCGCAGGCCCGGTGTTACTACCGCAACTCTGTCCTCCGGGAGTTCCACCCGGGGGATCAAGTGATGGTACTCGTTCCTACCTCCAACTCCAAGTTGCTAGCTCACTGGCAGGGGCCATACGAGGTTAAGGAAAGAAAGGGGCTCGTCGACTATTTAGTTAAGCAACCTAATCGTCGACCGAGCGAGAGGATCTACCATATCAATTTATTGAAACCTTGGAAGGACAGGGAGGAGTCTCCCGACACTCGCAGATCCCTCTCCCTATTCGCTAGCACGTCTGCCCTTAACCTCGGTGACGAGCTGACACCCGTACAGCGGCGAGAGATAACCCAAGCTATCCACGCCATCCCCGAGGTGGTGAGCAAATCACCGGGCCGGACCTCGCTGATTGCGCACGATATAGTCACGGACACCGGAGTAGTTGTCCGGGAGAGGCCCTATAGACTCCCGGAGGCAAAACGCGCCGAAGTGGAACTGGAGGTACAACGAATGTTGGACCTGGACATTATCGAGGAAAGCCATAGCCCTTGGTCCAGCCCACTCGTCCTCGTTCCCAAGCCGGATGGCTCCTGGAGGTTCTGCAACGACTTTAGACGTCTAAACCAGGTCTCCAAGTTCGATGCCTACCCGATGCCCCGCATTGACGACCTGCTCGAGCGGCTGGGTGCGGCTCGATACTTGACTACTCTTGATATGACGAAAGGGTATTGGCAAATTCCCTTAATGGCATCTGCAAAAGAAAAAACGGCCTTTAGCACCCCTAGTGGACATTGGCAATACAAGGTCCTCCCATTTGGGCTGCACAGGGCCCCTGCGACCTTTCAACGTCTGGTGGATAGAGTGCTGAAGCCCCACCAGTCCTATAGTGCCGCCTACCTGGATGACGTCGTCATCTATTCCGGTACCTGGGAGGAGCATCTATTGCAGCTCTCTGCTGTCCTCGCGACACTAACTAAGGCCGGCCTCCGCATTAACCCCCATAAGTGTTTTTTTGGCTTAAAGGAGGCCAAATATTTAGTTTACCTGGTGGGACGAGGACAGGTGAGACCCCAATGTTCCAAAGTCAAAGACATCCTGGAATGGCCCCGTCCGAATACCAAGAGAAAGGTGCAGGCTTTCTTGGGGCTGGCGGGGTACTACCGCCGGTTCGTACCCCGCTTCTCCGAAAGGGCAGCACCCTTGACTAGCTTAACAAAGAAGGGGGCTCCCCTGCATGTGGTATGGAACGACAAGGCGGAACACGCATTCAGTGACATGAAAAAGGCCCTAACGTCGGCACCTGTATTACGGACCCCTGATTTTGGGTTACCTTTTATCCACCAGACCGACGCTTCAGACACAGGCCTGGGCGCCGTGTTGAGCCTAAGCGTCGATGGTGTCGAACACCCCGTGATGTACCTAAGCCGGAAATTGCTGGACCGAGAGACCAGGTACGCGGCGGTGGAGAGGGAAGCCCTGGCCATTAAGTGGGCCGTGACTTATCTCCGGTACTACCTGTTGGGTCGCGAATTCACTCTGGTGACTGATCACGCTACGCTTCAGTGGATGTCCCTCCACAAAGAGTCGAATCCGTGGGTCACCAGGTGGTTCCCGGACTTACAGCCCTATAAGTTCGCGGTCACTTACCGCCGCGGCGGCCTTCAGGCCAACGCCGATGCCCTCTCTCGCGTCCACGACCTCTCGGTTAGGTCTGCCCAACCTGACGGTCTTGGGCTGAGGGGGGGGGTCGTGTCACGCATGCGCGAGTAGGAGGCCGCGGACGGACCTGAAACCGCTTCGAAAGACGTTCGCCGGCAGGGAATGGCGGGGTACTAACCTTTCTGCTTTGTGTCCACGGTTCTTGAGGCTGATCCTCCAATTAGCTGTGAACCACCCAGTCTCACTGAGATTGCACAGGTGGTGAACCAGCTGAGGTGGGGAAGGGCTGCAAGGATCTGTGGTATCTGGGGTGAACTTCTCCAGGCTGGTGGTAAGGCTGTCCTCCTGGCATTGCCAGCAATCTTTGCTTCCATTTGAGAGACTGGCATCATCCCAACTGACTGGAAAACGGGACTTGTTGTCCCTATCTGGAAAGGGAAGGGTGATCGCCTGGATTGCAGCAACTAAAGTGGGATAACACTGCTCTCTGTGCCGGGTAAAGTACTTGCTAGCGTTGACCTCAACAGAATCCGTGATCACTTGCCTACCTACTAGTGACCGGAAAAGTCTGGTTTTACGCATAAGAAGTCTACCATCGACTGCATCCTGGCACTGAGGGTTCTCATAGAGCGCAAACGTGAATATCGGCAGAGTTTCTTCGCAGCCTTTGTCGATTTTTGTAAAGCGTTTGACTCAGTTGATCGAGCTGCCCTGTGGGAAATCCTGAGGGTTCGAGGTTGCTGGCTATCATGGCTGGCCTGTACACTGGTACTGTGAGTGCTGTGTAGAGTGGAGACGGGACTTCTGCGTTTTTCCCAGTTGATTCTGGGGTTTGTCAGGGGTGTGTTCTTACTCCTACTCTGTTCAATGCTTGTATGGACTGGGCGTTGGGCAAGGTCGTGGGGTCCAGCGGCTGTGGGGCATCTGTTGGTAAAGAAAGATTCACGGATCTTGACTTTGCTGACGATGATGTGATCTTCGCGGAGTCTGAGTGTCTGGGCTTGCGAGTGTCCTGGATAAAAACCAAGATCCTGGCCTTTAATGACCTCTTGGACACAGCCATCAGCAGTGTGTCTGTTTGCGGAGAGAGTGTTGACCTTGTTGAGAGGTTTACTTACCTTGGCAGTGACATTCATGTCTCTGGTGACTCTTCCTGTGAAGTCAGTAGATGGACTGGGAGAGCATGGGGGGTCATGAGGTTGCTGGAAAGGAGTGTGTGGTGCTCCCGATATCTATGCAAAAGGACGAAGTTCCAAGTCTTTAGAGTCCTGGTGCTTCCTGTCTTGCTATATGGCTGTGAGACATGGACGCTATCCAGTGACATGAGACGTGGACTGGTGCTGTCTCTCTCCGGAGAAGCCTTGGATACCATTGGTTTGACTTGTCAAATGTCGAATGAGCGGTTGGTTATGGAGTCCCGAATGAGGCACATTACCTGCATTGTGAGGGAGCATCAGTTACAGCACTACGGCGATGTGGTGCGTTTCCCCAAGGGTGATCCGGCTATGGGATCCTCATTGTTGGGGACCCAATTGGCTAGAGCAGGCCAAGGGGTTGCCCTCATAACACCTGGCTGCGGCAGATAGAGGGTCATTTCTGGAGGGTGGGACTGGACCGCGTGTCTGCCTCGGGGGTTGCCAACCGGGATCCTGAGTTTTTTCGCCGTGTAGTGGGTGCAGCAACGCACTGTACCAGTGCATGCTCCCCAACTTGACTTGACTTGATGGGCCAATTTGTAATGAAATTTAGGTGAATTGTACTTTAAATGTTTATACCACACAACATATCTCGCTCCAAGACTATCTGCTTATAATTAATGCCTTCAATACTGCATTTAAAAATGTCCCATACTGGGCTTTTTATTTTCTACCAGCCACATTGATCTCTGATTCCATCACAGGCACATACAATTTATAGACAGAATTTTGCCACCTGCAGGCCTGAAAAGATAAAAAATCAGAAAGTAAACTTTACTGTGTTCTGACAGGTGTGATCATGAAAATCACAGGGGCTTAGGAAGAACAGGTCTCTTAGGCTTGAATATGTGTGTAGACCCCACCTACAGTATCTGTATTGAGGGAAACAAAGAAAAACAAATATTTAGTGTCAAGGTTAGGGGCAGTGAGACTTGAATAGCCCATTCATAATAACAGTAAACCCTTAATGAACAGAGCAAGAGTACGTAATAGGTGTATGGATGGGCACAAAACAACAGAGACAGCTTCTGAGATTAGGAACAATGCAAATATTATCTAAACCTGTTTATCCAGAGCAGGATGGCAGGAAATCTGGAGCCTACCCCAGCAGGTTTGAATGCAAGGCAGGAAAATCTCTGGTATGCAATATGTATGATATGGTTGATGTTAAGAACAAAAAGAATATGATATTTCAACTATCTAATTTGAGAGAGAGAGAAAATTTGAATTCTGCTACTGGATTATTTTCACAATATCAGGTATTTTGAGCTGTGAATATAAAGTAAATAAAGATAAATTGATAAGTACAGAATAAATACAAAAACACATTAGTATGTTTAGTTTTTCACTGGTTGGTAGACTCTCTTTGCTTACTTACCTGTCATTCAGTAGAGACATTACCAACTCAGGAATTTTACAAGGTTTGTATTGCTTTGTTGCTAAATGACTTTTAAAAGCAAAAGTGATTGGTCAGTAACAATATACTGATCTTGTATGATGACCTAGTCAGTCTCTCGATCGGTGCGGTTTTATTTCCAAAAAGGATTTCTCTTGTGCGAAGTAGTAGGTGAATTATTGTCAACAAAATGCATGCACCTGAGAAATAAACCGAAACGTTATTCAGTCGTGGTTTTTCTGTCCATACGCTAAAGATTTTGTTGACCAGCACATTCTGATTTCAGGCGTTTGAATTAAATCTTGATATACAACAAATATAAAGAAAGGCGGCACAGTAAATCACCTTCTATTTCACACACTTTATATGCTGGTATTCAGCTTGCTCTGTCACCGCGAATGCTGTGTGAACACCTGCCCTCCATCACCAGTCCCCTTTCGCTGGATGAATACATGCAGGTGGCTGGTGGTGGATTACTTTCTGTTTTAGAGTTAAAAGTTACAAGGGTTAAAGACTAATGGCAAGAATATTAATTCAAAAATGAAAACTAAAAATATTTTAGTATATTATTATTTTATTTCAGTTTGTCTTTCCAGCTGCTTTAATAGTTTCGTTTAGTTTTTCATTTCGGCTTTTTGAATTATTTTGTTTCAGTTTACAAAAGTGTTTTTTTAATAATAGTTTCAGTTTTTATTTTAGTTTTCATTAACTATAATACTTGTTTGGCAGTTCCCTCTGGTGAAACCCATGGTATCCTGTAAGATTGCAGAATTGTTATACTCCCAGGTTGACCCACAGGTATAAACATGGGCAACCCAAGAAAAGCTCACTGCCAAAAGCACAGTGAGGAAGTATATAGCCCTGACACGTGGTCTCTCCCCCTGTTTTCCATTACATGGGCCTTCATTTAGAAAGACGGTCCATCCCTGCCTTCTATTACTACATATACGAGGTGAGACACAAAAATAACTGGACTGGAGGTTGGCCGAATGTGAATCATAGAATTATATTCCCTCCTACACGCCCTCTCAAACCACCGACCAGCTAGGTATATCCTGTGAATAGCCAGTCAGTATTTGCATAACAATCTTTACACGAGTTGCTGCTATGTCAGGTGAAAAACTCGAACAGCGAATCAACATCAAATTTCTCGAGAAATTGAACAAAACGGCTACAGAAACGTATGAAATGATAAAGACAATGTATGGTGATAATTTGTCTCGCACACAAGTTTTTGAGTAGCACAAACGTTTCAAGGAAGGACAAGAAAAAGAGGAAGATGTTCAACGCCCAGGTCATGAGGGGGTGGGTGCATCACCAAGACAATGCTCCCGTGCACAATGACTGACAAAAACATTCCTGTCCTTGATCATCCTCCCTATTTGCTCAATTTAGCCCCCTGTGATTTTTACTTGTTCCCAAAAATCAAAGGTGACCTGAAAGGAACACATTTTTCTGTAATGGATGAATTGAGACAGAAACAAAAAGCTTGTTGAAGAACCTCAAGCAAGAAGACTTCCAGCACTGTTTCAATCAAGAGATTGGGAGGGGGAATATATAGAAGGTGACAATTTTTAGAATGCCGTTTAGAATCCGGTTATTTTTGTGCCTCACCTTGTGTGTGTGCGTGTATTATATATATATATATATATATATATATATATATATATACATATATATACAGTGCATCCGGAAAGTATTCACAGCGCATCACTTTGTCCACATTTTGTTATGTTACAGCCTTATTCCAAAATGGATTAAATTCATTTTTTTCCTCAGAAGTCTACACACAACACCCCATAATGACGTGAAAAAAGTTTACTTGAGGTTTTTGCAAATTTATTAAAAATAAATATACTGTCTTATGGGGGCGACTGCTTTGGTAGGGCAATCACTGTGAACGCTATTGTAACTTCCAGTCATTTTAATTGTTATGTAGGCGGGTAAGTGGAAGAGAAAGAGTCCTGGATTGTTCTACCAGAATCAACTGGTGCTCCTCAATTTTAAAGACAGAAACAGACAAGTTATTATTTACTGTGTCACACATTTAACCTTCACCTTGTTATTTTGCTAGGTGGAACCTATCAGTAGGGATGGGTGGATCGATATTAAACCATTGATGCTAATCTTTGAATTTAAACATTTATGTTCACATTAAATAATGTTTATTAGAAATTATTTTAAAAAAACATTTGCTGGTGAGTGCATGATTATTAAATTAAACATGCCATATTGTGTAAAATGGGAGCTACTTTTCCTTCAGCACTTTTCATTGTCTTGCATTCACATTGTCAGTGCACTAGGAATGTGTATATGAGGCAATGATGGAAAGAAAGTGAACAATTGTTTGGAGCTATTTAACTCCATTGAACAATAATAAATCAAAAATTGATACATGTCAGAAGACCTACACTATTGAGGCATCATCACAAACCTGGTAAAACGCTTGGAAGTCTGTCAAGTTGCTGAAAATGAGGATTTATAACAGAGGCGATGTTGTGATGTGAGATTTTGCATATAAGTTGATAAATATTTTGTATGTCTTTATTTGTAATTTAGGCAAACCTAAGTCAGGAAAGTTAATTTTATGACAGAGTTGGGGGAGGTGCTTGAAACAAATGTTTCTCTGCTAGAGTCTCTCTCTCATCCCACAAAACAAAGTCAGGTTGCCTAACTGCCAAGCTTTACCTTAACAAACGGTTTTGGGGGATGGCAGGTGTTAAGATGTTCTATTTCCCCATTGGTCTGAAGTATGGCTGTTTGGAATTGGCTTGTACCAGAAGCCTTTAAGTACCACGACACCCTATTGGCTGTAGGGGTTGGACAGAATATCTATAAAATTTGCTTTGTTAACCTCACTATCTCTCTCTCTTACTAACATCTGATGAAGGAGCATCTCGCTCTCTTACCAGACTGATGAACTGAAAGGACAACACAATGGACAGCACAGCTCGGCAGCCATATTGAAACAGGCATGCAGCCTGTTCAGAAGAAAGCTGATCACAAATGATGCCTTGACTAGAGACATTTTAAATAACTAACAAGTCTGTGTGCTGCCTGAACTACACATCACCATTTAATCGGGTTGTATGGTTGTCAATATTCAAATTTACTTTGCATATTTATATTATTTATGAATATTATCAATGATACATTGTTTAAATTGTAACTTAAGTCCTGCTTGTCTTTTACTATACTTAATTGCCTGAGGTTATAGATGAAGAAGGGAAGGTGGGGAGAAGTTATATACTATTAATCTATACTAATAAAAGGCAAAGCCCTCACTGACTGACTCACTAACTCACTCACTGACTGACTCACTCACTCATCACTAATTCTCCAACTTCCTGTGTAGGTAGAAGGCTGAAATTTGGCAGGCTTATTCCTTACAGCTTACTTACAAAAGTTAAGCAGGTTCTATTTCGAAATTCTACACGTAACGGTCATAACGGTCGATAAAGGTCGACAACATCCGCCATGTTGAACTTTCTTATTTATGGCCCCATCTTCACGAAATTTGGTAGGCGGCTTCCCTGCGTTAACCGAATCCGATGTACATACTTATTTCGGTGGTATGACGCCACTGTCGGCCACCATATTGAACTTTCCAACGTCACTAATTCTCCAACTTCCCGTGTAGGTAGACGGTTGACCCCATCTTCACGAAATTTGGTAGGCGACTTCCCTGCGCTAACCGAAACCGATGTACGTACTTATTTCGGTGGTATGAGGCCACTGTCGGCCGCTATATTGAACTTTCCAACGTCACTAATTCTCCAACTTCCCGTGTAGGTAGAAGGCTGAAATTTGGCAGGCTCATTCCTTACAGCTTACTTACAAAAGATAAGCAGGTTTCATTTTAAAATTCTATGCGTAATGGTCATAACGGTCAACAACGTCTGCCATGTTTAACTTTCTTATTTATGGCCCCATCTTCATCAAATTTGGTAAGCGGCTTCCCTGCGCTAACTGAAACCAATGTACGTACTTATTTCGGTGGTATGATGCCACTGTCTTCTGTCATATTGAAGTTTCCAATTTTAGACTTACTTTACATTGTTCAGGTACCCATTTCCTTTATCATTCCAACCGTACCCCCATTAACATGTCTATCGAGGTGATTACCATCGATCAAACAACTGTCACTTACTGAGTGGTTTCCATGCCCAGAGATGGCACCTACCTTTTCCATTCTCTTTGTTACATATTGCACGGCCATATCAGGCTCACTCTTGATATCCAGAGGAACATTGTGTCTTATGTATTGAATGACTGGGACAGGTTCAAGGTGTGGACTGATGACGGTACAGGGGATAATTATACTACACAGGAGCACTAGAAGAGTGAAATGCTTAAGCCCTTCACCTATGGTTCTGCATGTGAGTTGATGGCTGCCGCTGAATTGTTCGGTTGTCGCTTTCAAGTGTACCGAAATGGCCAAATATTTTACACCTTTTGACAACCGCCAATGCCACTTAAACATCTTAGATTCACAGGTGACAATTTCAATAGTGGACACTTTGATGTTTATGAATGTTTAAACTCTCAAAAGCTGGATGTGAAGTTATCGATGAAACCGGTTGTATGCTTACAACGCTTGACAGATGCCGAATGTCACTTCAACACAAGTCCTGCAAATACTGTCGTAATTGAAACAAACCATGAAACTCAAACCGATTATGACAGCAGCAATCCAATCTGTCAGATTTGAAACAAGATTACTGTTCACATGGCCAACTGTACATTGCATGCTCAAGAGTAAGCTCAGCGCACAGCTTGGTCATATTACAACCGTAGGGCCGATCTCACAATGTGGTATACAAAGAGATCCTTAACAAATAATTATTGGTATATTTTCCCTCAGTTTAGAAAGGTTTAATTTTCTTCTTAATAAAAATTTTAAGGCAGTACTTCGCCGCTGCGAAGCGTGGGTATTTTGCTAGTACCTTATAAACAGCAGTAATTCAGTGACATTTGAGGTGTTCTGACAGAGGCTACATATTAATAATACAATAGAGGAAAGTAAAGTAATATAATACTCTACCAAGACAAAACAGGCAATCAGAACAGTGCATAGACACTCAGGCTAAAAAGCCTGGCATGGTTCCCAAAGAGTTGTAGTCTACTCTTAAAGAAGCTTTTCAGAAAGGCATGCAGTACCCAGGTAATCTTAGTACTGTAAACTGATGTAGGGTTGTTGTAATTCAATAGAAAAAAAAAATCAATGTCTGTTTTTAGTGAGGAGCATTTTGCATTTATAGCTGGATGAATGGACATACATAGAACACATTTTCAAAGTTTGTACATTTATTATGTCCATTCTGTAAAAGAAATAAATGAATAAATATATATTATTCAATATTAGCTTTACTTCACTCAGGCTGTAAAAACAGTGCTAAAAGCAGTAGTCCCAAGTGTTACCCAGGCAACAATATAGCCTTGTCTTCTCCTCTTACTTGTAGGCAAGCTTAGTAATAATGGCGTCTCATAAAAAAAGTTTTTCAGCAGTCCAAGTGTTGAACGCTCTTAACAGTCATATGAACAGTGATGTTAAGCAGCTTTTAATCAGCAGTGATGACGAAGTGAATCTGCCATCAGTCAGTGAAATTGAAATAGACAGTGAAACCAAAAGTGAATCTGATGAATCTGAAAGTGACACTCGCTTTGTATTTGCATCATTATACTTTTTAGATTTCTGACTACATACTTATAGTGTTTTGCACGTTTTACAGTAAAAAATAAAAATGTAATTTCTTCAGTCAAAAAATACAATGCTTTTGACACTCTAGTTGCATCAGTATTGGCATTGGTACCAGCAATACAGGCCTCAGTATCACCCGGTATCAGATCGAAAACAAACTTAACACTACCCGTTGGGCTCTCCTGAAGCTCACGTCCAATACACACATACATACACTCACATTAATTTTATATACAGTACTAGGGGGTTATCAACTGCTTGCTTCATTCGTCAACCCCATGGCCTGCACAATGCACCAGCCACTTTGCATTTCTGTCCCTCGTGTTGTGAAGGGGGGGGCGCTGAACGCACCCCAAGGAGACGCAGTCGCTCCTACGAAACCCCCTATTAAACGGTAATACAATGGGAAACAAATAGGTTTTTTTTTTTTTTTTACCTCCTCTTTGCTCGATCAGCTGCTGGCTTGCATTTCGCACTGCATTTAAATGCCTGTACAGCATCTACTCTTTGTCTTTTATTTCTGGCCCCGGGCGTGTTTAAATGTCTTGGCACAAAGTCTCATCTCGCAGGATGTGAGTTCTTGATATTTTAGATAATAATTTAAAAACGGAATAAAAATTTGAAAATCTATTACATTAAAGTTTGATAAATTCTGAAAAGAATGATACCAAACATATATATGTAGGTTATAAAATAAGCCGATATAAAGCGTGACAAAAACGTGACATAAAATCTTTGCACTTTTAGACTTAGGAGACAGACACCAGTAACAGTACAAAACACACGTTTTATTGCCCCAAAAGTCCCACACAGTACACGGTGCTTCCAGCACCAAACACCCCCAATCACGGGCTTCTTCACTGTCCATGGGCCGCCTTTCATCCCCCTGTCACTGGAGCTTTGTCCACCTCCAGCTCCCGACTCTAGCTCCCCGACTGTAGGAAGGTGGCCCCTTTTATATTCACCCGGATGTGCTCCAGGTGCTTGCTGATGACCTTCCTCCACCTGCCCAGGTGTGGCGAAAGTGCAGGTCTCCTGGGCTCCACGACACTTGGGGTGCCCCCTGGCGGTGGCCATGGGCCCCTATAGGTTTGAGCCTCCTGGCTCGGTCTCCGTGGTCCCCTCCTTATCCAAGGCAGTCTGGCCCCCAGCCTCCTGCCACAATATATAGACATACACACACACACACATATATTTACAGATGCTGTATATATTTTTGTGGCACTTCACAAAATGCATGTTAACTGTTTACATTCATACACAGACACCTCTAGTATCCTCTAGTGACAGGTAGTGAAATACAATAGTTTCAGCTAAAGTGAAGTGTAGCAGATAATTATGAACTGGAATATTGCAAATCCTCAATTAAAAATTGCCCAACTGCTTGACAGCATGTGGAAGGATTTTGCCCCAGTGCCAAAAAGCATGCCTGTATAATACAATACAATACAGTTTATTTTTGTATAGCCCAAAATCACACAGGAAGTGCCGCAATGGGCTTTAACAGGCCCTGCCTCTTGACAGCACCCCAGCCTTGACTCTCTGAGAAGACAAGGAAAAACTCCCAAAAAACCTTGTAGGGAAAAATGGAAGAAACCTTGGGAAAGGCAGTTCAAAGAGAGACCCCTTTCCAGGTAGGTTGGGCGTGCAGTGGGTGTCAAAAGAAGGGGGTCAATACAATACAATACACAGAACAGAACAAATCCTTAATACAGCATTATAATAAAAATTTTAGAAGTGTATATATGGAGTCAAAGTTATTTTCTATTGCAGCTACATTAAACTAATATTTACTTCAGCATACTTTGTTATAGATACAAGAATAAAAAATAACATAAAGGGATAATAATTTCAGCTGTAGGTGGCAGAGTGTTTAGCTCTTCAACATCCTAGCTTGAGATTCCTGTTTTTAAATGTCAGCACGTGCATAGGATTTATTAATAAACCCATTTACACTCATATCTCAAAGATATGGTGGCTCTAAATTAACCTTAATTGTTTGAGGGTGTTGTGTTATGGAATGACACCCATCCAGGGTGTATTTTTATGTAGAAATAAAGTACACAATTGGTCCTTTAGTTATCAGTCATAAAAAAATGGAGCAATCTGCCAGAAAATTAGCTTTAACTTATTCTTTGTTTAGCTATGGGACACAGCATTAGAGCTGAAAGGAAAAGTGGTACTACTACATGTATATCCAAAAACCAGGACCTACTTTGATGCTTTAGCACCTACAGTAATACTGTAAAATAAGAATGTAGACTTGTCTGTCCATATTTTATTTTAGTATACTATTAATACAGTATCTCAAGATTGCTTAATGCTTCATTTTACACAAGTCCTCTGGGTCCCAGTCTTTTTCCAAGCATTATGTTGGACTTTGTTTCTTTCTTCTCGCAAATACAAAGCTTCTGGAATACACTGTATGCTTATATTTTGGTAGTTTATTATTTGATCAAATTTTTTAATTGACTGATGACTTTGACCACTGTTTAAAAGCATATATATTCAAAAAACTAATTGTTATAAAAAATGGAAATACTCATGTAAGAATTTATTTTAAGAGATGGCCCAATAAATAGTTTGAACCAAAAACAAACCTCTAAGAAGTGTGGTTCAATTTTGGAGCTCTGCAAAAATATGTCAGGTTTTATCATTGTCTGGAAAACAGCTTTTTAAAATATTTTAAATTGCTAAGTTTCAATATGCATTTTTAAAAATAGTGATGCTTTGAAATTCAAAAGAAGGTCTACAAAGTACTATCCTGTAGCACAGTCCTTGGTAACTTACATATATGCTACGGTTCTCTGTGTGTATAAAATCTTTGCAGTGACTGGGCAAATTTAACCCTTAACTTAACAATTACTTCTGTTCTCATTTGTTCCTGAATTTCTTTGGATCTTGGCATGATGTTTAGCTTTTGAGGTGCTTTCGGTCTACTTCTCTGTGTCAGGCAGCTCCTATTTAAGTGATTTCTTGATTGAAACAGGTGTGGCAGTAATCAGGCCTGGGGGTGGCTACAGAAATTGAACTCAGGTGTGATACACCACAGTTAGGTTATTTTTTAACAAGGGGGCAATTACTTTTTCACACAGGGCCATTGTCCTGTTGCAGCACCCAAGATCGCTTCAGCTTGAGTTGACGAACAGATGGCCGGACATTCTCCTTCAGGATTTTTTGGTAGACAGTAGAATTCATGGTTCCATCTATCACAGCAAGCCTTCCTGGTCCTGAAGCAGCAAAACAACCCCAGACCATCACACTACCACCACCATATTTTACTGTTGGTATGATGTTCTTTTTGGATTTTTTTTCTCTCTAAATAATAAAAACCATCATTTAAAAACTGCATTTTGTGTTTACTTGTGTTATATTTGACTAATGGTTACATGTGTTTGATGATCAGAAACATTTTGTGTGACAAACATGCAAAAGAATAAGAAATCAGGAAGGGGGCGAATAGTTTTTCACACCAGTGTATGTCTTTTGATGAGATCCCCATTATTTATATAATGGGATGACACTTAATAGTTTCCAGTTTGTAGGAATTATATCAGTATGCAGTGTTAGATTTAAAACGTCAATAATAGTATTGGTTTCTGTTTTAATTCTCTAGCTCTGTATTAAACAGTATAAAATTTCAGAAAATAAAATTAATCATGTGTGGCAGCAATTCTAGGACCATGTTTACTTTCACAAATTTGATCTGAAAATACACAGAACATGGTTGAAACAAAATCTATTAAATGTGATAATATCCAGGCTCCATAGTTTCTGCAAACAAAAGGACTGAATACATTTGAAATCCTTGCACACTTTGACATCCATGTTACACTATTTATAATAGCCACCTGCATGTCATTTTCTCACGGACTCCTCAGTACTAATTGAAAGTTAAATTACCTAAATTACAAGCTTAGTTAAAACTACCACTGATAAGAATTATAGTCACAGACATGTCTGAACTGTCTGCAATGCGTGTAACCTGTGGAGAAAACCCAAGAGAATCAGAAGCTGCATCCTTAACCTAATAATAACTGGTGCAGACAGCAGAAGTAAACAGTCCGGATTGTATACTCTTCTTTAAAAAGTATTTCTGTCACCCTGGTGTATCTATGGTTCAAGTATTTAAGCTCACAAGTGTTGTGTTGACCATAGATGCTATGTAAATTAAGCCCTGTATATTTTTCAGAAACAGATTGCTTCCTAGTTCTTTAAAACTATTTAAAAGGTGTGTGATATTGAAACAAGTAATTATAACTAAACCAAATAGAAAAATAAAGTTGACAAACATAATTTGTCATAAGCCTATGGCTTCAGTTGTTTTGCTCAACAAACTTATCAAGCAAAGGGCAGTTAATGTAACACCAATGATGAAGTGCCTTCCATGCATTATCAAATATTAAAGACAGGAAAATGTTGATTTACCATTTAAAGTTTATTAAAATAGAGTGCACAGGCTGGACTTCACAGGTACAATTTGGGTACACAAATACCACTTTCTTGTGACTACTGTGCCATTTTCTATATTTTCTAAAAGAAGGTAATGCAATAAATCTGAGCATGTGCAAGTGACATTTTTTCCATTCTGCAAATACCCACTCCAAAAAGAAAATATTTACAAGGCTTAATGGAAGAGGTATTACAGGCTCCTGTGTTTATTATGGCCTTGACATTTTTGCTAGAATCAAAGATTTTGTTCAATGATGACAGAAGAATATTATAGGATGGTGGAGCTTCTCATGATTATTACCATTGTTAGTAAATCAGAAGAAATGCTCTATTTTTTAATAATTAGTCCAGTAAAAGATTCTTAAACATCTGCAGGTCTAGAAAGTCACAACTCAGGAGCGTATGCTACATCTTATCATTAAAATCCAATTAACATCTTCGGACCTATTTAACAAGACTGGCAATCTGCATTCAGCATTAGCTGGGGGAGATAATAACTAGTAAACTCTCACTGTGTTTCTGACATGCTGCCTTATATAGAACCATCTTTGACAGTTGTACTAACTATCATCATCTTGCAACAGACAAGTGCAATTACCTCACACCAAACCAAACATTGTGAGTGGAAAAACATAAAATCACTGTCAACATTTGGCATTAACTTCACTAGCATTGAAGTTAAAATGATACAAAATCAATGGCTTTTGGAAAAAAAAAATTCAAAGTCATCACAGAATTCTAGTCATGATTAAGTATTTTAGTTAGTAACTGGTCTGTAAGTCAGAACTGTCTGTTCTGAATAGTTTTAAACATGTGGCATATTGTAACCACATCAATGCCTGTGAAATCAAAGACATCAGTACCTTTCAGAAACATTCCCAGATACCAAGAGAGAGCCCAACAAAAATAAGTTAATTAGAATTAGTTACGTTGATATCTACCATAGAAATGGAAATGACTGCATTTCTACTGGCAACACTTCCAGAGGTTTTTTTTATTTGATATATTATAGTGGATCACAAATATCTGATTGAAGAAGACATTCAGAATTTGTTTGGGACAGTAGCATTTTGTGTCTGGTGACTATAGTCTGAAAAATTAAAAGACAGCTTAAGAAAAGAAGATAGCAACAATACTTTTGTGACAAATGAACCATAGGTTTGTATACTCAGAGGTCCACCTACTTGGCAATGTTATCTTCAGATATCTAAGATTTCTGCTCTAAGGCATTGGCACATAAATAGTGACATCACAATATCAATACCAGCCTAAGGTTCCAAGCCAGCTTTGTAAAGGTAACATGGCACCTGTTTTTATCCACTATGGACACTTGTTATAATCTCTGGGACAACTCTGGAATCCTGCAGATAGTCTGGATACCAGTGATGTTAAAGGTCTGTTTAATTACAAGGCAAAACTGCTTTTCAACCAAATGTAAATAAAACACCTGTCACCAAGTGCAGATAGAGGTAGATCAGAGACCCTTCAGCAAAACTGACCGCGGGCGAATGTCTGCTTATTGGTATTCGGGAGAGGAGACAATACAAGTCCAAAACCAAAGAAAATATGCAAGGCACCTTGACCAGATCTAAGGCAAGTCAAACTGCTATGCCTGTAAAAGAAAGAGAGTCATAAAAATTTTATGGGATCTGGAGGAATACTTGTAGTCTCAGCTTCCTTCCTCATTTGAACGTGACTCTGATTTGAGCTTGACAAACTCACGAGCCACCTCATCATTAGTGCGCTGTGACAAAATCCGTAGAATTGTCATTCCAGTCTCATCCATATTGATTCGACGCCCCAGTGGGCACCAATATGCACAGCTGCCCTTGTCTGCAATATCCCGTAGCTGCATCACTGACATTCCAAGCACGTGGTCTTCCCTGGCAAAGCAGTAGTCCTTCACACAGACCTGTAGCTCATAACAGTCCGGTCCATCTTCATTACCTAGGATGCTAGATGAGCAAAAAATAAAAGTATACAGTAAATAATTCAATTGTAGTTTAAGTTTATAGCTTTTCTGATAATTTACAAAGTAATTACGTACATATTTACAAATAAGGGGTGCATATAATTCATTTAGCTTTCTAAACCAACCATTTAATTAAGCTACTCCAGAATCTTATATAGCCTTATTATTTTTAACAGTTTAATAACTTAACTACAGTTTGTAATAAATACTCGCTATTTACTTCAGGTTTGTTTGAGCAAGTATTTTGTTATTTAGCTTTAAAAAAAACAGACAGAATTTATTTCTGCAGACACCTTTAAGCATTACTCCAATGTTGTTCTTCCTCATTCTGGAAGTTCTGTCCTCAAGAGTGTTTATCTCAATAATAAAACTAATTTGGCTCATTCAGAATTATATTAACAGACTCCTTGGTACTTTTACCAATGAAATGAAAATTTTAGTGATAGAATTTCCCAAATTAATTCAGTCTACCTGAATTTGCATTGAGACGGAATTGTTAGGGACTCCAAGGTACAATAGTACTACAATGATTGGATTACAATATGACAATTCTGCAACATTTTTGTTTGTGTTAAAATTCTAAGTATTTTGATTACCTTCTGCAATATACTGCAAGTTATTACATCATTTTAATCGTTAATTTAATTTAAAGCTGGAATTGTTCAACTATATACAGAAATGTGTCAATGTATATACTTAACAAGAAAAGCCCTTGACTCGATTTATGTTCCTTCAATCTTCGTTTAACTGTGGAAAATGATTTCAAGTACCTCAGCAACCTCCATAGGAAGACAGAGAATGCTAAACTACACAACACACATTGGAACATCATGTAAATTTAACTGTTGAAAGTTTCTTGAGACATAAGACCATTTACAGTATACGGCTGTCAAACAGTAACTGAGATTTGAAACATTGGGGTTTAAAGTATTACTTGAATACCAATTTTATGACTACATAAATAAATGTAATCATTAGGTATACGGTGCCCATTAAATTATTATTTTCTCAACACATTTGTAAACTGAACATTGTTTAAAACATTTTGTGTGAATGTGGAAGTTTTATATAAGTTCCATATTAATTAACAATGGGCATATAAAACATCCTGTAATCCTTTACATCCACAATTAGCATTTTTCTTTTGGTTGTGGAGCTTCTTTGTAGCAAACATGGAAATGACCAGAAAAATAGCAAAGAGTTTTTGTGAACATTGAAGCTAAATGTGACAAGTGTTTTCAGATGGAGTTTATTGATTCTCAGGTGTGATGACCGTGCCAGTATGAATTCTATTTTTCATAACAATTTTTTGTTAATATTTCATATCTCTGCCAGAGCTGGTATTCGTCTACCTTTAGCGTGGCTCCTTCCACTTGACCTTACTAGCATTATAGCCCTATCCGCAGCATAAAGCTCCTGCTGGCATCGCTCTTTGAATCACAAATCCCCCTACCATGACAAGGTGTTAAACCTTAAGGGGGTTGTTATTATCATTGTTTTTGTTGTTGCTGAATAGTTATCTATAGTGAAGCTTCTGGTATAATTTTTGCCCCTCTCCCTCCAATGTTTATGATGGGTTGGCACCTATGCATATCTATACTGTATATACTGATTATACCTAAATTGTTAATTTCTGCAGTCTTTTGAGTTTGCACTGTGTATATTTAGTTAAAACGGCAGGCACCTTTTAGCTTGTAGGATGGAGTTTGAAACAGACAAGGCATTTAGGGAAGTGTGCAGGAGGAGCAATACAGCCATGATACAGTTTGCATTCAGTTTTATGTGATATATTTCTATTTTTTAATGCCTATTTTAGATTTTATTGTTTGAAAGCTAATCTTAATAGCTATTATATCAGTGAATGCACTGTATCATGCAGCCTGTATAGCAATACATATTGTATGTGAATTGTATGTATTGTCTCATGCCTAGTAAGTATACTTTGTTTAATTAAAGGCTATGTCCCATACTATACTGTATTTCAGAAACACTGAAAGAATTAGTGAGCATAATTCAGTGAGCCTTATTGCTTTCTAAAAATGAAAAACACTACCTTCTATGACAGTAAAATGTTAGACCCTGTAGGGGTGTTTTTTGCATATAAGAATTCTTCTCTATTTCAAATGGTTTACTTTAGTAAAAAGTAAACATTGTCTATGAACTGCTGCTGCTGCCTTGCACTAAGGAGACAAGGGTTTATGTCCCAGGTAAGTACATAAGTTTAATATGTCACTGTGCTCTGTACAAAAAATATTTTATAAATCCACTCACATGTACAGCTAACACAAGGCCAGATTTAGCACACAGGGGCTCATCATTTAGAACTTCTAGGCAAGCATTAGAAGACAAGAAAGGGACAACTACAAAAATGGGCATTGTCAGCATGATATTGGATCTTCTTTTCCTTGTTTGGAATGGCATGATTTACCTAAGTGGGAGCCTGCACATGAAGAAAGGGTATAAAACCTTGGAACATTGCCCTTTTGAAGCCAACGGACGGATGGGAGATACCGTTATCCGATCCAGAAATTCCTTCCAACACAGTGACAAAAATGGCAGACTCTACACAAGGGCTTGTCATGGCTTCCTCGTCTGTTATGCCGTGTAAACCATCATTAAAAAAAACTAAGTTATTTTCCCTTATGTGATTTCTTACCGCTCTGTCACTAAGGGAGGGATATCGCCTCTTTATAATATATCTATTTAGGTTCAGGTTACTTAAGATGCCACAATTGCAAAACAAATGCATTTCCATGGAGCTAACACCTCCTATAGGAAAACAGGGACCTCCCTACATGTGGTTTTCATGTTCTCCCTGTGTTTGTATGGGTTTCCTCTGGGTGCTTCAGTTTCTTCCCACTGTACAAAGACATAAAGGTTAGGTGAATCGGCGATGACAAATTGGCCCTAATGCCTGTTTACTCTGCAATGGATCTGTGGCTATGCAGGGTTTTTCCTGCCTTGCACCCTATGCCAGCTGGGATAGACTCCAGTGCCTCCTGTGACCATGTTCCAGATTAAGCATGTTAGAAATGACATGACATTGTCCATAAACTGTCATTTTTTTGTTCTTGGATTAATTTTCTCTCAGTTTTGTCATGGTTAATGCTGTGTTTAGAGGAAGGATCTTTAATTTTGCTGAAAACTGCTGAACATAACCTATGAATAGATCACTCCTCTTCTGATCTGTCCTGGCTTCTGTACTATGGTTGTCCCTCTTTGTGGCAACTGCAGCCCGTTTATTCTTGTTTATTTGTAGGTTTAGTACTTTCTTCCGTGGCAGCTATAAGTTTCTCTGATTCAATTCCTTTTAAATTGTGCAACTCGCTACTGAAAAAAAAAAAGTTTCTTTTATGTCTATTGTCCAGCCAGTGATGGCAGTTTAGATTTAACTACCTTGTCTTTTAGCCTGTCTGTCTAATCTGTGCAATCTGCTTGCTCGTCTTATCAGTAGATGCCTTGTCCTGCTTGAATGCACAACTGGTTCTCCCACTTACATCAGCAGTCTTCTGTATATTTCATGTTTGCTGGCTTACTATAGTAACAGCACATTTTCGTTTACACAAACCCATAATTTATCTTCTTGTGGCTAGTCAATATGATTTTAGTTTTAACTACTGTGCTTTACATGTGCATAGTCACTTCATACATTTAAAATAAATGTGTTATATTCTTAGTTTCCAAAGATTGACAGTCGATTTTATTAAGTTACTAGGAATTTTCAAAACTCAAAATAAAAAGCTGGATTATACTTTCTATTAAACCAAGCACAAACTCAGGCAGCTTTTAACACTAGAATTACCAGAGCCTACGAAAAAACTCATAAATCCATCCCACCTTAAATCACTTCTTAAATCCCTTCACACCTCTCCGCCAGCGTCCTTTGTCCTCTAAATGTGCTGATAAAGAGAAGCTAGAAGCAGCCGGCTATTCCATCCCCCCACCAATTTAGAATGTGCACGAACTTCTCCCAGCTCATGCCTTGATTGAGTATTTGGGAGTGAAGTGGAAATAATAGATTGTAATTTGGAACACACGCATTTCATGTCTGTTCCGTTTCTACAGTAATCTGTGTAAACACATTTTTAAAACAGAAACGTTTTTTATATTCTAGTAGTAGATGACAAAATGTAGGCATAAACTATATAATGTATGAAGCCTGAAGTCCAAATATCAAAGAAACATTTTCACAAAAGGTACAACTATAACACAACAATTGCGCTTTTATTCAAAAATATAACTGCAGAAACAAAAAGCCGCCTTCACATGCGACATTGACACCCGTTTATTATGACTGCCTCCGTGGCGCAATAGAATCAGCTGCCGACTGGCAATCAAAAGGTCGCGAGTTTGAACCTGCACCACTCCGTTTTGAGAAGTAAACTGCTCTTAGTCTTACTGTTTTAGAATAAAAGCACACATTTGATTTCAGTCTGTAACAGCCAGTGTAATTTATGATCCTTGTAAAGGTTAGCTTTGTTTTTTTTTTTTTTAATTCACTTTTCATTCTCTCAGTCGCGTTCAGAATCAATCCATACAACCCCATCTGACACGGCTGTTTTCACATATTATGTAGCAACCATAATACTGATTCCCGTGCCTACTAACTCCCTTCATAATTTAAATTTTAAATCATTTAATCATGCCATCATATCCATTTACTTAAACTAAAAAGTTAAACTCCATCCTCTTAGCTGTAAGACAATGTGGACATTGCCACAGATTGTTAGTCTATCGGTGGCAAATAAAGCAGACGTAACCAAAACATATTAAGCCAGCAGCACCCCTCCTTACTTACAATCCAGAGTAAGCACTCAAATTAATGATTAAACTGCAGCTTTGCCAACACTTTGGTCTTACTTCATCTGATTACAAAGGTACCGAGTGGATGAAAAAACACCCAAAAGATATTTAATTTTTCAGCTTGTAACCACCAGCTGAACTCTGGCTCACTTTGATGGAGAAAGCGAGGTACCTATAGGCAGGAACTGGATCTGTAACTGGAAATTACCTTAATCCAATCACCACATGCTACACCTTTCATTAAAACTAAGTGTATCTGGATCTGGGAGCCCAGAATTATTTCAGCTCTAAGATTTACTCTTCTAAGTCAAACTATATGCGAGTGACTGAGTCAGCAAATTTTTAGTAATATAATTTATGCATTTTAACACTAAAATTAGCAAAGCCTACAAAAAAACTCATAAACCTGGCCCACCTTAAATTTGTTTGCATCTCTCCATCAGAGACTTTTGTGTTGTAAATGTGTCAATAAGCACAAGCAGCAAGCAGCCTACTTCCCCATGCCCCCACCGCCGCAGAAATTGCAAAAAGTTGTCCCAACTCAAGCCTTGTTTATCAGGGAGTGAGGTACCGGGAGCTGTAAATAATATATCGTTATTTGGAAAACATGCATTTCATGTGTGTTCCGTGTCTACAAAATCTATGTAAGTGTAGCATGACAGAAATGTTGAATACATACCTAAAAGACAAACATTTTTCATGTTTTAGTACTAAAACCTGCAGCTAAAGTCACTTCAATACACATGTACATTATGAGCATGCCCATGTCAATCAAACACAGGAAGCTCTTCAGTTTACTTGTGACTTTACGCTGTAGAAAGATACATAAATGACTCAAGGTAAATACCTTTCAATCTGGCTTTTAAGTATATTTCATATATTTCATCTGAGTTCACCTCTGTTATAGTAAGTCTTCATTTGAAAACAGCAGTGTCAGAGCAGGGGGAGCATAAACGCGTATGAGAGAATAAAACAATAAAAAAAAAAAAAACACTAATTTTTACAAGTACCATACATTTACACCGGCTGTTACAGACTCAAATTAAATGTATGTTTTTTTTGTATAATAGTAACAATAAGAGCAGCTCACTACTCAAAACATTTATTTTGGGACACAGCAAGGCTTGAACCCACAACCTCTTGAAAAAGAGTCAGCAGTTCTTACCGCTGTACTACCAAAGCAGTCGTGACAATGAAGTACACTAACCCGATTTCTTTATCTTTGGTTATAGTCTTGAATAAAAGTACACTTGTTTTGTTATGCATGTACCTTTTGTGAAAGTGCTTATTTGATATTTGGACTTTAGTCTTCACACATTATACACTTCATGTCAAAATTTTGTCGTTTCTACTAAAACATGAAAAAAGTTTGTCTTTCAGGTATGCGTTCAACATTTCTTGCATTTCCTGTCATCCTACGCTTACAAAGATCTTTGTAGACATGGCACACATGAAATGCAGTGTTCCAAATAATGATATATTATTTACCCTACCGCGCCCCTGTTACTTTTGAAATTAAATACAGTTCTACGCGTGGTAGCGTGTGTGTCTGTCCAGCCCAGAAGTGAGATGTAGAGTTTGGGTGACTCTAAGAGGATATGCAAGCAAGGCCAGTACACTGGCAAAAGGAAACCTCCTAAGAAAGACAGTCACTTAGCTGGTAATGCACATAAGATGCGTGGACTTGGGCAACATGAATCCTTCTAGCAGAGAGATGCCCAGAGTAGTTCTGGCAATTTAAATACTTTTTAGGATCGGCTTACACAGTTAGTATATACCAGGCAACTGCCAGCATTCTTTATTTTTGAGCAGCACCGCACCCCTGTTGCTTTTCAAATTAAATACAGTTTGCTGGTTCCGAGTGTCAACTGGATGATAACATACATACAACATCGCAAGACAAGCACATTAGTGAGTCTTTATCCATCCATCCAATATCCAACCCACAATATCCTAACTACAGGGTCACAGGGGTCTGCTGGAGCCAGTCCCAGCCAACACAGGGCACAAGGCAGGAAACAAACCCCAGGCAGGGCGCCAGCCCACCGCAGAAAACCCACGCAGACACGGTTTTTTTATTATGTTTTTTTTCAAACAATTAAAAAAAAAACTTTATTTTCCTCCCCGGCAACGCTGGGTATTTTAGCTAGTACTCTCTAAAACTTTTTTTTCCAGTTTAGAAATATTCAAACTATTTAGCGCAGTTTGTAAAATTTGTAAACTGCTTGACTCTCACCTTAAATGGCTTGTTATTAATGCTCATACTCCTGAGTGTCTATACTAATAAAAGGCAAAGCCCTCACTCACTCACTCACTCACTCACTCACTCACTCACTCACTCACTCACTGACTCATCACTAATTCTCCAACTTCCCGTGTAGGTAGAAGGCTGAAATTTGGCAGGCTTATTCCTTACAGCTCACTTACAAAAGTTAAGCAGGTTTCATTTCGAAATTCTACACGTAACGGTCATAACGGTCAACAATGTCCGCCATGTTGAACTTTCTTATTCATGGCCCCAACTTCACGAAATTTGGTAGGCGGCTTCCCTGCGCTAACCGAAACCAATGTACATACTTATTTCGGTGGTATGACACCACTGTCAGCCGCCATATTGAACTTTCCAACGTCACTAATTCTCCAACTTCCCGTGTAGGTAGAAGGCTGAAATTTGGCAGGCTAATTCCTTACAGCTTAATTACAAAAGTTAAACAGGTTTCAGTTCGAAATTCTACACGTAACGGTCATAACGGTCGACAACGTCCGCCATGTTGAATTTTCTTATTTATGGCCCCATCTTCACGAAATTTGGTAGGCGGATTCCCTGCGCTAACCGAAACCGATGTATGTACTCATTTCGATGGTATGACGCCACTGTCGGCCGCCATATTGAACTTTCCAATGTCACTAATTTTCACAATGTCCGCCATGTTGAACTTTCTTATTTATGGCCCAATCTTCACGAAATTTGGTAGGTGGCTTCCCTGCGCTAACCAAAACCGATGTACGTACTTATTTCAGTGGTATGATGCCACTGTCGGCCGCCATATTGAAGTTTCCAACGTCACTAATTCTCCAACTTCCCGTGTAGGTAGAAGGCTGAAATTTGGCAGGCTCATTCCTTACAGCTTACTTACAAAAGTTAAGCAGGTTTCATTTCAAAATTCTACGCGTAACGGTCAACAACGTCCACCATGTTGAACTTTCTTATTCATAGGTAGAAGGCTGAAATTTGGTACTTATTTCGGTGATATGATGCCACTGTCGGCTGCCATATTGAACTTTTCAACGGTCTTTGTTACTTATGGGCCCATCTTCAAGAAATTTGGTATGCGGGTTCCCAACGCTAACTGAATCCTACTTACGTACATATATACGTCCATAGCCTGCAGCTCGGTTACCGTGTGAGGCGGCGTTGGGTCCCCCATCCCAACGCCTCCCACGTTGTTGGCTGCCTGCCTATATAAGACCGTCC
This sequence comes from Polypterus bichir lapradei, assembly GCA_026402145.1. NCBI lineage: Eukaryota > Metazoa > Chordata > Cladistia > Polypteriformes > Polypteridae > Polypterus > Polypterus bichir. The sequence continues at coordinate 17,227,580 of JANRMT010062837.1, read as the reverse complement.
ATCGCTCCGGTCTCTACATTCCCTTCCTTGCTTCGCCACGGTATTCACGTCTCCCTGCTGATAACTACAGCCTTTTTATTTAATCCACGGCTTCTCCGCTGTTTTATTGTTCATTTATTACGATTATAGTTATTGTATAGGTATTTGAGACTTACTTTACATTGTTCAGGTACCCATTTCCTTTATCATTCCAACCGTACCCCCATTAACATGTCTATCGAGGTAATCACCATCGATCAAAGAACTGTCACTTACCAAGTGGTTTCCATGCCCGGAGTTGGCACCTGCCTTTCCATTCTCTTTGTTACATATTGCACGGCCATATCAGGCTCACTATTGATATCCGGAGGAACATTGTGTCTTATGTATTGAATGACTGGGACAGGTTCAAGGTGTGGACTGATGACGATACAGGAGATAATTATACTACACAGGAGCACTAGAAGAGTGAAATGCTTAAGTGTACCGAAATGGCCAAATATTTTACACCTTTGGACAACCGCCAATGCCTCTTAAACATCTTAGCTTCACAGGTGACGATTTCAGTAGTGGACACTTTGATGTTTAGAAATGTTTAAACTCTCAAAAGCTGGATGTGAAGTTATCAATGAAACTGGTTGTATACTTACAACGCTTGACAGATGCCGAATGTCTCTTCAACACAAGTCCTACAAATACTGTCGTAATTGAAACAAACAATGAAACTCAAACTGATTATGACAGCAGCAATCCAAGCTGTGAGATTTGAAACAAGATTACTGTTCACATGGCCAACTGTACGTTGCATGCTCAAGAGTGAGCTCAGCGCACAGCTACAGCTTGGTCATATTGCAACTGGAGGGCCGAACTGACAACGTGGCATACAAAGAGATCTTTAACAAATAATTATTGGTATATTTTCCCTCAGTTTAAAAAGGTTTAGTTTTCTTCTTAATAAAAATTTTAAGGCAGTACTTCACCGCTGCGAAGCGCGGGTATTTTGCTAGTAATTTATAATTACAAGATTCAGACCTTCATACAATAACCAGGATAACTTAAGATTGCTTTAGCAAGCAGAGCCTTATGTTATATGGTGATCAACATCTGTAATGATCTTCAATATAAAAATGAAAAGATGCATTATCTGTCTCACCATATTAATCAAGACTGGAGACATTTTAGCACAGAATGCACTTAATAGAGACACAGGTTAGGCTATTTATATTGCTTGGTAATATTGAGGCATTCTGTGTAATTGGTTTTACTGTGTCTTCCTCAATCTTTTCTCTTGCCACTGCACTGCTGTGACAGTTGGTGTCACTTCTAATTGGACGAGGTTCTCTCTACTGGCATTGCAAAGGGACATTAAAGTAAATGTGTCACTTGCACTGACATACATGACATCAGAATTCAATCATATTTTGTCAAAGTAAGTGATGCTTACTTTTATTGCACTGAAAGGAAGAGGATCTATTAAAAAAGTCTCAATACATATTAATATACCTTTCTATATACATAGTAAAATCATGTATACATTCAGCATGGGCAAATTTAGAATTATGAAGGGCTCACAAAGTCAGTAGGCAGACGTCCTGTGGCTTTTAACTTTTCCCATTGGGCTACGAAAATATAACACTGCCCTTCCCAGTGGGCTACCTAAAATTATACTCTCAGGAAAGTAAATTCCCTCCTTTATTCATTTTATCTGCTCTCATGACTTGCTATTTGAATTTTATAAAAAAAAAAAAAAAATCAGTGTAATGATTTGGCTGGAGAATCAGAGGGCCACAGACATCTACAGAGGATGAGCACTGTGTTGTGTACAACTGGTGCATTGCTGCCACCCCCTGTGTAAAGGAGTATAGGTCTCAATAGTGATGGGCTGCTCAATACTGAAGAAATGCTTCAAGCCGCTTCAAGGCTTGTTTTAATTGCACCCATTACGTGATTTTAAGGCATGCTAGCATCATGACGTCATTGATATCTGCGCAGTCAGCAGCTGATTTGGTCAGCCCCTCACCTGCTGAAGTTCTTTGGCTCAAAGTGTAAAGACAGTTGGCCCTGCTGCATCTGTAAGGTGTGCTGATGCGATTTCAAATCCTAGTTGGGTCTGGTGTATGGTCATTGCCCAAAGTTATAAAAGGAACTTAAAAAAAAAACGGTTATATATTACTTGTCTGTAAGTTTACAAATATGTTTAGGAGACATTATGAATGATTCACATGGGGCACCGTGTTCCTTGTTGTGGAATCGTGTCCACCTAGAATCTCCCAATAAATTGGTTAACATATTTTGCGTAAGGCAGCACGTATTATAACAATTCAGAATCTATTCTTCCCCATATCGATCATATCAGAGAGGCTAACAAACGCTTCACTAAAGCCGATGTGGTCATTATACCAGTATATGCACAAGACACTCCTCATTAAACAATTTTATTATTCAGTGATTCCCAGATCTGTAGCTGATATGTATTATTGATTTCTAAAAAGCAATGTGAGTAAAAGCGTGTGCTGTATAACTAATCACAACTGTCTTTAAAACAGAATCAGTGCAATCAAGAGTGTCTTCTGCAATTTAGGGAAAGCCTTGGGATTTCTGTGTTAATGAGACAAAAAAGTTGTAAAGAAACTTTGCGAATTCATACAGTGGTGGACATAAAGATCACTAAAGTACAAGAATGAACAACTGGATAAGCACATCTGGAGCCAAACTTTCAAAAAAGCACCTGACTTTGTCAACAACATCCTTTCCTTGTGAATGCATCTTGCCAAAGGATGCAGTGCGGGGTAAATAAGTAGTCTTCTAAACTGCAGCACAACAGAGTAAATTCTTGAAAGACTAAGCTTTTGTTGTTTCTGCATTCTTAAGCCATCTTCCAGTTACACAATCCCCTGCAGTCACTGACACATTTAATAGTCCCTGCTCCTTACCTGTCTTGTTACCCAAAGCATCAACACTGAGCTTCATTCAAGGCTTTACCATCCTTCCTTTCATACACATACAATAAAACAAACATTTCCTCTACATACGTGTTCAATAATAATAATAATAGTAAGCTGGCATTAATGAGAAAAAGCACAAGATGGGAATATTTATGAGAAGAGCCTGGGCATCAGGGTGAGGAGGTGCCTTGTCTCCCATTACGTGAGCTTGTCTGCCGCCCCTCAGTTACACTGGCGGCAAATGCAATGGAGAATACTGACAATGTACACCTTCAGAAGTACAGTAGAATATATCGACTGTATACTGAAGAATTCCATTGCCAAATGTAAAAATACAAAGTAGAACATTTCAGATAAACAATGAGTTTGTTAATTATAAATAATGCAACATAACTATTATATGTGTTGTTACTTTTTTCATTTATTTTCACCAAACGTAACATATCTACATATGAGATGAATATGAGTAATATGTTTATAATGAATGATTAATCAATTATGATTAAAATACACTGTCAAAATATATTAATGAAGAAACCTGAGACACATTGGCCAAAAATCGTGTGCGCTGTCAACAGAATGCATTGTTAACGTCACGCACTCTCTACTGACACAATGCTCACGAAATAAAAGAAACAGCACAGTCATAGCCTCCTTGATTTTTGAACTTATGATTAGTTGTCAATATCATATAAATTATTTTAAGAAGATGACAAGTCAGCTGTAGTCAGTTCAATAAACACTCCATTTAAAATGTTTGCATATACAGAATGTAAAACAGAATCTCAATGAAGCGGGACTTGTGAGTGTAATGAATAATATGTGACACTAACAAATTATAATTCACAATAACAGAAAAAAGTAAAAAGTATGACTTCCTAAAATGGACATTGTAAACGCAGGCATTTCAATAAATAATTTAGCAGGCTTGTGTGTGCATTTCAATATCAATTTAAGAACTAAGTAAGCCACCTGTTGTACTAAACAGTAGCTCAAACAGCACTTAAAAATAAATAGTCTAACTGTAGTGTCCTGTGAGGAAAGAAAACACATCCGATGTTTTCTTAATGTAGGCAAAAAACTACTGAATGTTTATTGAATGTGCTTTAACTATATACAACTCTTGCCTATTCCCTCATCACCCTGCCTCCTCCCACACTGCAGCACATGTGAATTGTGTCTTTAGAGGTGTAGTGCTTTCTGGCGTTACATAACAACTAAATATAAGTAAATGAAACGAAGGGGCTGAGCGCTAACAATGGAGGTTAACACTGTCCTGCTGCATGTTTGAAAGGCACTGATTGGCTGAAACTGTTTATTGTGAATTGCCCTGAGATGGACATGCCGTATTGTGATCAGAAACGAAAAGACACACTTAAGCATGCTGGACAGTAGTATATGTTAAGTTTTTCTACAATACAAATTCAGTATGCCGCCAGGGTCTCCAAACACTCAACTATGAAACTTACTAAGTTTTACAGTGAAACACTTTACATACTCAATATAATTAGTGGCGCGTGCCCCCTGGCTGACCACTGAAGCCCAACCTTCCCTCGATAGCTTGACTCGCTCACTAATGGTCCACGGTTGAATTTTTTGTTAAATAAAGGAACAGAAAAAAGAAAAAAACTTTTCACATGAGGAAGATCAATGATGTAAACCTCTGGTGTTTTTACTAAGAGACAGTTGCAATACCATTGAGCCACCTAATCTGCATAATTAATGAGCTCCACACAACTGAACTACTACTACTGTTCGGTACTGCATCGGATGTAGACAATATTTTGTTTGACATATGTACATAAAAATTGGTTTAACTGACACAAGAGCATCATTGTTGTATTCTCCTAATGAAGATGAAATAATTTTATTTATAGATGTATATGTACAGTTTTGAAGAAAATTAATGAAAAAGTTGATATATGACAATATATCGTTGACACTATTTATTAGACAACACAATAATAATAACAATCCACAATAACAATAATGAATTCTTGGCAACTACCTGAATTTTCATTTCTGGCTGTCATTTAACTATATCAACTGAAGTGTGTAGTGTCAATACAGTTTACAAAATATAACTAGAGAGTTTAGTGTCAGATAGACTTTCAAAAATATAGAGCTCAATGTCTTCGAGTGTGTTAAGGTTTCATAAAGCAGGTTCCAATATTCCTTATTATAAAGTCGTAATGAACTAGGAAGAAAGACATTTCTGGAACGATTTGTATAAGTCCACTAAACCAGGCAATGAAACTGAAAGTGATAACAGACTGAATCACAGTGCGATAAAAGGACAACATGTGGCCCTTGTCTACTTTACAGTTTGAGTTACAGAGGAGAAATAAACACTGACTGCATTTAGAGAATATTTTTTTGTATTTGCATTCCAGTTAAGACTGTTATCTAAGTTAGTTCCTAAGTATTTATATCAGTTACTGTTTCTACCTCCTCCCCCAAAACAACAATCGGTGAACATACAGATTTCTGTCTCTTAAAATCAAATACAATTTCTTTGGTCTTTTTTTACATTCAAAGTAAGAAAGTTTTTATTACACCAGCTTAACCATACAGTCCACTTGATTTAGATAGTGGCTTCATCCTCCGCAGATATGTATCCTATGAGCATGGTGTCATCCGCACATTTGATAATGGAGCAGTGGTCATTGTTTTGTCTCAGGTCACTTCTGTATAGAGTAAATAGTAATGGTGATGAGACACACCCCTGCAGACTTCATGTGTTTGAATGAATGACTTTTGAAAAAACGCCCTGTACCTTGACTGTCTGTGAACGATTTGAAAGAAAGTCCAGAATCCATAATGTGATAAATGGGTTTACATTCATACTATTCAGGTCTCCAACCAGTATGTGAGGCTGTATGGTACTGAACGCTGAAGAAAAATCTAGAAATAGTGCTCTGACCATATGCACCAGGATGATCAAGAAAAGTATAGATTTGATATAAAATAAGAGCATCTTCAGCAATTCTGATTGCACAGTAAACAAACTGGTGGTTACCTTGAAAAGACTTTGTTTCTGTCATTACAATGTTTTTCACCAAATGTTTGAAGCATTTCATTGGAATAGAGGCGAATGCCACTGGTCAGTAGTCATTCAGACAGCTTGGCCTGGAAACCTTTAGAAACTGGAGTAATGGCTTATTGTTTCCACTGCTTTGGTACAATGCCACTGGTTAGAGACCAGTTAAAAAGCAAATGAAAAACTGGACAGAGCTACTTAAAGCATGACTTTAAGAGCCGACTTGATATGCAGTATGGGCCCACTGCCCTGTTTGTTTTAACCCACTGCAAGATTTTCACCACTTTAGATAAACTGAACGCTATCACAGCAGAATTCCTGGTGTTTTCATAAAGCATCTCCTTTACTTCTGCATTTTGGGTGAAATTTCTTGTTTCAAATCTGGTAAAAAAAGTTAAGTTCATCTGCTAAAAGCTTCTGGTCTTTGTCAACTGGAAAGTTCACATTCTTGTTTGTAGGCCTTTCCAAACCTAATTTTAATTGTTATCATTAAACGACCTCTTGATTTTTTCCTGGTACATCTTTTTATTTTGTTTATTTAACCTGTTAATCCTTTGCTGTAAAATTATTTTTTTTCTTCTATCTGTTTTACTTGATGAGCATTTTGTTTTTCCAATAGTAGTACTTTAACCTTTTTAGTGTCCCATGGTTTACTGTTGGGGGAGACCTTGACAGTTTTTTCTTTAATGATCATAGACTCACAAAATTTCATACGATTACTTACAGTGAAAGTGACCATGTTAAGTGACTGTGAGGATGTCATCATATCCTAGTCATTACAAAAGAAGCATTCCAGCAGTTCCACTATACTGTCCTTGCACCAATTTTGTGTTTTTCACATAGCTGGTTTTTCTTGTTTCAAATTCTGTTTGTACCTTGGTAGTAGGTGAACAACAATGTGGGCAGACACACCCAGGGCTGCTCTATAATGCTAGGGACATTAACACTTGTCTAGTGTTTTGTCCCCTCCAGCATTAATATTAAAGTACTGATGGTAATGTGGCAATACTAATTCCAGACTGTATAAATTAAAATCACCCATCACAAGTTTGAAATAGCTAGGTGATTTGATTTCTAGTTTTGTACAGTTTCAAGAATCACTACTGTCACAGTAATTAATTGAGCTCTCTTGGTAAATAGTATGGGCAAAGTCCGACGGTGAGTAGTTCAATATTCGGCGTGCAGATGTGACCTTTTACACTGATATTCTTGCTCCACCATTTGTTAATGTAAAGGCACAGCCCACTGCCCATCTGCTTACCAGAAGCTGGGTTTCTGTCTTGCCGTACACAATGAAATCCATCCTCTTCAACAGCTGTATCTGAGTCTGTATTCTTAAACCAGGTCTCAGTAAAATACATCAGACATCTTTCTCGGAACTCGTGGCGGTATCGCACTGATGCTCTCAGCTGTCCATTTTATTCCACAAGGACTGTGTACTCATGATGTTAGTTGGCAAAGGTATTCTAAAACTTCCCCGCCACAGACGTGCTCGAAGCCCACCTCTCTTTCCTTGCCTTCTGAGTTTCAAAGCTTTTAATTTGTCCGGTATATTAGTAGTACACGGAGAGCAACTGGCAGCTGGTCTCAGTGATAGCAGCGTGTCCCGGCTGTAAATAAAAAGTGCCGGACACACATCCGAGGTTTCCTGCATAGGTAGAGCGTAACTGTCCCGTTGGATTACAAAGTCAATAATGATAAAAAGTAAAAAAAACTTTTGCAAATGTTATAAAGCATCTTATAGGAATAAATACTTACAAACTATTAAAAGAAAACAAATTTACACAATTTAAGAACAAAAAAAAAGCACAAAACATGGAGAAATGCACTGAGAGATCTGCTACAGTGCAGCGACCAGAGGTTCATGCCAAGTATATGAAAGATGATGGTGGCATATCCACTTACACGATCAAATGCCTTCCAGTGAAGAGCACATATGCTTTATGTGTTTTAGAAGCTACTGATGAGTACATCATGGGTATCAGTGAAGAGACATGAAAAGAGAAAGTAGTGTGTTCAAATTTTGATGCAGCTGTGAGTAGCTGTCAGACCAAAACAGTGGATAGCCCACATCATAACAATTCACTGTGTGGCACACAAATTAGAACTAGCAGTACCGGATTACTGTGAAAGGGTGTAAATATCTGGTCAAGTTTGAGTATACACTGAAAACCATCTTTAAGATGTACTACTATTCCCCAAAGAAGTGAAGAGAACAGAATGAAATAAATTAACTGCTTAATCAGAAACTGGCTCATTTTTTCAGGCGCCAGCAGGCCACTGATGTAAATGTTTTTGAACGAACAATCAGAAACAGACTTCATGAGGGTGGCCTGAGGGCCTGACGTCCTTTAGTGGGCCCTATGCTCATTGCCCAGCACCGTGGAGCTTGATTGCCATTTGCCACAGAATACCAGAATTGGCAGATCCAGCACTGGCGCCCTGTGCTTTTCACAGATGAGAGCAGGTTCACCCTGAGAATGTGAAAGACGTGAAAGGGTCTGGAGAAGCCATTGAGAACGTTATGCTGCCTGTAACATTGTTTAGCATGACTGGTTTGGTGGTGGGTCAGTGAAGGTCTGGGGAGGCATATCCATGGAGGGATTCACAGGCTAGACAACGGCACCTTGACTGCCATTAGGTATTGGGATGAAATCCTTGAACCCACTGTCAGACCCTATGCTGGTGCAGTGGGTCCTGGGTTTCTCCCAGTGCACAACAATGCCCGGCCTCATGTGGCAAGAGTATGCAGGCAGTTCCTGGAGGATGAAGGAATTGATACCATTGACTAGCCTCAATGCTCGCCCAACCTAAATCCAATAGAACACTTCTGGGACATTATGTTTTTGTCCATCTGACGCCGCCAGGTTGCACCTCAGACTGTCCAGAAGCTCAGTGATGCCCTGGTCCAGATCTGGGAGGAGATCCCCAAGGACACCATCTGTCATCTCCTTAGGAGCATGCCCCGACATTGTTAGGCATGCATACAAGCATGTGGGGGCCATACAAACTACGGTTTTGAGTTGCTGCAATGTCATTTCTGTAAAATGGACTAGCCACCCACATAATTTTTTCACTTTAATTTCCGGGGTGTCTTTGAATTCAGCCCTCTGTAGGTTGATAATTTTCATTTCCATCAAATGATGTGGCATCCTTTCCTTCCTAATACATTACCCAGTTCATATCAGAATAGATATCCAGCATGATTATTTTCCCATTGAGATCTGATGTGTTTTCAAAGTGTTCCTTTAATTTTTTTGACCAGTTGATTTAATATAATCTTTTCAGACATACCTTGACTATTTGCTTTTAATAGACCATATATTCTAAAGTCTACTTATGTCATTGGAAAAAGCCAATTCAATAATCTCATGTTTTCAGCCTGTGCTGAACCTACCCACCCATATTGATGTTTACATAAAGGATTAATATGCCTTGTTATTAGTTTTAGAACTACTGACTACGAAAAGGAGTTCCTTGACATCTTTTTTAAGCGACTTGGAAAGGCACTATTACTTTACTTGCCGCTGCTTTTGTTTTTGTTGTGGCCTGCCTGCTTTTCACTTGCCTTGTTCTCTATGAACCAAGGATGCAGTGTTTTTTAAGGAAAAGAGTAAACAAGCTTTTGTTTGGGGACATGGCAGCTCTGCTGGGCCTTCTGGCTGACTAAAGTCTAAACAAGTTTCTGCAAACCTTCAAGGCCCTTAAACTTAAAGAAAAGTAAGTCATCTTGCATGCTATCACATAAACACTTTAAACATATAAACATTTTAAATGGCATTTAATTTTATATTTTAAGGCTTATGAATATTCTAAATGATCAAATAATTAAAAGCAAGCTGCATTGTGTTAGCTAATATTGAGCTATACAGGAGTTTAAGAGTTGATTATTAAAACCGCAGTTTGCATTCAGCTCCAGCAGCTTAGCCCTTATCAGTGAAGCTGTGTGCTGCACTTTACCAGCACAGCCGCTTATGATTTTAGTTTTATCACTGGATGCTGGTGCAACAAGCAATTATTAATTGAACACTCCAGTTTCTCATATTTGGGTCACCCTGGTTTCAAGTTAATGATGAGGACTGATCAATTAAAAGGTCTTCAATTTTTATTAGACAAGATTAGGAATGTGAAAGTATGAGAAATGTAAAACGCGATCAGTTGATGGTCATCTCCGTGCAGGCGGCAAGCACGACCTTTGAGTCCTAATGACAGTAATGAAAAGACTGATGATTATTAGAGGAAAAGATTTTACAAGGCAAGGTAATTGTTATGAAAACAGGTACAGCACAAGGTCATTATTGTGAAAATAACATGTAAAGTGGATGACCAGAAATATGTATGAAATAGGGATTTTTTGTGATTAGAACTGAAATATAAATAAGCCACACCCAATCTATAGGGCTCATTTCATGACGTCAGACAGTATGTGCTCTGCAATTGTTTCCTATGCTATGCAATAAAGTGTAAATTCTGACTGCCTTTCTAAAGACTCTGCTTGTTTTTTACTGAAGATTTCTCCCCATCACACAAAATGAACAATACTTTTTTTATGGTGCTCCCAACAATCTCTTAATACACTAATTACAGAGTGATCATTCTTATACCCTTTAATTTTTACCCAGTTTAAAAGTTTAAAAGTAAATGTAATCTGCAAAGTATAAATGGCATTTGTTCCATCTCAACCTGTACTGCAGAGTTAGGCAAGGATATAACAGCACCACAAGAGACTCTCAAAACCTGACTCTGAATAACATCCAGTTTTTTTTTAATTGGAGTGAAATGCTGATCCATATGCTATACAACCATAATCAAATACCGATTTAATTACACCTATAAAAATAGCTAATAAAGCTTTTCTAGTTGCACCCCAGTCATATCCACTTTATATAAACTATAACGGATTCAATATTTTAAATCCCTGGGAATGGGTAATTTGACATTAGAACAATTATTAAGTTATGGAGACTAGTTTAAATTGATTTAAAGATCCATATTCTATTATTTAAAAGCTATAGGGTTTTAGAAAGCATTTAGTTGGAAAATACAGGTATTTCTAGTTATAGTTTTTTTCTCCCCTTTCTGCATCACACTCCAGTCCAGTTGGTGGTGGTAATGCACCTTAAGTTGGTTTCCCACTTGCCATTAAACAAAAGAATAAAAAAATAGACAAAAATATTTGACCATTCTCATAATGCTGTAACAGACTGCTATGAGAGATGCTCCCTCCTCAGCTTGGTGCTGCAGGAAAAATAAATGATGCAGATGGGCAAGCTTTTCTCCTGCCAGATTGCTGACTCAATAGATTTTATCGATAAGTTTCTTTCTTTAATTAAGATGTCAATTTCTAACACTGCATCTATATTATTTGGCATTAAATTTTAAATGCATAGGAATAATTTTACAAAGAATTAACATGCACTTCCAGCGGCAAAGTCCTGCCAACAAAAGAGTCACTTAGAAATAATTGCTCCTGGGATTTCTCATTTGCTGTTCAAATCTACTGTAAGGCAGAGGATAAACTAATTAAAAACATCCCTGTATTTTATCATATTCAAGTACTGTGCAAGGCGTTTTTGCTAATGAAAGCCAGTCAATCCCTTTTTCTGGTATAACAAACAAAACCTATCCGACTTCACTTCCATAATATGATTTAAAGCTGCAATAAATTTACTTACAAGTGGAAGGTTTCATTGTACTTCGGAGCCCAGTTATTGTTCTTGGACTTTGTAGTAAACTTGCGCTTCTTATCACTGAGGTGTGGTCCAATCATGGTCACCTCAACAAAAGGCCGAAACATTCCTGAAGTCTGCCATTTCAAGTCATTTGCAGCCACAACTGCAGAAGAAGAGCAGAGTCTGATCAATATGAAACAAAGTTCAACAATGGGAAACACAAGACCACAGACAATAGGCTACTCATCTCAATGTAGCCTCTACAAATTACTCGTTAAAAATGTTGAACAACTTTAAATTGTAGCACATGTTTATATTAAATACATATATATAATTTCACTTTCCAGGTTTTTAGTCTGTTTTACAACTACTGGATCAATATATTGAGCATCATAGTTTGCCTTTAATATTAAAAAACAAACAGCAAGGTTATGGACAATTTTAGCTCAAGTTTTGTGGCACTTTAATTCTCTTTTGACAGGAGTTTCCAGCTTGGAATTTGCACTGAATAGTCTTCTGCACATCTTTTAAAGCTACTTTCATAATCATCATTCCTTTACTTTCAGCACTCTCCACTGTTCCATTACAGACAGGCTTAATTACTTCCACTCTGTAGCTTGCAAGCTTACTAAAATAGTAAATCATACTGTGTATTCATATTCTATAAGTACACAGTTATTATTTTTCCAACATCATAAAGAAGTGCAGATTAAAGTGATTGTTGACTCTAAACTTGCCAAGTATTAGAGTTTGCACAATATTCCTTGTCCAAGTTTGACTTCCTTGTGCCAAAGGCTGTCAATACAGATTCAATACAGTCAATACAGGCTACTTATGTTAGAAAAAAATTAATTCAGAAACTGTATTGACTGATGTTAATTAATAACATATACCATATCTATATAGACACATTATTTCCCAATCAGGGTTATAACAGGGATTATAATGTGAAGCAACAAGACTCACACCAATAAATGCTTTCCAGTATAAAAAAAATCCAAATAATATACTGTAAAATAAATTACAAAATGCATGGGTGGGTTAAATCAAGTACAATGTGAAAACTGTCATCTTCCTATGATAAACACTAATTTTTCATAATAATAAAACTGCAGACAAGAGAGATACAAGACAAATGACCAGAGGTGCACCGAATGTAAATGATCCTATATTTCTCAGTCAATGTGAAGTTAATAAAATAAAATTTGCACAGAAATGAAAGGCTGAAAACTAAGGAGAAGTGCAAGGAAGCATGAAAGACAGATGTAATTAAGGATGAACTTGTAGTCCAACTATCTGTGCATCATTGGTCCAGCTGTGCATGGATACATTGAGTTTTTTTTACCAAGGAGCTCTGTTTACTTCTTCTTCTTCTTCTTTCAGCTGCTACCGCTAGGAGTCAACAAAGTGGATCATCTTGTTCCATATCTTGCTGTCCTCTACATCTTGCTCTGTCACACCCATCACCGGTATGTCCTCTCTCACCACATCCATAAACCTTGCCTTAGGCCTTCCTCTTGCCTGGCAGCTCTGTCTTTAACATCCTTTTCTCAATATACCCAGCACATGTCCAAACCAATGCAATCTCACCTCTCTGACTGCCTCCCAACCGTCCAACCTCAGCTGACCCTCTAATGTACTCATTTCTAATCCTGTCCATCCATCTCGTCACACCCAGTGCAAATCTGAGTATCTTTAACTCTGCCACCTCCAGTTCTGTCTTCTGTTTTCTGGTCAGTGCCACTGTCTCCAACCAATATAACAAAGCTGGTCTCACTACTGTCCTGTAGATCTTCCCTTTCACTCTTGCTGATATCCGTCTATCACAAACTACTCCTGACACTCTTCTCCACCCATTACACCCTACCTGCACTCTCTTTTTCACCTCTCTTCCACAATCCCCGTTACTCTGTACTGTTGATCCCAAGTATTTAAACTCATCCACCTTCGCCATCTCTGCTCCCTGCATCCTCACCATTCCACTGACCTCCCTCTCATTTACACACATGTATTCTGTCTTGTTCTTACTGACCTTCATTCCTCTCCTCTCTAGCGCATATCTCTACCTCTCCAGGGTCTCCTCAACCTGCTCCCTACTCTTGCTACAGATCACAATGTCATCAGCAAACATCATAGTCCAAGGGAACTCCCTTCTAATCTCATCTGTCATCCTGTCCATCACCACTGCAAATAAGAAAGGGCTTAGAGCCAATCCTTGATGTAATCCCACCTCCATGTTGAATGCATCTTTCACTCCTACCACAGACCTCACCACTGTCACAAACACACTGGTTTGTGCATCCCCTGTGGCTGGGTTGCCAAGGAACTCTGTTTACACTTCAGAATATTTGTGTAAAAGTATGAAGATTCTCCGTAAATTAACATGAAAAAATACATTTGTTGAGTGGAATCACCTGCACTTCTCAAGTATCAAGGTTAGGCCTAAACACTACTCCAGTAAATCTGCATATTTTCCTAACATATGACTATTAATGTATGTGGTGCTCTTTTTGAATTATGAATTAGCACGGCTTTCTTTATTGCCGGCTGTTTAAAACATTGTATTTCTTCCAAATTCATAACTTACCTTTTACAGTGATTTTGTGCTCACCGGTTCCTGGGTGGGTAAACAGGTCAACCTGAATGGAAACCTCTCCAACAGCATCTTCTACGCCTGAGCCTGGATCAAAGAAAAAAGATAATTTCTGCACAAACACCAAAGGATCTTATGTTTCCATTTACCTATGACATTAGACATGTATTTTGACGTAATTTGAAGTCATTACTCGGTGCAACACTATCAAATGACATATTCAGAACAAGGAATTAAGGGCTTTTGGAAACACAACATGGTGTTGGGGTCATTCTACAATGTCTGCATCAAATGGGCTAAAAGAATACAAGTTCATTGACAAAGGCTAATGAAGAACAAATCATTAAAACAATAGACAATATAAGTGAAACAAAATCCCAAAAGAGCACTTTTCTTTGACAGGGCATGTCCCCTGAAATCAATAGGTAATTAGACCTCTTGAAGTTTAATACTCTTGGAATTTTGGTTCTCTTATTGGATTTGCTATTGGTTAGTCCTGAGGTGGTCTAGATGATGGTACTAGTTGAGTGGTGAAAAAGTGGAAAAATGTAGGACAATACAATATTAAATCCACATGGAAACATTGATTTAACACATACCCCTGTCAGGACGAATGTCCTCATTAGCAGTAATCCTAATACCTTTATCATCATGTACTGGTGGACAAAATGGAAGGAGAACACAAAAAAACAGACAGAATAAACTCACAGAAAACAGAACACAGAAAAGGAAATGGTGGAAACATTTCAGGGCTTCAACCTTCTCACTTATGGCCTTGTACTTAGCAACTACATCATAACTGAGATTTACATTAACTCGCACATTTCCCACACTACATTTAATAAAGAGAAAATAAAGCATACCAATTTGGTGAAGTTGCTCCTTCTGTTTACCTAGTTGTTAGAGCATCATATTCTTTCTACATTTTAATTCAGCAAGCTCCCTTTCACCTGTTTTAACTAAAACCACCTCTGCCTTTACTAGATTTCTACTCACCTTGTGAAGTCTGTGTCTGTATAAATGTCTTGATGAGTGTGTCTGTAGTCTGAGTGTAAAGGGAAAGTGCATAGCGTAAGGACTGCAGCTCTGAGCTTTTCTCTAAAAATGTTTTCTTTAGCCCATTCCCACCAGCATGAAAGTATTGCTGCAAACAAAGAAACAAAAAAGGTATCTGATAAGGGCAGAATGTTAAGAAAGGACTGAGGTCTGTAATCCATCCATTGTCGAGAAAAGCTGTATGGGGCCAATATGGCACACATATTTTTTATTTTAGATGCAGTACTGTAAAAAATGCATAGCTATAAATTCAAATAAAGTTTAGGTGATGGATTTACCTTGATTGTGTCTAATGCCAGGTCCAGAACAGCACATTGCTTAGGTGTCAGGCTCTTGGCTTCATCTCTTACCATATGATCCTAAAACACAGATAAATTCAATGTACAAGAGCTGGATTGGGGCAGATAACTGAACTCCTACACTCACTGAGAACTTGTGTGTAGTAGGAATAAGATTAAAAGGTTTTGTTCATTGCAAAGATTATTTCAACTTGGCAGACACCCAACGCAACAAACTTAACACTGCCACTAAACACTTTTTCACATACCTAAATTGTCCTCTAACTTCATAGTACTGTACAGTTTTCTATACTGAACTAAACCTCATGATAATCTAAATTGATAATCTAAATTTTTTTAGAACATTTTTTTAGAATGTTTTTTCTTTTTTGAGTTTGGAAAAACCAAAGCTTATTATTTTTTGGGACAGGTGTGAAGGGATCTAGTAAAAGGTCCTTAGGAGTAAGAGCCATTGTCATAGTGGCAAATGACAGAGAAAGAGAGAGAATATTTCAGAAAGTTCTCTGCAACAGAATGATCCAAAATGACAGCAACTCTACCTGGCATAAGCTGCTAAGGCATAGTATGCTTTATTAACAGTGACTCAGAAGTGAAACAGGCATAAATACCAAAAATAAAGGACATTTCTGGACATAAGACAGAAAAACTTTCACACAAAGAGTCTCTCTTCTTGAGAGGAAACATACAATGTTCCTGTCAGGTCACTAGAAAGGAAGCGACACAGCATATGCCAGAAGTGTCCAAACTTTAAGAAAAAAAGCAAACGAAATCCTAGAAAGACTGGCAAGGAGGCCATTACTCTCTAGTGTAGCTGCTGGAGTGTGGAATGTAGTTCCTGACTAGGAGAAGTGGGATCAGATGACCTTTTAAATATATGCAAAAAAATGTATTTAGTTCAGTGTTGATCAGCGAAATTTGCCAAAGGTTTCTTCACAGTAGATTTGCTGGGTTTACTGGTGACCTTGTTCATTTAATATTTTCCTGTAAATATGCTTTGCAGCTGGCTAAGAGAAATGCTCCCCATGATGTTTTGTGAGGCGTGTATGACATCACAGAGCTGTAGCAGCCATTGGATAGAGCAGTCCCAAACACCCCTAAAAAAACACCATCACAGAAATATACAATGATGATCTTATTAGTGAGTGGTACTCTAGATCAACTGCCATACTGGGTGAAATTCTTCTTCCAATATGAATTTAATAAGAACTGCTTTACTGGTATGCTAAAAAATTAACAGAAAAGTTGTGAATAAATATAAACACAAAATATTCAAGCAGAAGAAAACAGGAGAATGGTTAGCGTATTCATTTCTTAAAAGCAACATCTTTTTATATAGACTTGTATGTGATCTGTGTTTAATAACTGAGCCTGCCCCTTTAATGTTATCACCTGCAATGCTGTGCAGTTGATGCAGACAGGAATGGAATGAAGAAACCACATGCTTTAGTATTGTATTTATTTGGGAGAAGTGGCAGTGAGTCAGCAAGCAAATCAGGAAAAATAAAAAAAGGTTCAAGAGAGGTGAGTACCTGCTACGGAATCTGTGGTGGCTAGGTCACAGTGAATTAATTTTTCCTGCTCCTATTGTGTTTTCTGCAAGAAAATTTACCGTTCTGATATTTAATTCTATTAATTTTATTTCTGGGAAGAATGGTGGTGCAGTAGTTAGCATGTCTGCCTTTCAGCACAGGTTACTATTTAGCCACAATAACTGCACAAACATGGTTGGCAAATACTTTCATATACTTAAAAGACCATTGCAACACTATAATCAACTCAAAACTAGTTCAGATTCTCCTTGTGCATTTACCTCAACATAATTGAATGAATGATCCTTAACATTTCTGCAATTTCGCTGAACTCAAGGAGAAAAACAAATTCTGTGGGGTTCACTCATTACTAGCTGCTATAAATTGGAACTTTGCACAGTATCAAAATTGGGTAGACATTTAGTGTTTACAAGTAAAATACATACAAAATATTCTACAAACTCATGTTCTGAGCTCATGTTTTGAGCTGCTTGCTGGAAAATATTTCAACAGCACCAGATTCCAGCGTGAAACCAGCACAGGATGGAATGTCAGGACATGGCAAGTGTTGGTCCTACATAATTTCTCCAGGCTAACCTAGTGTTGCCAATAAATTAATAACTTATTTGTATTGGAGTAATCCTGAATCCTCTTGCAAACATAGACAGAATTCTCATTGAAAATGTCTACAGTAAAATAAACTTAATATCCAAGTACACCACCATTGACGGTTGAAATTAGGGCTATCTAGAATACAAAGATCACAAACCACCTGCAAAGAAAACCTAGTGGGTCGGCTCTGCTTGAACGTGTAACACAATTACAAGGCTTTTACTTGAATATATAGGAATTTACATGGAAAAATACAGTCATATTGAAGTGACAGAACTGATAGTTACAAATGATTTTTCAGTCAAGTGGATGTTTGTGGCAATATGCATTGTGTATTTCACTAAACCACATTAGAATTGTATAGCTAATAGTGATGCTGAAGATGATCAGAACTTTGTTTTTAGTAAATTACATAAAGCAACTAAGTAAATAAATAAGGTATACACAGGCAATGATAACTTTGGATACAAACTATTAATTAATCCTGCAACAGACATTCAATTTTCATTCATTCCTTTATTCATTAGTTGATCTATTCTTTTTAGAGATGTGGAGAGAGGGTGCCAATCCTAGCAGCATTGAGTGTATGAGAAAAAACAACTCTGGACATACTCAAACATAATGGAACATATTCACGTCACCATTTAACCTAATCTTTGGAATGTGAAAGAAAAAAACAAAATACACAGAGGAAAACTAATGCAAGTGGCACATAAACAATGCCCTTGAACCTAGGACTACTGAGCTATGAATCTTTGATTTCCCTTTTTTAAGAATCTTTTAAATGTTCATCTATATGGAAAAATAAAAAAAAATGAGAACAGGCCACTCAGCCTAAATTAGGTCATGTTTGGTATAACATTTTGAACATATTGTCAGTATCCAAATAATCTAAGATAACACTCTCATGTACATTATTTAAGAGTACAAAAACAAAATAAAAATTTTGATGAGAACTGGCTATTCAGCACGAGTCCTCATTTAACCAACTTATAAACAATTTGAATTCTAATTGTAATGATTTTTATGAATTCTAGACTAAAGTATCTGTCAGTTCCCATAGTATAGCATCATCTGTAAACTAGATTGCTATTAATTTTCTTATATAGGTGATTTAAACAAATTTAAAGAACAGCTGGCCCCTGAAGGAAACCACTTTTAACATTATCATGAAAAGGATCTTTTCACCACGACTCGTTTCTTCCTTTTTTATGCTAATTTTGTATCCATCAGAATACTGTGCCTTATATGCCTGCTCTTTAGTTTGATTGATCTCTCATAGTGATCTTTAAGAAAGATTTTTGAATATTAAGTTCATAATGTGTATCTATGATCAAATGCTTTTATTGCTTCCTCATAACTTTTTAAAATATTTGTGAAATGTGACCTGGAACATATAATCACAGACTATTCACTAATAAATGTATACGTGATACATCTTGCTCAATTTTGTATTCTTCAGTCACTTTCCCACTCTGAATATTAAGTTACTTAGTAAAATAAACACAATCTCACTTTATATGATGGGAGAGCATTTTCCAGCATGCACAATTTTGGAATTTTCTAAAATTTCTTTGATGTACAAAAAATATGGATTAAGGATTTTTAAATGCAATCACTGGGTCTCATTCATGAAACATAAGCAGTATGAATTTGTTTGTAAACCATCTGTAGAAGGAAAATCCAGTATTTATCAACATTATAGTAAAGACCATCTGCTCATAAAAACGAATGGATGTTACCAATGCTCAGGACTAAGTGTAGTGTGTGTGAAAATAATTAGAAGAATGATATATGAATGCAATTTGCACAAAGAAACACCATATAAATATTCAAATTATAAATAAGATATCACATTCTTCAACAAAATCTTTGTCAAATTAGATACTAATTTGATGACAGCGCAACTGTCTTGTTTTGTTTTTCAGTAAACACATCATATAGGTCTGTGCCTAACTGTGTATTTTTCAATAAAATGGCATTGAGTTGAACTTGATTTGATTTATTGTAACAATGGCTGATCTCACACTACTGCATGATTTCGCCCAGGGCACACTACAGACAGAGTGCAGATTCTGGGATTGTGCTGATGTGTTGGCATAGAGTGATGAATGGTAGATTAGTTGTTTTAGAATACCCAGACCCATTCTGGTGCATGTATGCAATATTATGGATCCTATTCTGAAAAGATCAACAGCAAGAAGCCATGCTATACCTGTACATCAACAACTCCTGTTGAAATTTGGCTTTTTGGCTACAGGGACATTTAAGAGCCACATACTACCTGAAGTACTTAACGGTATATTAACACTAGAATCCCCGAAGCCTACGAAAAAAGTCGTAATTACAGGCCACCTTAAATTCCTTCACACCTCCTCATCAGCATCTTTGTCTTGCAAATGTGTCGATTGGCACTGGCAGCCTGCTCACTCATCCCCCCACCGAAGGAGATGACGTCAACTCAGACGCTGATGTCTCTTTATTTGGCAATGAGGTGTTTGAAATTGTATAGGTTGAATAATATATTGTTATTTGGAATAAATACATTTCATGTGTTTTCCATGTCTACAACAATCTGACTAAATGTAGGATGGCAGGAAATGCAAGAAAAGAAATGTTGAACACATAACTAAAACAGAAAATTTTTCATCTTACTGTAATAATGACAAAATGCCAATGTGAAGTGTATAATATGTAAAAACTGAAGTCCAAATATCAAATAAACACTTTGATAAAATGTATAACAAAATAAGCACACATTTATTCAAGAATATAACCAAATGAAAAAGAAATCATTCAATGTGCATGGTGCTGTAAATGAGTAAAAACCCAAGTCCAAATATTAATCTACAACAGACTGACATGTCTGCTCAGCTGGTGCAGAGGTAAAAAAGTGTTCATGGCGTTTTTCTCCATTCTTTTCACAAGAGCAGTGATGACTACAATTGGTGCTGTGGTTGATGCCTGGTCAGAACTATTTGTTGTACCGGCAATCAAAGATATGATACCCAGTGACCGCTATCAGACTATCATGCGGTATTTGCACTTTGACAACAAGGACACCCGTGCAAAACGTGTGAAAAATGACAGATTTGCTGCAGTCTTCGACCAAAGGCAACATATTACTGTTGATGAGCATCTGTTTCCAAACAAGGTCCATTGTCCTTTCTACAAATGCATCTCAACCAAGCCTAACAAATTCCACATTAACTTTTGGATTGTGGCAGATTTGGAGATAAAGTGCATATGCAATGCCACTCCTTATTTAGGAAAAGATCCCAGTCATCATATGGGAGAAAGACTTTCTAAGACTGTGGTCAAAAAGCTTATAGAGGTGTTTCTGTATAAGGGCAGAACCGTAACATCATACAACTTCTTCATGTAGCTTTCGCTGTCTAATAGACTGCTGCATCGCAACACAACTCTGCTGGCACCATAAATGAAGTGGGACTTCCACCTACAGCTAAAGTCACTTCAATACACGGGTGTTTAGATCTGGTCACATAAGTATAACAAAACAAGTGTACTTTTATTCAAGAATAAAAAAAATTCAAGTGACAACAAGATACCAAGAAGAAATGATTCACCAGTGTTTGTGTGTCTGCTTATATGCCTTCAACGATATCTTTTACAGGTAGCAAAAATTTACACTGGGTGTTACATACTCAAATGTATGTTTTTATTATATAACAGCAGCTCACTACTCAAAATGGGAATAACCCAGACTCAAACTCTCAACAGCTTGATTACAAGACAGCAGTCCTTACCTATGCACCAGCCAAACAAACATATCGGCTGATATTTGGGCTTGGGTTTTTACTCATTGACAGCAACATGTAAATTGAATTATTTTTTTCTTTGGGTATATTCTTGAATAAAAACATACTTGTTATGTTAAACCTTTTGTGAAAGTGTTTGTTTGATATTTGGACTTCAGTCTTCACAAATTATACACTTCACGTCTGCATTTTGTCATTATTACAGTAAGATTTTCTGTTTTAGTTATGTGTTTAGTTAGGCTTTTCTTGCCTCGCATTTCCTGTCATCCTACATTTAGGACATTACAGATTGTTGTAGACACGGAACACACATGAAATGTATGTATTCCAAATAACAATATACATATTATTTACCCTATACAATTCCAAACACCTCACTGCGAGATAATCTTCAGCGTTTGAGTTGACTTCAGCTGCATCGGTGGGCGATGAGTAAGCAGGCTGCCTGCTGCCAGTGCCGATCAACACATTTGCAAGACAAAGATGCTGATGAGGAGGTGCGAGGGAATTTAAGGTCACCAGAAATTACAACTTTTTTCGTAGGCTTCAGGGATTCTAGTGTTAGCACTAATGTGGGATTATTATATCCAGTTATCGTATGGTGAGGAAAAGCAAGTGGAAGTTGGTTGAGGGTTTTATGAACGGACCAACCTACTCCGTGTCACTGGTGCAATAGAATGCACACATGTACGCACCAAAGCACCATCCAATGATTCATTTGCATATATTAAAGTGCAGCTTATATGTAAAGTGTGTGCTGCTCAATGTTGTTGCCCAATGGCCCAACGGTATGCACAATAGTTTCATTCTGCAGTACAGTTCTTTTGGCATATGTCGGGAACAAGGAGATGTGCAAGACGGCTGGCTTCTCGGTAAAAGTAAAAGTTTCTCCTATAGATTAAATTGTATCTATTTCAGAGGTTCAAATAGGCTGTTTATATTCATAGGGGACAAGGAAGACATGGATTATGACCCATCTAAACAACCCAGAGAGGCCACAATAATAGGCTTACAATAATGCACATGCAACAGTGCAGTCTGTTATTGAGCACACCAATGGAATTTTGAAGGCACGATGGCTGTGCTTGGATACTGTGGAAGAATAATTTTAGGGTAACATAGCATTCATCTTAACACTAGAATTACCAGAGTCTACTAAAAAACTTGTTGATCCGGCCCACCTTAAAACCGTTCGCACCTCTCCGCCAGCGTCTTTTGTCCTCTAAATGTGCCGATAAAAACAAGCTGAAAGCAGCCGGCTATTCCATCCCCCCACCGACTTAGAATGTGCACAAACCTCTCCCAGCTCATGCCTTGATTGATTATCTGGGAGTGAAGTGGAGTTTTAGAGTGGAAATAATAGATTGTTATTTGGAACACACACACTTCATGTGTGTTCCGTTTCTACAGTAATCTGTGTAAACACATTGTTAAAACAGAAACTTTTTCATAATTTAGTAATAAATGTTACAAAACATAGGCATACAGTATACAATATGTGAAGCCTTAAGTCCAAAGATCAAATAAACACTTTCACAAAAGGCTCAAGAACAAAACAATAGCTTCCATGGCGTAGTGGTAAGCTTTGCTGACTCAGAGCGCAGCAGGCTTGCTGTGCCTCAGACACCAGAGTTCAATTCCCTGCTGGGGAGAAAGTGTTTTTTTTTTCTTTTTAACCTTTGCTGCTCTGCCTGCCTACCTGAACTCCCTGTCTATCTATATAGTAATAACAGTAATTTTATTATTATACAGCAGCTTCCCTGTCTGCCTATCATATAGTCCCTTTCCTTCCTATCTATCTATATATCTATTCCCTTAGCTGTTTTTATATATATATCTATTATACAGTGCCTTCCCTGTTTATTTATATATCTAGTGACTTCTCTGCCTGCCTGTCTGTCTCTCTATTATGCAGTGCTCTGTGTGTGTGTGTGTTATGGATCTTAAATATAACAGTTCTAAAGACACTTGTTCATGTTAATTGTAGTCTCAATTGTTAACAAATATTTTAAAAGGAGCATCCCACATGAAAATATAACGATCTCATTAATTGACAGTGTATACCAATTTATATTTTTTATGTCCATTTGAGGCACTGTTACAGAAGGCGTGAGCTTATTCAGTGCAGCAGGATCAACGCACAATACATGCAATATTATTTGAAAACGAACAGCGTCAGATTGGGTTTGAATATACACTGGCGCTGTTACAGATGGCGTGAGCTTATTCAGTCCAGCAGGATCAACGCACAGTACATGTTCATGGCTCAGCTTGCAGAGGAACTTCGTCATCGCATCTTACTAGAAAGGCGATGGAAAAAGAAAAGGAGGATTCAACATCGTCAAGCTTCTGTTCCAGTCAGCCGCTTTCCCCAGGAAAGTAAACTGAGTCAGGATGATCCTCGCGTGTGTGTGAACTGTTAACATTTGAATCTGATAAGTGGCATATAATGCTGAAGTTACTGCTCTGTACTATTCTTTCCTCTGCATGTCCTGGAGTATAAAAGAAACAGCATACAGCAACATGTGGGGACTGGCAAGATCGGGGAAAAAAAAGACACAAGGTCACTGATTAAAAACCGCAAGATGTTATGCGAATGAATATGAATAATACGAATAATGTTGCATTCGTTCCATTGTCTCAAAACACCACTCACATCTCCAGTTATTCCCAGTTTCAAATAAAAACTAACAGCGTCAGATCCCTGGGTGGGGGGGGCAGTAGTATGTATCGTGATCGTGATTTAGAGAGAATAAAAGTGATGAAAAAAAAAACCAGTAACTTTTACAAGTCCTATAAATGTACACCGTGTGTTACAGACGCAAAGAAGTGTATGTGTGTACTGTATAATATTAACACGGAACAGACATGAAATGCATGCGTTCCAAATAACGATCTATTATTTCCACTCTAAAACTCCACTTCACTCCCAGATAATCAATCAAGTCATGAGCTGGGAGAAGTTTGTGCACATTCTAAGTCGGCGGGGGGATAAAATTGCAGCTTGTCTTTATCGGCACATTTAGAGGACAAAAGACGCTAGTGGAGAGGTGTGAACGGATTTAAGGTGGGCCGGATCTACAAGTTTTTTCGTACGCTTTGGTAATTCTAGTTTTAATAGCATCCCTAAAAGCCTGCAAAAATTTTCATTCTCTCTGAACACCCTACTGTTCCTAAGCACATGCGAGGAAACTTGTACGTCCTTATCACCACACCATTTGCCCGCTGATAACCGCCTTTGTTTTGCAAATGTGTCAATTAGCAGCACTCAACCTACACTCAGCCAACCCACTGTCAACCAGCCATATGCCCTTTGTGACACTAACCCTCTCCATTTATAACCCCCCAGTCATCCCCCATTCAGCCAGCTAAGTCCATTTCACAGCCAGAATTTTCACTTTCAGCTGAGGTCTGCATTGAAGATTTCATCTAGCGATCAGCAGTAATTATACTGTTATTTGAAATACATACATTTCATGTGTGTTGCTTGTCTACAACGATCTGTGTAAATGTGAGATGACACAAGAAATGTGAGGTAAGAAATGTTGTATATATATAGCTAAAACAGAAAATTTTTATATGGTATAAATAATGACATAATGTTGATGTGCAGTGAAGAATGTGTAAGGACTGATTTCCAAATATGAAATAAACGCTTTCACAAAATGTATAACAAAACAAGTGTGCCTTTATTTGTGAACTAGCAAAATACCCGCGCTTCGCAGCGGCGAAGTACTGCATTAAAATTTTTATTAAGAAGAAAATTTAACCTTTTTAAACTGAGGGAAAATATGCCAATAATTATTTGTTAAGGATCTCTTTGTATACCATGTTGTCAGTTCGGCCCTCCGGTTGTAACATGACCAAGCTGTGCGCTGAGCTTACTCTTGAGCATGCAACTTACAGTTGGCCATGTGAACAGTAATCTTGTCTCAAATCTCACAGCTTGGATTGCTGCTGTCATAATCAGTTTGAGGTTCATGGTTTGTTTCAATTACGACAGTATTTGCAGGACTTGTGTTGAAGTGACATTCGGCATCTGTCAAGCGTTGTAATCTTACAACCGGTTTCATCGATAACTTCACATCCAGCTTTTGAGACTTTAAACATTCATAAACATCAAAGTGTCCACTACTGAAATCGTCACCTGTGAATGTAAGATGTTTAAGAGGCATTGGCGGTTGTCGAAAGGTGTAAAATATTTGGCCATTTCGGTACACTTGAAAGCACCAACCGAACAATTCAGCGGCAGCCATCAACTTACATGCAGAACCATAGGTGAAAGGCTTAAGCATTTCACTCTTCTAGTGCTCCTGTGTAGTATAATTATCTCCTGTACCGTCATCAGTCCACACCTTGAACCTGTCCCAGTCATTCAATACATAAGACACAATGTTCTTCCGGATATCAAGAGTGAGCCTGATATGGCCGTGCAATATGTAACACAGAGAATGGAAAAGGTAGGTGCCATCTCCGGGCATGGAAACCACTTGGTAAGTGACAGTTCTTTGATCGATGGTGATCACCTCGATAGACATGGTAATGGGGGTTGGAATGATGAAGGAAATGGGTACCTGAGTAATGTAAAGTAAGTGTAAAATACCTATACAATAACTATAATTGTAATAAACAATAAAACAGCGGAGAAGCGTGGATTAAACAAAAAGGCTGTAGTTATCAGCAGGGAGACGTGAATCCCGTGGCGAAGCAAGGAAGGGAATGTAGAGACTGGAGCGACGGACGGCCTTATATAGGCAGGCAGCCAACAACGTGGGAGGCGTTGGGATGGGGGACCCAACGCCGCCTCACATGGTGACCAAGCTGCAGGCTATGGATGTATATATGTACGTAAGTAGGATTCAGTTAGCGTTGGGAACCCGTGTACCAAATTTCTTGAAGATGGGCCCATAAGTAACAAAGACTGTTGAAAAGTTCAATATACCAAATACCAAATTTCGAGAAGATGGGGCCATAAATAAGAAAGTTCAACATGGCGGACGTTGTTGACCGTTATGACCGTTACGCGTAGAATTTCGAAATGAAACCTGCTTAACTTTTGTAAGTAAGCTGTAAGGAATGAGCCTGCCAAATTTCAGCCTTCTACCTATATGGGAAGTTGGAGAATTAGTGATGTTGGAAAATTCAATATAGCGGCTGACAGTGGCATCATACCACCGAAATAAGTACGTACATTGGTTTTGGTTAGCTCAGGGAAGCCACCTACCAAATTTCGTGAAGATGGGGCCGTAAATAAGAAAGTTCAACATGGCGGACGTTGTTGACCGTTATGACCGTTATGCGTAGAATTTCGAAATGAAACCTGCTTAACTTTTGTAAGTACGCTGTAAGGAATGGGCCTGCCAAATTTCAGCCTTCTACCTACACGGGAAGTTTGAGAATTAGTGACGTTGGAAAGTTCAATATGGCGGCTGACAGTGGCGTCATACCATCGAAATAAGTACGTACATCGGTTTCGGTTAGCGCAGGGAAGTCACCATCCAAATTTCGTGAAGATGGGGTCAGCCTTCTACCTACACGGGAAGTTTGAAAATTGGTGACGTTGGAAAGTTCAATATGGCGGCCGACAGTGGCGTCATACCATCGAAATAAGTACATACATCAGTTTCGGTTAGCGCAGGGAAGCCGCCTACCAAATTTCGTGAAGATGGGGCCATAAATAAGAAAGTTCAACATGGCGGACGTTGTCGACCATTATCGACCGTTATGACCGTTACGTGTAGAATTTCGAAATGAAACCTGCTTAACTTTTGTAAGTAAGCTGTAAGGAATGAGCCTGCCAAATTTCAGCTTTCTACCTACATGGGAAGTTGGAGAATTAGTGATGAGTCAGTGAGTGAGTGAGTGAGTGAGTGAGGGCTTTGCCTTTTATTATTATAGATAAAACCAAAAAAGTAAATCGTTCAAATGGCATGTTGCTGTGAATGTGTAAAAACTGAAGTCCAAATATCAGCCGGTACAAAATAAAGACATGGTAGCGCTGCTGACCTGCAGTAATGAGATCCTGGTTTTGCATTTTCGGTCCTCCCTGCATGGAGTGCTTTGAGTAGTGAGAAAAGCGCTATATAAATGTAAAGAACTATTATTTTTATATAATAAAAACATAATTTGATTTGAGTCTTTAACATTCTGTGTAAATTTACAATACTTGTAAAAGTTAACGCTAAAAAGACATAGTATTTAACAGTACTGTTATAATTACACTAATGTGACATAAGCTTGATATATTTATTATAAATGTGTCACAAAAGTAAGAATTAAATAATACTAACAGTGTCAGATGCTTCTTGTTTCATACTAATATGATATTAATATATTCCAGAAAAAAAATACACGGCATGACAGAAAATAATCCTGTTGAATGTATGAGAATAAAGGCTGTTTTATTCCATGTTGTTGAAACACCATAGAGCACTCTGCATATAAACACTTCACATGCTACCTGTGAAAAAGATTCCACCATTATGAGAATGCAAAAAACTGGGAAAAATTGTGAGTATGGGTGTGAAGGTACTCCTTCACTGAAATAGGAACCATAATACCGGTGTGTACAGTACAACAGATACACCTGTCATCAATATAGGAAGGAGGGTCCTTGGGTATATGGAAACTGTTAACATTTGAATTTGACAATTGCATATATCACTTGACCTCTGTACTCTGTACTATTCTTAACTATAAATGTCCTGGTGAAGCGCAGTATGGCCATCACCTGAGGGTGATGATATATTACAACTCCCAAACCAAAATTATTGCTACCCATTGTGTAAAGTTCTAATTTCAGATTTTAAACAAATGAGGACAAGTGTGTGTGCATGTGTAAGAGAAAGAACAAGACAGACAGATTTGATGTCATTTAAGTCCTTAATGAAATATAGACACTGTAACAACAGATGTAACAAAACAGGTGTGTTTTTATTCAAAATGAATACATTTGATCTGAGCAGCAGTCTGTGTAAACTTTTTAGTTGTAAAAGTTAATGCTAAACTACAAATTATATCTGTGTGCAAGTGTAATTACCCTGATGTCATATAAGTGCGATTGTCACAAAAGTAAAGACACATTCAAGCAATTATATTTGATATAATAAACACATACATTTGATTTGTGTCTACAAGACCTAATATTTTTATTTTATGGTACATTTACACAGATTGTTGTAGTCATGGAACACACATGAAATGTATGTACAATATTTCAAATAACAATATATCATTACCTATACAATTCCTGACAACCTCTTTCTAGATAAAATCATGAATGCAGACTTGAGCTGAAAGTGAAAATTCTTGTTGGGGTATGATAAATAGAGAGGGCTAGTGTTAGGAAGGGCATGTGGCTGGCTGAATGAGGGGTGGCTGAGTGCAGGTTGAGTGGTACTAATTCATACATTTGCAAAACAAAAGCTGTTATCCGCAGGAAACTGTTGCGGTGATAAGGACTTTGGAAGTCCCCCACATACAGTACGTAAGGAATAGTGGGATGTTCAGGGAGAGCAAAATTTTGGCAGGGAAACTAGTTTAACACTAGGATTCCTAAAGCCTACGAAAACTCATGATCCCAGCCCACCTTAAATCCCTTTGTACATCTCCATCAGTATCTTTTTGTGTTGTAAATATGTCGATCAACACAAGCAGCAAGTAGCCTGCTATCCCAACCCCCTTTCCACCGCTGAAGCTTAATTCGCAAAGAAGGTTCTCAGTGTTCATCTTGGAGTGAAATGCCTGAAGTTGTATAGGGTAAATAATATACTGTCATTTGGAAATCATTCATTTCATGTGTGTTCCGTGTCTACAACAATCTATGTAAACATATCGTTAAAACAGAAGCGTTTTTCATGTTTTAGCAATAAATGACAAAATGTAGACATGAAGTGTATAATGTGTGAAGCGTGAAGTCCAAATATCAAACAAACACTTTCACAAAAGGTACAATTATAACAAAAGAAGTGCACTTTTATTCAAGAATATAACCGAAGAAAAAGAAAGCGCATTAGGGTAGGCTGTTGATATGATACCTTCTGTATGGTGTGACAGTAAGAGCTGCTGACTCATAATCAAGAGGTTGCTGCTTCGATCCCGGCTGCCTGCCAAATTTACCATGTTTCTTTTGTACTCAAGGAGATGCAGAGGACAGAATAGTACAGAGAGGTCAGTTCCGCAATATATACAATCATCAAATTCAAATGTTAACAGCTCCCAAACACCAAAAGACCGTCCTTCCTACATTTACGACATGTGTACCTTTTGCAATGTACACACCTCTCTATGCTGTGGTTCCTATTACACTGAAGCAGCACCTGACACTGAACTTTCTTTCCTGGGGGAAGCAGAGGTCTTGGAACAGAAGCTTGTCGATGTTGCATCCTCTTTTCTTTATCCATCTCCTTTTCTTGTAAGAAGTGATGATGAAGTTCCTGTGCAAGGTGAGCCATGAATACTCATCTTTTCTTGGTGGACCCTGTGCATGCCTTGTACAGCACATGTTCATTTTTTTCAGTTTTATTCTTTCAGTCACGTTCATGCTCCCACAGCGCTGCTTTTGTGAAAAGAATGGAGATAAATGCATTCAGAGCTTGCAGTATATTTTGAAAGATGATTAACATTAGAATCCTTGAAGCCTACGAAAAAACTAGTAATGCCGGGCCACCTTAAATTCCTTTGCACCTGTTCATCAGCGTCTTTGTTTTGCAAATGTGTCGATCAGCACAAGCAGCAAGCAGCCTGCTATCTCATCCCCAACTGACACAGCTGAAGTGAAATCTCAGAGCTCAAGTGTATTTATCTGGGTGTGAAGTGCCTGGAATTGTACAGGGTAAATAATATATTGTTATTTGAAATACACACATTTCATGTGTGTTCAGTGTCTACAACAATCTGGGTAAATGTGGCATGACAGGAAATGTGAGGCAAGAAATGTTGAGCACATAACTAAAACAAAAACTTTTTTCATGTTATAGTAACAATTGGAAAAATGCTGACGTGAAGTGTATAATGTGTGAAGACTGAAGTAAAAATATCAAATAAACACTTTCACAAAAGGTATAACGAAACAAGTGCACCTTTATTCAAGAATATAACCAAAGAAAAAGAAATCATTCAATTTACATGCTGCTGTTAATATGTAAAAACCAAACCCCTAATATAAACTGCATGGCTGGTATAGAGGTACAAATGGCTGCTTCTAAATCAAAAGGTTAAGGATTCTAGTGTTAAGGATCAGTTATGTGAAGCAACATATCATCAGCCTTTAAGATGGGTACTTGTTACTCAGATAAATATATATATCTGGCTGGTTGTGTGTTATGGGAAATGAGGGGCTTAATGAGGACAGTGAACAAAGGATAGCTTTGCAAAACACAGTACCTCATCCTAAATTATACGGGTCAAAATTTATATACTTTAAGCAAATCAAAGCTTCAGGTTTAGTATCAAATCAAGTTGACGCAACACAGCAAGAAAATACTTCATTCAACTCTATTTGCTTTGTATTATTTCAACATTGAAAGGCAATAACATCTTAGGAAACCTAGTTGCACTTTATAAGAATAAAATGAGTTAAAATATGTTAAAACTGTGGCTGGCCACTGCTGAAAAATAACCCACCGTTTTTTGAATTTTAAAGTTAACTGTGATACTACTTTACATAAAAGGAATTATATAAAATGTATCTTATTTAATTACTAGCAAAATACCCGCGCTTCGCAGCGGAGAAGTAGTGTATAAAAGAAGTTATGAAAAAGAAAAGGAAAAATTTTAAAAATAACATAACATGATTGTTAATGTAATTGTTTTGTCATTGACATGAGTGTTGTTGTCATATTTATATATATCTATAAAGTGAAAACCTGAATATATAAAGTCAGCGTCGGAATTTATAAAGTCATTCCTGATTATATATAGTCAACATCGGAGTATATAAACTCATTCCTGAATATATAAACTCAAAGTCAAAATATATTGATTGAAATGACTCTGAACTGAAGTATGTTAACAAAAACGTATTCAGAAAAATAAATTAAAAAAACACTGTTCGGTTAATGTTTTGAAAATGATGCATTTGCTGTACCCAGGATTGGTTCCTGCCTTGCACCCAGTGTTGGCTGGGATTGGCTCCAGCAGACCCCCGTGACCCTGTGGTCGGATTCATCGGGTTGGGAAATGGATGGATATTGCAGCACTGACTTTGTATATTCC
>JANRMT010062837.1:17164573-17195461 GCA_026402145.1 Polypterus bichir lapradei | reverse complement strand
CTCAACTCCATTACAGTAAATGGAGAAAAATACCTTCCAGTTATGACCATTACGCGTAGAATTTCGAAATGAAACCTGCCCAACTTTTGTAAGGAAGCTGTAAGGAATGAGCCTGCCAAATTTCAGCCTTCTACCTACACGGGAAGATGGAGAATTAGTGATGAGTCAGTGAGTGAGTGAGTGAGTGAGTGAGTGAGTCAGTGAGAGCTTTGCCTTTTATTAGTATAGATTACACAAGTCTTTCCTACTGAAATGAGTGTCTCCATTTATGAAATAATCCTTTGGCAATACTTTAGATTCTCAAGAACCAATATCGGTACTAATTTGGTACTAAAGTTCTGAAAATATAATGGTATCAGCTTTTTTACTGTATTGGTAGTACTAAGAAAGCCACTACTGCACTTGCACGTGTATTCAAGTAAAAAAATTACTATAGAAGGCACAGTAATACATGGTAAAAACTGAGTAAAATCTCTTACAAAATAGCTCACAGTGTGGAAGATACAGCACTGCATTGACACATGTTGAAATGAAAAACAACAGAAGTCAGGTCTGGTAATGCTTTTGTGTTCATGCATGAAAATGTCAGCAAGTGAAGAATCATATTTGTTACGGAATTAATTCAGACAGACGTCTGCAAGCTTTGAAAGTGAAATAATGTCACCAATCAAATG
Organism: Polypterus bichir lapradei; assembly: GCA_026402145.1. NCBI lineage: Eukaryota > Metazoa > Chordata > Cladistia > Polypteriformes > Polypteridae > Polypterus > Polypterus bichir. The sequence continues at coordinate 17,194,787 of JANRMT010062837.1, read as the reverse complement.
AGGTGTTATCATCTAACGAGATTAATCACTTTTAAATAGTGTCCTGCAGAGACCCGATAAATTAATGGAGGCTTTGCATTCATTCTCCGATTGTAATAAGCCCTTCTACAGATGTGCACCAGTCCAAGTATCTTTCTAATTTCTAACTGTTGTATACTGTTCAGGGTTGTGGTGGGATGCATCTTGCATGCATCCACAATTCTGCATATAAGACAGTGACATGTGGGAGACCTGCCAGAGCAAACAACAGCTGCAGCGAGAATACATCGACATAAGATTCAAATGATTTGTGGCTATTTGGTTTATCTGCACTGTTGATCACATGTTAATACCAAATAAAACTTATTTAGTGTTTCAATGACATATAAAATACTTATCAACTTATATACAAAATTTCACACCACAACAATAGTACATTGAAGAATGTAATGCTATCTCAATTTATTGAATAAAGTTAAGAGTAGTCAAAGTATTTTCAAGTTCTGAATTTGTACAAAGGCATAAGAATTAACAGTCTGATTACTCACACAAGAAACCTTGAAAACATCTAAACAAAGGTTGTTTTTACGGGAGTTCTAAAATAAGAGGATTCATGTAAGGGACAGATTTGGAAAATTAAAGCACCATGAGTTTCTGACATTTGAAACATGGATGAATTTGACTAATTCATTAAATACTACTCTTTATTAACATTTTTAACGGGCTAATTCTTCAATACAAATCTAACAGTAGCAAATATTACAAATCTAACTGATTCGTTCACTGGCAAACTAGACCTTAAAAGCATGTTGTTACAAAAACAGCCTTAAACAGTTTCATAATAATAATAATAATAATAATAATAATACATTTTAGGTTTAAATTGAAATATCTGGAATTATCTTGTAATTAACTAATTCACCTATATACTGTATATAATAATATATACTGTATATATTTTTGAATATACTAAAAATATTCAATTTTAATATTTAGTATATCGTTTAAGTAGTAGTTTTCAATTGCTGGACAGAAAATGTCAATAAGAATTTAGAATGGTAAATGAGTAATCCATGATATATCATTCTTTATAATTACTATGTTGAAATCACCCCAAGATTATAAACTCCATTTGTTGTGGGTATCCCTAGCTCTGCCACACATTAAAGTTCAAGTCTTGCATTGTATTTTGGTATTTATGAATGCCAATTCTAGTTTACTTTAGTAATAGTTGGGTAACTACTTGATGGATATACCAGTATTTTAAAGCTGGTGTTACTATTAGTAGTTTTATATTTTATACTTTACTACAAAGACACAATACTGTTCACTTCAATAAATGGAGGTACATTAATAAAAGGCCGTTAAATGGGATTTCCATTTTTGCTGTGGTATTTAAAGGTATTGAGTAATTTCACGGGTATTGGTATCAAATACAAAACTTCTGGCATTGTAACATCCTGTAGCTACATTCATCTTTTAAGAGAGATTTGCCAAACTTTTATGGTGTATACACTTTTAGTTCTTTTATGAATAAACAGTATTATTTTATTTGAAATCGCCTTTTCATTAATATTATTATTTATGGTTTTAATCTGTTAGAGATAAATTGTTACCTGCAAGTTCGTATATCAGATGGAACAGTAGTTAGTGGTCCTGCTAGACAGCTACAGAGCCCTAGGCATTTTCCCATTTTCCGTGTGTGAATACTTTTCCAATATCCCAAAGACATGTGAATTAGGTAAATTAACACCAAACCACTAAGTGTAGGTATATGTACAAATTTATCCAGTGACAGAACAGTGCTCCATCCAAGTTTGGTGTGTCCTGGGATCGGCAATGGTTCCTGGCAACACTAAACTGGATATGCAGGTTAAAAATGGGTAAAGGTTCTTAGTTTAGGTGATTTGTAATGCAGAAGATAATTTATCATGTCAACAGATTGCAATAAATGCTTTGAAACCAATATTACACTGTATCAGCAAAAAGTTATGAACTGAAAAACCCAAGTGCTTATTGCATATCATGCAATAAATAAATACAAAAATATGTTTAATCATAACAAGTATGTAAAATATGTCAGTATTCACAAATCAAGGAAACCATCAAAGCTGCCAATCAATAAAAGAAAAATGGAAAAATGTGAAGTTTATAAAGAAGACATTTCTACTGACATATGATATACACCTTTTGCCAAACTTTACTGCCTCTTTTATAGCACGGCTACAGTAAGCACAAAAAGGATGGGATGCACACTTATGTAATGCCCAAAATTGAAGTTGTGAATATTTCAGACAGTCCTTGGCTAAAGAGCTAAAATTCAGCAATAGAAGCACTACATTAATAAAAAAAGAACTCATCAATGTTGGAAGCAGGGACAAAGAATACTTCTTTTGAGGTTAAAAATCATGCACTACAAGCCACAGAAGCAATCAGGGCATGCACGGAACACGGCAAAAAACATATCCAAGCCAATGTGAAGAGATACCTTCAATTTGGAGAGATGTCCCAGTTCCTTTGCTGCTGAGAAGATCAGCTGTGTTCCCTGCACCAAGCGAACATTAATAGAACAGGTCAAAAGAAACAGAAATGTTAAAATTTGTAGGGTTGGAAGAGGAAAAAAAACAGGGATAAGAAGATAACATTGTGAGAAGAGACAGAATAATACAGGAATAGATAAAGGAATATATGCAAGATACAAAGATTTTGCCAAAAGGTAAAAAAAGGGTAGAGGTTAACAACTGACAAGAAGCACAAAGCAGAACATTTCAGATTTTAGTTCTTATTGCAAACAGACCAACTCACCACAATGAGAATATAAAGTTACCTACTGTGTCTTTGATTAATAAGAAAAAAACAAGGAAGACGTAATAAAAGATTGAAAAACATTATATAAAACCAAATTTAGGCCAGTGGTGATAATTGAATAAATGAGCACTGTCAGACATAGAGGGTGTCTATAAATGAAGGGTCCATGAAAAATTGTCATAGTAACATAGAAAGCAACGAGGCCACTCATCTAGCTGTAAGAAAGCAAGCGGACAAGTTAATGTAAATGTTGCCAAGTCCATGAGAGATTTTTAGTTTCAGCACAAACATCACTATTAATGGTTCGCTGAGATGCATGATTTGAGCCCTTGTAATATATAGATTTTAGAAAGATCCTTCAAGCCTTTTAAAGATATGTCCCCTGGTAAGGCACTGGCCCTTTCTTATGGTAGTTCTGGCATTAAACCATATGTGTTGCACAAGTGCCATGACATACAGTACAACACAAAAAGTGAGTTAATGAACAAATTAGGTCTTGTTAAATGAGACGGTTTTGCTATCAAATAATAATTTATACAACAGACAATAGGATCTGGTGCTCACCGAAACATCTGTGAGAGGGGGCAGGACAATAGTTTTTTCCAGAGTATTTATCACTATCCTCCAAAGATCTTTTAACACCCTCTTCAGTACTGTCTTCTCACACACCTTTGCAAACAACATCAGACTGTTGGGATAAAAACAGAAAAATCAGTTTACGAGATGGCAGATCAGTGGATCAACTTTTTATTGACATTCTCTTCTAACTGATCCTATAGCATCCTAAGCAAAATGTACTCCAAATACAAAAAACAAACAGATTAATTTTTTTTTTTGACACAAGACAAAATACAAAATGATGAACAAAAATGTTTTGTGAAAGATACAGAATTTACTGCAAAACAGACTTTTTTAACTAACATAATTGTCATCAAGAGATATTGTCCTTATTTTTTGTATACACAGATAGGTCTCCTCCACATGCTTTGAATATGTTTGCTCTTCAATCTCATGTCTATATGTTGTCTACATGTTGTTCAGCATTATCAACTTAACTAACTGTATGTTTTTCCATTTTATTTTTTCTTTTTACCGCTGCATTGTCATTTTAGCTTTATTATTTTTTTCTATACTTGTAATGCATGCTCATTACTTAAGATGATTAGTATGTTCTTATTTTTGATTAATGTTATTGCCAGAAAGGGATTCTACTCCTTTGGGCACTTCAACAAGTCCCTTAACCTCAAAATTGCTCCTGGGACACTGTACAATGGCTGACCCTGAGCTCTAACCTCCAAAGGTCATGCAAAAAGACAATTTCCCCTCAAGGATTAATAAGGTATATTAAAAAACTAATTATATAATATTTATATATTTTAAAGATATATGTATATAAAATATTACTTTAACAATGGATATTTGTATATACTTGTACATTCTCATTTCTGTTAATATCTGTATATGACCCAATATGTATTGTTTGTTTATTGCTTTTTTCCTTAGTGGCTTACTACTCTCTCTTGACTCTGAAGAAGAGCTGAATTTCTGAAACACATTAGCCTTTTATTTCTTTTTTTTATTAAATTAATATTTGTTTATCACAGATAAATACAGTATAGCGTATGTTAGATAATATGAGATACTAGTATATGTTTAAGTAAAACAAAATAAGATTACAAAAATTTCTTCACTCAGAACTACAAGCAATTCCATATATCACTGAAACAAACAAAATATGTACTCATAAACCAGATTAAAACCCCCACACTCACCCAGAATGTTATCTTTTTCAAGCTGATGGCCTAGTAAACTGGACATTGCACTTTGAGCTCTTAAATATTTCTTGTGGACTCTGAAAAGATGGACATTGCTTCACACTGGCCAAATGAGACCAAGAAGTCTACTGTGTTCATTAGTACTGAATTTATCATGCACGTATATACACAAATTTTGAATGAATGAAAAAGAGTTAATTTAATGTAGTTCTTTTTTACTGAATAATAACCTGCTCTTTACTCTTTCTTAGAAAGTTATTTGATGAGTTACATGTTATATTAATGGGTTATCATTATTAGTTTATGATTAAGTATATAGTTATAAGTACAACAGGAAGAACTCAGAAAGATTGTTACAAACATTCAATTTGACAGAAAAATACAACTGAGTATCATCAAAATAAAAATGAAAAATTAGATTGTGCCATCGATTAACATGGCTGAATAAAAGTGCATATAATGAAAACCAAACTGGTACAGGAACACGACTACTCATCGTTACTGATAACGATTATATCTGTTTGCCGATCACAAATTAAAATTTCCTATTTTACAAATAAAAGGTGAACCATTCCAGATCTCATTGAGATATGCCAGCCCAGTATCATTATACTGTATATTAACTAAAATTGCATTGCCAAGACTATCAAAGTTGTCCTTATATATAGCAATTCAAACACAGACCAGTCACATGCAAGATGATCAATACTGGGCGCACATGTATAATAGCTTCATGTTATACAGTACAAAGAGACACAGAGTACCAAACACAATGACTTTTCTGTGGACATTGCTCAATGACACCATTCTAGCTGACTGGTCCTTGAATTGTTTGTATATATATTCTTTGTGCTGCAAGGAATAGAATGATTTATAGAATTAATTAAATATACTTATTTATTGTACTAAAACCTCATTTGGCCTTTTCTTGGCATTCCTAAAGTTGACGAAACGATATAAACATAAGTTGCTCAGTTCTTTTGATAAATGATTAATTTTAGAGAAAAAAAATTCCAATAGAGTACTTCACTTATATAAATTATAAATTCTTCATAAGTTATAAAAATTTTGGTAATCAGCTCTTATTCATTTCTCATCGGCAAAACATACAAGATAATTTGTCCTCTTGGACCTGTTAATGCCCAGAGCGTTACAAAAGATATCTCTAGAGAATCACTGGTCTAGATGAAATTATGGATATGTGTGGAGCTCAGCTGGGATTGATAGTTGTGAGTTGGGTTTGTGGGTCATAATAATTTAACTGGAACTGATTTATGAATTAAGATTTACATATCTTTGGTTTTCTTATTACTGTCAGAATGAAAAATATGATCAACCGAGTCCCTTTTCAGCTGAAGGTGATCCTTACTTTTCATGTAGGTCTCCTGGAAAAATTGTATCTCTGCTCTTTTTTTTCCTGCTAAGGTCATAATTGAGACCTTGAACATTTCAGCATACAAAATGTACTAAATAACTGATAAAAAGAAACACCAGACCCTTCCCAAACAAGACTAAGATCAGACACGTACGAGTAGGGGGAAGCTATATGGACCAAGTGACGGTAATTCCATGCCAGGCCAGGGGGTGGCGGGGTGAGTTAAACCTTGTACTGTTGTCTCTGCAGACCAAACATGGGAAAACCTGTCTGATTCATCCCTGAAGATATCACATCCAGTATAGGTGCTCAGAAGCACACCACATTCAGTTATGCCGCCCACAAGCATGCCACTTCTGGTTATGGTGCCCAGAAGCACACCACTTCCGGTTCTGTTACATCACTTCTGGTCTAGGCATTTAATGCTTCCATCTTAACAACAATTCTTCAGTTATTATTTGGACTCCATCGAAGACACATCTGTGTTAATTTTCAAACCCATCGCAGCCAGGCATATTATATGTGTGGTTGCCCCAACCTTTTCTAAGTGTGTCGAGTCTAATCATTTCACAGTGGTGTAATCGGCAGGATGATGACCTTCTTATTAGACTGGAAGTCGAACATCAACAAAGACTCGACACACTACGTAAACCTACAACCAAAGAAAGGTCAGATAGGTAAGTACCATTTCTGAGTCGCCAAGATGGGGTCAATCGGCATGTGTCAGGGAAAGCTGGAGTGTGCTTCGATACACCAATCTTTCAAAGGCACCTGGGAGTGTTGGAAGGGGACCTACAGGCTAGAGCTGGTTCAGATGGGAATGCATTGGGGATTTACTATGGGCTCCCGAGTAAGGGGACCGTTCCAAAGTTCCCTACAAAAGAGAAATCTTTTGAGAAAGGATGGGGTGCCCTGGGTTGGCAGGCAAGGAATGTAAAAGCCTGAACATCTACCTCCAACAGGGCGATGAAAGAACAGGCATTTAAATTATGGGCAAAGGTAGAAAAGTGGCTAAGGCCACATGAGAATAATACCTACCAGGTAGTGGAGCAAATAAAATGTGCCTTACTGTTCCGTGCCCTGCCTGAAAATATCACCTAGCCGGCCTGGGGACATATCAGTATGATCTCACTAGTTGAGATAATAGATCAATTAAGAGCAGAAACCTGCTTGAAAGATCCAGAATGGAACTCATGTGAACTCAGACGTACTTGCATCCCTAACATTGAATCCTGTTACTATAATACAAAACTTACTCTGGTGGAACCTGATGCATGATGAGGGGCTCCACGAAGCAACAAAGGTGTCTGCAGAGTGATATGGAGGGAGGGTTGGTGTACTCTGGCTTTTTCACATACCGGAGTAGCACTGGTTAATGGTCACAAGGTTACATCTTTATTTGACTTGGACAGTAACATTTCCATTGTTGCTGGCCATCTAGTGCTACCATAAGAATACCTAAAAGTTAAGACCAGTCTGATCTGTAGTCACGGGGATGTCCGATACTATAAATCTGCAAGCTGTTACATTTGCCACAATGGCGTTTTAAAAAAGTTGGTGGTGGCCAGCATGAAAAATTCTCTGTTCCCTGTGAAACTAGGTAGAGATTGGTCACATATTAATCATAGTATAACACTCGCTACTCCCACACAAGCCCTAGGTCTAGTCATGGATGCAAACACAGCGTTCTTAGTTACCTCCATGCTGTGTACAAAGCCGGAAGAGAGATGGAGTTTGGCCTCTAACAATGACGTAGACACACGATACATCATCATCAGGTGCTGTGCCGACCCGGGGTGAAACCACGCCCCTTGAGGTAGAATCCGACCCTTTTACATGTCTGCAATTTCAATTTAGGCAGACCCCGACTTCATTTAAAAGGGAGCAGTGGAATGATGACTCCCTTAAACTGGCAAAAAATGCAGTAGTTCTGATTGATGGCCAACGCACATTACATCCCATGACAAAGGTTCCCCACTTTGTATTAAATAACGACCTTTTGTATCGGGTGGCAGAACACGAGGGGGAGGTAAGGTCACTGTTGTTAGTACCATGGACTTACTGGCGTCAAGTCTGTGAACTAGCTCGCACCTACCTCCTGGAAGTCCATCTCGGCCCCGAGAAAACACTAGAGCGGAATAACCTCAGATTATTTTGTCCTAGGATTAATGAGGAGGTTCACTGCTTTTGCATGTCCTTTCCGGAATGTCAATTGCGGCATATTCCTAGGAGGGACCATGCTCTTCTAGTTCCCTTACCCTTAATTGATGTCCCATTTGAGTGAATTGGGGTCGACCTGGTGGGACCCCTACAACCCTCAGCCAGAGCACATAAATATACTGTATAATGGTCCTGGTAGATTGTGTTACCCAATATCCTGAAGCTGTTCCATTGAAATCAGTGACATTGAAAGCTATCGCACAGGAGTTGGTAGGGGTCTTTGCGCGAGCTGGCATCCCCAAAGAAATCCTGACAGATCAAGAGACACCTTTTACCTTGGAGACTTTTGGAGAGATGGCCAAATTACTAATTAATAAAACATTTAACGACTTCAATATACCATCCTCAAACCGATGGTCTAGTCAAGAAGTTTAATCAAACTCTGATTCAGGGTAGAAGAAACTGGGATCAGCTCTTCCCTCTCATCTTTTATGCATACCGGGAAATCCCACAAGCCTCTATGGGGTTCTCACCCTTTGAATTATTATATGGACAAAAAACCTAAGGTATAATGGATATTTTAAAAGAGGGTTGGGAAGAAGAGGCCCTCCCCTCTATAAATATACTTGAGTATATCGCACAGTCATGTGACAGATTTGCAAAAGTTAGACCTATTCTAAAATCTCACATGGAGAAGGCGCAAGCAGCCCAGCTCTGTTGCTATAACTGTGGTGTGTCTCTTTGGGAGTTCCGCCCGGGGGAATCGCATCATGGTTTTACCTCACACTCCAAATTACTGGCACATTGGCAAAGCCCATATGAAGTTAAGGAGAGGAAGGGGCTGTTCGATTATTTGGATTTATCACGTAAATTTGCTGCAACTGTGGAAGGAAAGGGACCTTGGTCCCTCCTCCGGAGAGCCCGCTCACTCTTAAACCTTAACTTCGGTGATAATCTGACTCGCCTATAACGACAGAAGCTCAAAGCAGTTATCCTGTCTGTCCCAGAGGTAGTGAGTGAGAAACCCAGACGAACCTCCTTGGTTGTGCATGACATCATGACAAAACCTGGGGTAATATCCCGAGAATGCCCATATTGTCTTCCCAAGGCAAAAAAGGCAGAAGTGGAGCTGGAGATCAAACGAATGCTGGATCAAGGTGTGATAGAGGAGAGTTATAGTCCCTGGTCCAGCCCTGTCATATTGGTTGGAAAGCCTGACGGGGGTTTTGCCATGACTTCCATTAGTATAACCAAGTCTCCCAATTCGATGCATATCTAATGCCATGAGTGTACCACCTCCTCGAGCAGCTAGGACAAGCCAAATTTTTGACTACCGTTGATCTGACAAAAGGGTATTGGCAGGTTCCCTTAATGGACTCTGCAAAGGAAAAGACAGCATTTAGTACCCCTAGCGGACACTGGCAGTATCGTGTTCTTTCATTTGGATTACGTAGGGAACCTGCGACCTTCCAACATCTAATGGACAAAGTGCTTTGTTCTCATAATTCGTATAGTGCTGCCTACTTGGATGATGTCATCTATTCCAATACCTGGAAGGAATACCTACACCAGGTTCAAGCTGTGCTGCGGTCGCTAGCGGAAGCCGGTCTTCGTATTAATCCTTTAAAAAGAACGTCCACTCACATATAAGAACAACACAGCTACACCAGGCATAAAGGTGAAAGATGACACCGTTTGGATGCAGCAACAGATCCGCCATCCATACGTTTTCTTTTGGGGTGGGGGGGGGTTGGGCTTCCGTTCTCTTTCTGCAATGTAGAACCCTCGTCCTAATCTGAGTTCACCTCTACTATAGCACGTCTTTATTTGAAAACAGCAGTGTCAGATCGGGGCAAGCGTGAACGTGACTGGGAGAATAAAACTGAATACAATAAAAAAACGCTAACCTTTACAAGTATCATAAATTTACACCAGCTGTTACAGACTCAAATCAAATGTATGTATTTATTTTGTAATAGTAAGAATAAGAGCAGCTCACGACTCAAAACGGAGGCATCCAGTATCGAACCACGAACATCTTGATTACAAGTCAGCAGTTCTTACCACTGTGCCACCAAAGCGGTCGTGTTAAGGGTGTGTCAATGTTGCACATGAATGCAAGTTTTTTCTGCAGTTATATTCTTGAATAAAAGCGCACTTGGTTTGTTATACTTGTACCTTTTGTGAAAGTGTTTATTTGATATTTGGACTTCAGGCTTCACAAATTATACACTTCATGTCTACATTTTGTCAACTATTACTAAAACATGAATAACATTTCTGTTTTAACGATGTGTTTACATAGATTGTTGTAGACACGGAACACACATGAAATGCATGTATTCCAAATAACTATATATTATTTACCCTATACAACTCCTGGCAACTCATACGCAGGTAAACAGACTTGAGCTGAGAGAACTTTCTGCCCTTTCTGCATTGGTGTGGGGATGGGATAGCAGGCTGCTTGTGTTGATCGACACATTTACAACACAAAAGACGCTGACAGAGAGGTGCGGACAGATTTAAGGTGGGCCCAGGATTACATGTTTTTTCGTAGGCTTTGGTAATTCTAGTGTTAAGCAAGTATATTCCCCCTATACATTGTATTAATATTTTGTTTCAATTTGATGTGAACTAGTCAAATTGTTTTGAAAGCAGGTAAGGGGGCTAAATTTGGTCAATTTATTAGCAAAAATAGGCCACTGAAAATGTTAAATGAAACAGTTTAAAAATTATTGAATTTCAATACACATCAATATTAAACCATTGAGTTGCCTGGATCTTACGGGTGCATTTATTAATTCTTTGGGGACAACACTTCTAGAGCTTGGGCATTTTTCTGAGAAGCAAAATTTTTTACTGACACTCTGAAAGGACCAGTTTTTAACCCAGCCACAGGGGATGCAAAAACTACTGTGTTCCTTCATGCTGGCCCCAAGCCCAGATAAATGGGGAGGGTTACATTAGGAAGGATATCAGGTGAAAAATTTTGCCAAATGAATATGCGGACAACAATACAGATTTCCATACCGGATCGGTTGAGGTCCAGGTAAACAACGGCCGCCAACAGTACTGTTAACCAACAGGGTGCCAGCAGAAGTTGGGATACTGCCCAAGAAGGAAGAAGGAGAAGAAGAGGGGGAAAGCATGTCCAGAGGCAGGAGGAGAAGAGGAAGGTAAAAGAAGTGGAAGTGAGGGTAGGAACCTTGAATGCTGGCAGTATGACTGGTAAGGTTAGAAAGTTAGCTGATATGATGGCGAGAAGGGAAGCTGATATATTGTGCATGCAAGAAAACAGATGGGAGGGGAGTAAGGCCAAGTATATCAGAGGTGGGTTCAAATTGTTCTATCATGGTGTGGATGTGAGGAAAAATAGGGTAGGTGTTATCCTGAAGGAACAGTATGTAAAGAGTCTTTTGGAGGTGAAAAGAGTGTCAGACAGAGTGATGATTATGAAGCTGGAAATGGAAGGTGTGATGATGAATGTTGCTACTGCATATGTCCTGCAAGTTGGATATGAAATGAATGAGAAGGAAGATTTCTGGAGTAAGTTGGATGAAGTGGTGGAGAGTGTATCCAAGGGAGAGAGAGTGTTAATTGAAGCAGATTTCAGTGGACATGTTGGTGAAGGGAATAGAGAAGAGGAGGTGATGGGTAGGTACGATGTCAAGGAGAGTAATGCAGAAGGTCAGATGGTAGCGGATTTTGCGAAAAGGATGGACGTGGCTGTGGTGAATACATATTTGAAGAAGAGGGAGGAATACATGGTGAAATACAAGAGTGGGGGGAAGATGCACACAGGTAAATTATATCCTATGCAGGATGGTCAGTTTGAAGGAGACTGGTGACTGCAAAGTGGTGGCAGGAAAAGCATAGTTAGAGAGCATAGGATGGTGGTCTGTAGGATTATCAAGAAGAGGAGAGTGATGGCAGAGCCAAGGATCAAATGGTGGAAGTTAAAAGAGGAAGACTGTAAGGTTGAGTTCAGGGAGGAGGTAAGACATGTACAGGGTGGCAGTGAAGAGTTAGCCTATAGCTGGGCAACTACAGTAGAAGTAGTAAGGGTGACATCTAGAAAGGTGCTTGGCATGACAGAGGAAGGAGGATAAGGAAACCTGGTGGTCGAATGGGGAAGTACATTAGAGTATGCCGGAGAAGAGGTTGTTAATGAAGAAGTGGAATAGTCAGGGAGATGCACAAAGAGACAGCAGTACAAAGAGATCAGGCGTAAGGTGAAGAGAGAGGGGTGGTGAAGGCTAAAGAAAAGGTGGTATGATGAGTTATATGAGAGGTTGGACACTAAGGAAGGAGATAGGGGACCTGTACTGATTGTCTAGACAGAGGGAACTAGCTGGGAAAGATGTGCAGCAAGTTAGAGTGATAAAGGATAAAGATGGAAACATACTCACAAGCAAAGAAAGTGTGTTGAGCAAATGGAAAGAGTACTCTGAGAAGCTGATGAATGAAGAGATTGAGAGAGAGAGAGAAAGATGGGGAGATAGTGAATCATGAAGTGCAACAGATTAGCAACAAAGAAGTAAGGACAGCTATGTAAAGGATGAAGAATGGAAATGCTGTTGGTTCAGATGACACATCTGTGGAAACATGGAGGTGTTCAGGAGAGATGGCAGTGGAGTTTTAACCATATTGTTTAATGAAATCTTGAAAAGTGAGAGGATGCCTGAGGAGTACACTCCTAAGAAGTGTACTGGTACAGATTTTTAAGATTAACTGGGATGTTCAGAACTGTTGTAACTGTGTTTGGTTTTCCTAATGTAATCAGGGCAATTTTACAGATGAATAAAACTGATGAGCCAAAACAAGAAGTAATGGGAAAGAGTAGAGGAAGCTAGGTCAAAAAGGGAGGTGATGATTAGTGAGCAGCAGTATGGTTTCATGCCGGGAAAAACACTACAGATGTAATGTTTGCTCTAAGAATGTTGATAGAGAAGTACAGAGAAGGCCAGAAGGAGTTGCATTGTGTCTTTAAGGACATGGTAAAAGAACATGATAGGGTGCCTACTGAGGAGTTGTACTACTTTATGATGACATTCTGGCACAGAAGTATGTAAGAGTGGTACAGGATATGTACAAGAGAAGTGTGACAGTGGCAAGGTCTGTAGTAGGAACAACAGATGCCTTCAAGGTGGAGGTAGGGTTACATCAGGGGTCAGCTCTGAGCCCTTTCTCATTTGCAATGATGATGAACAGGTTGACAGACAAGATTAGACAGGATTCCCCATGGACTATGATGTTGTGATCTGTAGCGAGAGTAGGACGAAGGACAAGGAGACCCTGGAGAGGTGCAGATATGCTCTAGAGAAAAGAGAAATGAAATTCAGAAGGAACAAATCAGAATATATGTGTGTGTGAATGAGAGGGAGGTGAGAAGAATGGTGAGGATGCAAGGAGTGGAGCTGGTGAAGGTGGGTGAGTTTAAATACTTGGAATCAACTGTACACAGTAACAGGGAGTGGGGAAGAGAGTGCAGGCCGGATGGAGTGGGTGGAGAAGAGTGTCAGGAGTGATTTGTGACAGATGGGTACCAGTAAGAGTGAAAGGGAAGGTCTACAAGGTGGTAGTGAAACTAGCTATGTTAAATGGGTTGGAGATGGTGGCACTTATCAAAAAAAAGAGACAGAGCTGGAAGTGGCAGAGTTAAAGATGTTAAGATTTGCATTGGGTGTGACAAGGATGGACAGGATTTGAAATGAGTACATTAGAAGGTCAGCTCAGGTTGGAAGGTTGGGAGACAAAGCCAGAAAGGCTAGATTGTATTAGTTTAGACATGTGCAGAGCAGAGATGTTGGGTATATTGGGAGAAGGATGTTAAGGATGGACCTACCAGGTAAGAAGAAAAGAGGAAGGCCTACAAGAAGGTTTATAAATGAGGTGAAATAGAACATGAAGGTGGTGGGTGTAACGCAGCTGCAGAGGACTGGAAGATATGGAAAAGCATGATCTGTTGTGGCAACCCCTGAAAGAAAGAAAAAGAAAAAGATGACTCTAAAAGGAGCAGTTTTACACCTATGGAGTTTTCACACTGGTGGGGAGGTAGTGGATTTCCTCCAGGGAGTTTTTTTAGCTGGTGGCGAGCATTGGATGGGTAGGTGGGAGGGTTCAGATAATTTTTTTACCTACAGTCAAATGTTTTAATGGACATACTTCAAATATGAATATCTTTTACTGACAGTTTCCAACCCTGACTGGAACCCACAAGAAAAATTCTCAGAAAATCCACCGATATCCTGAGATGTGCCTGGAAGTTTTCAGAGCCTAGAAACTCCTCTTTATGTTAACAACCAACCAAATAGTTCAGAAGATTGCATCATAAAAAGTCTGATTCAGGTAAAGGCTGAATAAGTCATGCTTTATGGACCCCATCACCAAGAACAGCCATTAACCTGGAAAGTAATCCTACACTGACACATACATGCATCACGTGCTGTGAAAAAATATTTTTAAAAATGTATTTATATTATTGAATAACAAAAGAGCACATCAGAAAACGACTCCTAACTTGATATTTAGATAATTTTGTATTCAGTACCAGAACCACTAATGCTACCACCAGGTAAGTAGCTTTTGACTGATGTAGTCGTTCTGAAAACAAAGGTAAAAAAATGGTGTAATCACTATGGAAATACACATATGTATGCATTTGGTAACTTTACTTTCTCCTTACTATAATTGTTAAATTGCCTATTAAAGTTTGTCATATTAATCTCAATGTGGCTTTAACAAGCTGTAGTAGGTTTGGACCATGGAAAATCCCAGCAGAACCTGTGTGATTAGAATGTGCTTGACAGTAAGTACTGTGTACATATACCACATAGTAGATAGTAGACAGAGTAACAATCTACTTTTACTTATATCATTTTTGTAAAAAGGGTTTTATATTACAGATTACGTCAGAACAACCATGATGTTGAAGTGGAAGATAAGGAAAAGGATGTGGTGTGATAAGGAAAAGCTTAACAAGAAACTCTCTAAAATCACACAAAAATTGTGCAACATAAAATATGAATAAAACAGTACAATATCTCTCTATTATAAAAAAAAATCCTGGAGAGAAACACAAGGGCGTCAAGACGTGATCTTCACGTTAAGATCACGGAAGACATTTAAAAGAAATCGCGAGATGAAAGAGATTGGCCACAGAATGTCTCGCGGAGACCTTAAATATGAGAGTTTGTGCCAAGAGATTGACCCAGGACCGTCTCGCGATGACATGGAACATGAAATTTTTGCAAGACATGCCCTACTTACAATCAATATCAAATAAGCCAAGAGGCAGCAAAACACTCAGTTATCTAAAGGATATGAGCACACATAGATCCAGAGCTCTCAGCACATATAAAGCGTATAAGGACAGTACATTATAAATGAAACGTCAATGACTAAGCGAAGAAGAAAGCAGCGCAGAGAAAAGAGACTCAAAAGCGTTGGAGAGAAAAAAAAGCAAAAAAGGAAAAGAATGATCTAGGTGCAAATTCAAAAAATAAGTAAAGTATAATTATCAGCCCGGAACAAGTGGAACCGAAAAAAAAGCATGTCCAATCCGGCTCAGAATTAAGACAGAGTAAAAGACAAAGTAGAACTCCATAAAGACATTCACAAATGTTGGTGCTAAACACATACAGAGCAGGTTAGAGATTATGAAAGCAGAGGAATTCGAAAGGCTCAAAAAAAAAAAAAAAAAAAAAAAAAAAAAGTTGTTGCGATACATATGTGGAGAAAGTTAAAGGATATGAAAGTAGGAAAATTCGAAAGTATAAAAAAAAAGAAAGTAAAGATCGCAGTAGCGCAAAAAAACAAACTGCCTCATTTAACTATGCACCTGTCTAACTTTGGTTTTACACAATAGTCACTGCACTATTGCACCTTAACACTTCATTCTACTTTATTCACATAATTTTACTTATTTATTATATTCTACTATACTGTTATCTTTCAATCTATGACTTTTTGTTAATCTAAATGATATTCTTCTAACTTTGCACAGTTTTTGATAAGTGGATCAGGATGCATTTCAGTGCGTGTTGTCCTGTATATGCATGTGACAAATAAAGAATCTTGAATCCTGAGAATTTCAAAAACTGAGTTCTCCTCACATGCATTTATTGGTTACATTGTAAAAAAAAATTATTAACTGCTGATGATGTAGATCGTTTTGTCTGTGCTGAAATTCCAAACAGAGAAACCTATCCTGAATTATGGTACAAAGTCATTAAACACATGTCTCACTGACCTCATTAAAAAGATTCAGCATATTGGGACTCGCAAGATTCCAAATATTCGTTTTACAGAAGTTCTGAAATAAAAGTGAAACTAATGAAATAGCAACAATTCAAAGAAAAAAAAAATCTTAAAAGTGTGTATCCAGAAAACAAAAAACGGGGGTTGGCGAGCAAAGCGAGCAGGGGGCGAAGCCCCCTAGTATTATTAATAATATTATTATTGCTACTTTCATTATTGATATATTAAATCTATACTAATAAAAGGCAAAGCCCTCACTCACTCACTCACTCACTCACTCACTCACTCACTCACTCACTGACTCATCACTAATTCTCCAACTTCCCGTGTGGGTAGAAGGCTGAAATTTGGCAGGCTCATTCCTTACAGCTTACTTACAAAAGTTGGGCAGGTTTCATTTCGAAATTCTACGCATAATGGTCATAACTAGAAGCTATTTTTCTCCATTTACTGTAATGGAGATCAGCTGGAGGGGCGGAGTTTCGTATGACATCATCACGCCTCTCACGTAATCACGCATTACGTAGAAAGCCAGGAAGAGCTACAAAATGTGCTTTAGAAAACATGCATTATATAATTAAGAAGGCAGTGAAACAATTAGAAGCGAGCGAGTGACATATAAAACCATATTCAGCGGCTCACGTGAACTGACGCAGTGCGCAGACAAAAAGCAACAGTTCCAAAGAGTGCTGAACAAAAACCGAATTACACTGCTACGCTCAAATAGACAAACCACATGCCGTGGTGCAATAGTAGAGGCTTTGCCTCTAGCGCTGGCGTCCGAAGTTCGATTCCCGAGAGGGGATGCACTGAGTATGTACGTGTGCTTCCCGATTCATTTTAGCCTCGCATCTTGGTTTGAGACGTATAAAAAAATATGCAGTTAACGCAGAAAGACAGATCACCAATTGAAGCTTTATGAATAATGGATACTTTATTCGCGATCAATGATTGTTTTGGTAAAGCCATACTCAGTGTATTCATTAGATGAACGGTAAAAAAGTAAGAGCGAGGGGAGGGTAACTTATTGAGGCACGCAGGCAAAACCACAATAGCACGCAGGCTCGATGTACTGTAGTGCGAGTCAACTCGATCTGAATTGCGCGATCACATTTGAAAAAATATATCTTTTCAACTTCTATTTAGTCAACACTTAGCATATTCATATGTAAGGCTGCTGCGCAACTCAGCACGCCTCCCATGTAATTGACTGCCTGCCCATATAAGGCCATTCTTCGCTGCGGTGTCTTTATTCATTTCCTTGCTTAAACAAGGAAGCAGCTTTCTCACAGCTTCTGCGCTGTTTTATAAACGAACAACATATACGAAAGTCCTTTTTCCTTGCTTCGCCAACGAGGCAACCTTTTTATTTAATCCACGGGTTCTTGTTCATTTCTTACGATTGTTATAGTTATTGTGTACGTATTGTACACTTAGTTTACTGTTCAAGTACCCATTTCCTTTATTTAATCCGCGGCTTTTCTGCTGTTGTTTTGTTCGTTTATTACAATTATACTTATTTCATTCACTTTCTTTGCCTGACTGCCTGCCCATATTAGGCGCTCCGCAGTTTTTTGGTGACGCAGCTTTCTCACAGCTTCTGCGCTGTTTTATAAACAAACGACATATAAGAAAGTCCTTTTTCTTTGCTTCACCAATGAGGCAACCTTTTTATTTAATCCATGGGTTCTGCGCTGTTTTATTGTTCACTAGCAAAATACCCGCGCTTCGCAGCGGCGAAGTACTGCATTAAAATTTTTATTAAGAAGAAAATTTAACCTTTTTAAACTGAGGGAAAATATGCCAATAATTATTTGTTAAGGATCTCTTTGTATACCATGTTGTCAGTTCGGCCCTCCGGTTGTAACATGACCAAGCTGTGCGCTGAGCTTACTCTTGAGCATGCAACTTACAGTTGGCCATGTGAACAGTAATCTTGTCTCAAATCTCACAGCTTGGATTGCTGCTGTCATAATCAGTTTGAGGTTCATGGTTTGTTTCAATTACGACAGTATTTGCAGGACTTGTGTTGAAGTGACATTCGGCATCTGTCAAGCATTGTAAGCTTACAACCGGTTTCATCGATAACTTCACATCCAGCTTTTGAGAGTTTAAACATTCATAAACATCAAAGTGTCCACTACTGAAATCGTCACCTGTGAATGTAAGATGTTTAAGAGGCATTGGCGGTTGTCGAAAGGTATAAAATATTTGGCCATTTTGGTACACTTGAAAGCACCAACCGAACAATTCAGCGGCAGACATCAACTCACATGCAGAACCATAGGTGAAGGGCTTAAGCATTTCACTCTTCTAGTGCTCCTGTGTAGTATAATTATCTCCTGTACCGTCATCAGTCCACACCTTGAACCTGTCCCAGTCATTCAATACATAAGACACAATGTTCTTCCGGATATCAAGAGTGAGCCTGATATGGCCGTGCAATATGTAACACAGAGAATGGAAAAGGTAGGTGCCATCTCCGGGCATGGAAACCACTCGGTAAGTGACAGTTCTTTGATCGATGGTGATTACCTCGATAGACATGGTAATGGGGGTTGGAATGATGAAGTTAAATGGGTACCTGAGTAATGTAAAGTAAGTGTAAAATACCTATACAATAACTATAATTGTAATAAACAAACAATAAAACAGCGGAGAAGCCGTGGATTAAACAAAAAGGCTGTAGTTATCAGCAGGGAGACGTGAATCCCGTGGCGAAGCAAGGAAGGGAATGTAGAGACTGGAGCGACGGACGGCCTTATATAGGAAGGCAGCCAACAACGTGGGAGGCGTTGGGATGGGGGACCCAACGCCGCCTCACATGGTGACCAAGCTGCAGGCTATGGACGTATATATGTACGTAAGTAGGATTCAGTTAGCGTTGGGAACCCGTGTACCAAATTTCTTGAAGATGGGCCCATAAGTAACAAAGACTGTTGAAAAGTTCAATATGGCAGCTGACAGTGGCATCATACCACCGAAATAAGTACGTACATTGGTTTCGGTTAGTGTAGCGAAGCCGCCTACCAAATTTCGAGAAGATGGGGCCATAAATAAGAAAGTTCAACATGGCGGACGTTGTTGACCGTTATGACCGTTACGCGTCGAATTTCGAAATGAAACCTGCTTAACTTTTGTAAGTAAGCTGTAAGGAATGAGCCTGCCAAATTTCAGCCTTCTACCTATACGGGAAGTTGGAGAATTAGTGATGTTGGAAAATTCAATATGGCGGCTGACAGTGGCGTCATACCACCGAAATAAGTACGTACATTGGTTTTGGTTAGCTCAGGGAAGCCACCTACCAAATTTCGTGAAGATGGGGCCATGAATAACAAAGTTCAATATGGCGGGCGTTGTTGATCGTTATGACCGTTACGCGTAGAATTTCGAAATGAAACCTGCTTAACTTTTGTAAGTAAGCTGTAAGGAATGGGCCTACCAAATTTCAGCCTTCTACCTACACGGGAAGTTGAAGAATTAGTGACGTTTGGAAAATTCAATATGGCGGCTGACAGTGGCGTCATACCATCGAAATAAGTACGTACATTGGTTTCGGTTAGCGCAGGGAAGTCACCTACCAAATTTCGTGAAGATGGGGTCAGCCTTCTACCTATACGGGAAGTTGAAGAATTAGTGACGTTTGGAAAATTCAATATGGCGGCTGACAGTGGCGTCATACCACCGAAATAAGTACTTACATTGGTTTTGGTTAGCTCAGGGAAGCCACCTACCAAATTTCGTGAAGATGGGGCCATAAATAAGAAAGTTCAACATGGCGGACGTTGTCGACCGTTATGACCGTTACGTGTAGAATTTCGAAATGAAACCTGCTTAACTTTTGTAAGTAAGCTGTAAGGAATGAGCCTGCCAAATTTCAGCCTTCTATCTACACGGGAAGTTGGAGAATTAGTGATGAGTCAGTCAGTCAGTCAGTCAGTGAGGGCTTTGCCTTTTATTATTATAGATTTGTTACGATTATTATAGTTATTGTGTACGTATTTTACACTTAGTTTACTGTTCAAATACCCATTCCCTTTCTTAAATCCGCGGCTTTTCTGCTGTTGTTTTGTTCATTTATTACAATTATACTTATTTCATTCACTTTCTTTGCCTGACTGCCTGCCCATATTAGGCGCTCCGCAGTTTTTTTGTGAAGCAGCTTTCTCACAGCTTCTGCACTGTTTTACAAACGAACGACATATAAGAAAGTCCTTTTTCTTTGCTTCGCCAACGAGGCAACCTTTTTACTTAATCCACGGGTTCTGCGCTGTTTTATTGTTCATTTGCTATGATTGTTATAGTTATTGTGTAGATATTTTATACTTTGTTTACTGATCAAGTACCCATTCCCTTTATTCTTCCAACTGTACCCCTATTAAAATGTCTATCGACGTCATCACCATCAATCAAAGAACTATCACTTACCGAGTGGTGTCCATGCCCGGAGATGGCGCCTGCCTTTTCCATTCTCTGTGTTACATATTGCACGGACATATCAGGCTCACTTTTGATATCCGCAAGGACATTGTGTCTTATGTATTAAATGACTGGGAGATGTTCAAAGTATGGACTGATGATGGTACAGGAGATAATTATAGTACACAGGAGCACTATAAGACTGAAATGCTTAAGCCCTTCACCTATGGTTCTGCATGTGAGTTGATGGCTGCCGCTGAATTGTTTGGTTGTCGCTTTCAAGTGTTCCGAAATAGGCAAATTTTTTACGCCTTTGGAGAACCGTCAATGCCTCTTAAACATCTTAGATTCACAGGTGACAATTTGAGTAGTGGACACTTTGATGTTTATGAATATTTCAACTCTCAAAAGCTGGATGCGAAGTTATTGATGAAGCCGGTTGTGTGCTTACATCGATTGACACATGATGAATGTCACTTCAACACAAATCCAGCTGATTATTACACCGGCAATCCAAGCTATGAGAACACAGTAAAAAGGAGGCGTATCAGATGTCGTGGTAGATTTTCTCATACAGCTAGACGGAATCAACTTCGTGCAGCTGCTGCCAAATACTCTCAGAAAAATCCACAAATTCATAGGGACGCTGTCGCTAAATACTCGCAAGCACATCCAGAAGTTAATAGGGACGCTGTCGCTAAATACTCGCAAGCACATCCAGAAGATCATAGGGACGCTGTCGCTAAATACTCGCAAGCACATCCAGAAGTTCATAGGGACGCTGTCGCTAAATACTCGCAAGCACATCCAGAAGTTCATAGGGACGCTGTTGCTAAATACTCGCAAGCACATCCAGAAGTTCATAGGGACGCTGTCGCTAAATACTCGCAAGCACATCCAGAAGTTCATAGGGACTCTGTCGCTAAATACTCCCAAGCACATCCACAAGTTAAAAGGGACGCTGTCGCTAAATACTCGCAAACACATCCCCAAGTTCATAGTGACGCTGTTGTTAAATACTCGCAAGCACATCCAGAAGTTCATAGGGACGCTGTCGCTAAATACTCGCAAGCACATCCACAAGTTCATAGTGACGCTGTCGCTAAATACTCGCAAGCACATCCACAAGTTCATAGGGACGCTGTCGCTAAATACTCGCAAGCAAATCCACAAGTTAATAGAGGTTCTGTTTCTAGATACGATCCCAATAATGAAAAGCGGCTCATACGAAAACAACAGGTTTGGCTCAAAAAAGCCAATTGTGGATTTGCGTATGTTACTGAGAAACTTACAGCCACCAAAACTTTGTAACGGCACGAGACTTCAGGTCACATCTCTACAAAACAACCTAATTGAACCAACTATTTTTACTGGCAGTGCCTCAGGTGACACAGTTTTTATTCCTCGCATCCCCGTTATACCATCTAATCTCCCATTTCAATTCAAACGCGTTCAATTTCCAGTAAGACTCTGCTTCGCAATGACAATTAATAAGTCTCAGGGACAAACACTACAAAAGGTTGGCATTGATTTGGGGCAGGATTGCTTTTCACATGGCCAACTGTATGTTGCATACTCAAGAGTAAGCTCAGCACACAGCTTAGTCATATTACAACCGGAGGGCCGAACTGACAACGTAGTATACAGAGAGATCCTTAACAATTAATTTTTTATATATTTTACCTCAGTCTAAAACTGTTTACTTTTTTCTTAATAAAAATATTCAGGCAGTATTTCACCGCTGCAAAGCGCGGGTATTTTGCTAGTCTTTATATATAATACACTATTGTGGCTGTTCATTTGTCTGTCCAGGATTTTAAATCACCTGTAACTCACAAACCGTTTGACCTACTGACCTGAAATTTGGAACACATATACTACGTGACGTCTACTATCCGCTTTTGAGGTCATGATTGAACTCCAAGGTTATTCCTCTTTTTATTTTAATTTTATTTTATTGTAGAATCAACTCTCGGCAGTGTCCAGCAGGGCGGCTGTGCGGCACATGCGTACGGGCTCCGTTCTCATCCCTACCACCTTCATCGTCAATTCCCCTATCTCTTCATATCTTAAATCATTCTTGAGGCAGATTGAAGACTTAAGTCCCAGCTGTAGTGAAAAATTAAAGAAAATGTACTAAATAATTACAACTAAAGAAGAGAAGAAGCAGTATGCTAGGATGGAGAAAAGAATAGCTGCTCAGGAAACAGCTGGCACATCAAGTTCAGAGCAAACAAATGCTAAACGTAAAGAGAAAGAGTATGAAAACTATGAATGCTCAAGTCAAGTGTATTCACTGCATGTTGTCGTGCAGTGCGCCGTTACTGGTATTTAATATAAGATAAAATAAATATTTGTATAATGGACAAAGGGCAGATTTCTGTTGGTAAATGCTTTCCTGCCACCTGAGGACCGACTGTCAGGATACCTGTTGCTGCCACTAGCGAGCTTCTAGAAGGCCACCCAAAAGTCCATCCATTTTCCAACCCGTTGAATCCGAACACAGGGTCATGGGGGTCTGCTGGATCCAATCCCAGCCAACACAGGGTGCAAGGCAGGAACCAATCCCGGGCAGGGCGTCAACCCACCACAGGACACACACACCCACACCCCAAGCACACATTAGGGACAATTTTGAATCGCCAATCCAGCTAACCTGCATGTCTTTGGACGGTGGGAGGAAACCGGAGTACCCGGAGGGAAACCCACGCAGACACGGGGAGAACATACAAACTCCACCCAGGGAGGACCCAGGAAGCGAACCCGGGTCTTCTAACTGCGAGGCAGCAGCGCTACGACTGCTCCACCCCATCCAAAAGTCAATGTGCAAAATTCCAGAGGACTGCTGTTCTGGATGCTAGCAGCCTGCTGAACCATTGCTACCAGGGGTGCTTTGATAAAATATACATTAAACCTTAAAAGTGATGAATACGATGTAAAGACTATTTTAGTTCCTTTATAAGTACACCAATGCTGTGGATTTTCACTGAAGAATTTTTTTGTTTTTTCGATAGTTTATGTTGGATAACTGCCACTTTTCAGGATTAGAAACCAAAGCACACTAACAAATCCCAGTGTATGGAAGGTAATAAATATCACGCCTATTCATAACCTATTGATTTGACATAACATGGCTTGGTTGGCGCTGCTTTATGACAATGTAAATGGTTTTAGACATGGGAAACAAGCTTTTAGGAACCAGCAGTATTTTTTTTTCTGTGATGATGACTAATTTATGAGCCAATTTAGGCCAATCAGGCTATAAATGTTCATATCCAGGTTTTAACATTTGTTGGCTTTCTGGCAATGGGGAATTAGCTGACAGGTCAGGAATATCTCAGCCAAGCTTCAGATCTGTCATGCCTGCCGTGCTGGAACCCATAAACAGACTGACAAGGGACTACATCAGAGTCTGTATGGTGTGGGTGCACAGGCCAATACAAAAAGCCAATCTGCAGCAGTGTTCCATTTTCCTAATGTAATCAGGAAAATCGACTGTTTTCTTATTGCATGTGGTTGTTTCAGAGTGGCAAACTGGAAGATTTCAAGGTGCGTTCAACATATACACATTTACAAGATGGTAGACCACATTAGATGATCTGCAGGAAAATTATCCCTTTATGCAATGTTCTAGCCGGCAGTGTGGTATAACTACATGATCTGTATCATAAATGAGCACACGTTTTACATCTTTTCTGTAGGCAGGGAGACATGCCATTTTCTGTTGGTTCACTTAGGGAGCTTTGGACAATTAGTTGCTGCAGGTTTGGCGGTTGTCTGTATGCCAGGAGGGGAGGTTCTGGAAATACATTTTTCAGCATTTTGACGAACATGGTCTACCTATCTCTCTGCATGAAATGTCCTGACACTGCACTTTATGAGGGAGAAACTGGACAAACACTCTGACAAAGAATGAATTTACACAGGTTCTACATCAAGCATGGCAACACAGATGTTCCTGTAGTAGCCCACTTCAACAGCCATGGACACTGTGAGAGGGACTTTAAAATCACAGTGCTTATGGGCAACTTCAGAACACAGCATGAGAGAAAAGAATGGGAAGTCAAACACATGCTAAAATTGAACACATTACAATGTGGTTTAAATAGAGACAAGTGTTTTATGGCCAGATACGAGGATTGTTTGCATTCGTCGGTCTGACACAGACAACCTGTCTACAGACCCACCTTGTATTGAAAAACTCATCAGAAACTTCAAAAGACTTTGTTGGACAGGTGTCTTATCCAACGATTTTGACCTTGCATTGTTCTCCTCTCTTGCTAAATGAATCTTACCCTAAAGAGGTCTATTATTTTTTTAACTTTAAGATGTCTCACTTAAAGGTTTTCCAATGTTGTTATTTGTCCTAGTGTGTATATAAAAACATGGGAACTCCAGTTTACAGTTTGCTTGAAGAAGGGGCCTGAGTTGCCATGAAAGCTTGCATATTGTAATCTTTTTAGTTGGCCAATAAAAGGTGTCACTGTGCTCAACTAAAAGTATCCTTCTATATCAGTAGGAAAGTGATGTTCAATACTATCCGAGATTTTATTCTGAGCAAAACTGAATTCTCCTTACAGTGTCAAGTAAAATTTTTTCTAGTATTTGGCAATTAATTAATGTAACTGTACAGTAGGAATGTTTTTCCAATTAATACTTTCATGTTATCTGCTGTATACAAAAGAACCTGTTTAGAAGGGGCTCTCTTGTCATATTATCAATACATCAGATGTGGTTTAAGTTCAGTGTTTTTGTGGAATATCTTCACAATATATCATTGTGTTTAATTTTTCTGAACAGATTGAGGTTTGTTAACATTTTTTGACTTTTAAATGAAACAAAATAATATCTGAAGAAATAAAAAAGGTAGTTCTTTATGAAAACTGGAATAACGCTAGATAAACGTCTAAGACTGGAAAATGGCATATATCAAAAGGAAAACAGCAAACAATCCTAGACAAAATCTTTTCAGTTTAATAGTTCAGAAATCTCTCATTGTCAGCAAAAAAGGAAGTAAAAACACCACTTGATAAAGTGTTCAGAAGACTGTTAACTGTAGAAAACAGAAATCTATGCATTTAAGTCCATTATATCTAAATGACTTTCAAAGGAGTAGGGGATTTTTTTAAAAGAACCAAAAGATTTGAATGATAACGTCCCAAGTTCAAAATCAAGCATCAGAGGTCTCATTTATAAAACTGCATGGAATTGAGTGTGAAAATATGGCTATACCAAAAAGCAGGAAAATGCGCACACAAAAATAATGATTTACAAAACCTGACACATGCACATTTCTGTGCAATTTACTTTTTTAAGTCACAATCATCTTGTAAATGTGCCTATTTGACCGTGCCTCAAACTCCACCCAGTTGCCACCCTGAAACAACCATACATGGACTATGTTAATGAGCTTCGTAAATATGGAATCATGACGTAGAAGACCATCATCATCCACACAAAACTGAGTGTAGCACTTTGTCAGTCAGTTAATGGCACAGCAATGGAGCAAAGCTTGGTTGAGATATTCCTGACCTTTTGGCCAGTTCCCAGAGAAGTGACAACAGGTAGGCTATATAAACCATGGTCAGTATTACTAAGAATGCCTAAGGTTTGGTACATAAAGCAACAAGCATGTACAGATTACATTTTAAGCTCTCTGCTACTTCTTATGGATAGAACAAAAACAACTTTATTTATATAAAATTAAGCATCTCTATTGTGAACATGAAATAGAATAAATGTTAAAAATACTTATACTGTATCAAGTGGGCTATAGTTGTGTGTGGTAAAAAAATAAAAAATTAAGTAATAGTAAAAAAAAATTAAGTAATAGTAACTTAGAATGTACCAAGATAAAGAGTAATACTAGTTTGACTGTCAAATACATTAAAATATGACACAGTAGTGCAAAAAAGGAAGCATCACATACAGTATACACTGAATACACCTGTCTTTTCTCCAGAAAAAAAGGTTAACACATCTGTGTTCAATCTTTATTGTGCTTGTATTTATGCTATTTTTATTTAGTACCTTGAGAGGATTACATTAAGCATGGTTTACAAAAAATGTACTATTTGTATTACTTAACACCATTAATAGCAGGGATAATGGCCTGTAGTGATGAGTGATTCACAAATGATTTGTTCTATTTGAATAACTGTTTTCAGTGAATCATGGGAAGCATGAATAAATCAATTCAGGTCAGCACAGGAGTGCTGAAGTGCATGTGTGATGCCATCAGTCTTTTTCACTTAGAAGTTTAAGGTGCATGTCCAAGTACTGCCCATCTGATTCACGATTTTTGTTCACTTAAAATTCTTTCTAATTACAACATCATCGGCGAACAAACACAGTGTCATTGATCATTCTCTCTTTCATCATACAAGTACAATGCAGTAACAATGTATGCAATGTTTGAATTCATCTGCCTCTCTTCTTATCCTGATGTGCCCTTCACTTTGGAACAGGGTAAATGCGTACTCATCAGATCACACAACCGTTTTCCAGTGCTATAGAGTCCAATCTTTATGCTCCCTAGAAAAATGAAGCCTTTTCTCTTCATATTGTGCATTCTCTTCATATTGTGCATGTGGAAATACTCTTACTTTCACTATTAAACATAGCTGTGAGTTCTACCAATGTTTTACGATTTCATTTCACCAAACATTTAAGCGATGTACGATCACGATCATTGAAGTTTTTTTTCTGACCACATTTCTTCCTCAAAGATAATGATTGTTCACCACTATACTTCAGGTTTTAAAAATGCGTTGGACAGTTCTTAACACAATTTTAGTAGTTTCAGCAATATCCTTAGTTATTTTCTTTGCTTGATGCAGGCCATTAATTTGTCCCTTTCGAAACAGCGTTACATCTTTTTCACGAACAAAGGATATGTCTTATGACATAGTTGTTTAAGAAATGAAAAGCTTCAATTGGGGTTGAATAACTTGTTGCCAGCTGAAACATATTAATCACTGCAGTAACTTAATTAATCACTTATCCAAAAGTAGGCTCTTACTTACTTGCTTAGTTAATTCCAGGTTGTGACAATTTTTTGGCTAGGTATTATTATTATGGTATGAATTACTATCAAGTTTAATATATAATTTAACAAATATACATTTTATTTTATAATAAAACTAGCAAAATACCCGCGCTTCGCAGCGGCGAAGTACTGCCTTAAAATTTTTATTAAGAAGAAAATTTAACCTTTTTAAACTGAGGGAAAATATGCCATTAATTATTTGTTAAGGATCTCTTTGTATACCATGTTTTCAGTTCGGCCCTCCGGTTGTAACATGACCAAGCTGTGCGCTGAGCTTACTCTTGAGCATGTAACTTACAGTTGGCCATGTGAACAGTAATCTTGTCTCAAATCTCACAGCTTGGATTGCTGCTGTCATAATCGGTTTGAGTTTCATGGTTTGTTTCAATTACGATAGTATTTGCAGGATTTGTTGTGTTGAAGTGACATTCGGCATTTGTCAAGCATTGTAAGCACACAACCGGTTTCATCGATAAAATCACATCCAGCTTTTGAGAGTTTAAACATTCATAAACATCAAAGTGTCCACTACTGAAATCGTCACCTGTGAATCTAAGATGTTTAAGAGGCATTCCACACCTTGAACCTGTCCCAGTCATTCAATACATAAGACACAATGTTCCTCCGGATATCAAGAGTGAGCCTGATATGGCCGTGCAATATGTAACAAAGAGAATGGAAAAGGTAGGTGCCATCTCCGGGCATGGAAACCACTCAGTAAGTGACAGTTCTTTGATCGATAGTGATCACCTCGATAGACATGGTAATGGGGGAATGATAAAGAAAAGGGGTACCTGAGCAATGTAAAGTAAGTCTAAAATACCTATACAATAACTATAATTGTAATAAACAAACAATAAAACAGCAGAGAAGCCGTGGATTAAACAAAAAGGCTGTAGTTATCAGTAGGGAGACGTGAATCCCGTGGCGAAGCAAGGAAGGGAATGTAGAGACCGGAGCGACGGACGGCCCTATATAGGCAGGCAGCCAACAACGTGGGAGGCGTTGGGATGGGGGACCCAACGCCACCTCACACAGTGACTGAGCTGCAGGCTATGGACGTATATATGTACGTAAGTAGGATTCAGTTAGCGTTGGGAACCCATGTACCAAATTTCTTGAAGATGGGCCCATAAGTAACAAAGACTGTTGAAAAGTTCAATATGGTGGCCGACAGTGGCATCATACCACCGAAATAAGTACGTACATTGGTTTCGGTTAGTGCAGGGAAGCCGCCTATAAAATTTAGAGAAGATCGGGCCATAAATCAGAAAGTTCAACATGGCGGACGTTGTTGACCATTATGACCATTACGCGTAGAATTTCGAAATGAAACCTGCTAAACTTTTGTAAGTAAGCTGTAAGGAATGAGCCTGACAAATTTCAGCCTTCTACCTACACGGGAAGTTGGAGAATTAGTGACGTTGGAAAGTTCAATATGGCGGCTGACAGTGGCGTCATACCACCGAAATAAGTATGTACATTGGTTTCGGTTAGCGCAGGGAAGCCGCTTACCAAATTTCGTGAAGATGGGGCCATGAATAAGAAAGTTCAATATGGCCGACGTCGTTGACCGTTATGACCATTACGCGTAGAATTTCAAAATGAAACCTGCTTAACTTTTGTAAGTAAGCTGTAAGGAATGGGCCTGCCAAATCTCAGCCTTCTACCTACACGGGAAGTTGGAGAATTTGTGACGTTTGGAAAATTCAATATGACGGCCGACAGTGGCGTCATACCACCGAAATAAGTACGTACATCGGTTTTGGTTAACGCAGGGAAGCCTCCTACCAAATTTCGTGAAGACGGGGTCATTCTTCTACCTACACGAGAAGTTGGAAAATTGGTGACGTTGGAAAGTTCAATATGGCGGCCGACAGTGGCGTCATACCATCGAAATAAGTAAGTACATCGGTTTCGGTTAGCGCAGGGAAGCCGCCTACCAAATTTCGTGAAGATGGGGCCATAAATAAGAAAGTTCAACATGGCGGACTTTGTCGACCGTTATCGACCGTTATGACCGTTACGTGTAGAATTTCGAAATGAAACCTGCTTAACTTTTGTAAGTAAGCTGTAAGGAATGAGCCTGCCAAATTTCAGCCTTCTACCTACATGGGAAGTTGGAGAATTAGTGATGAGTGAGTGAGTGAGTGAGTGAGTGAGTGAGTGAGTGAGTGAGTGAGTGAGTGAGTGAGGGCTTTGCCTTTTATTAGTATAGATAAATAATAAATATTTTTACCTGCATTTTTATCACTCTTTAATTTAATATTGTTTTCTATCAGTATGCTGCTGGTTTAGTATGTGAATTTCTATGTGAACTTGGGATTAATAAAGTATTTATCTATCTATCTATCTATCTATCTATCTATCTATCTATCTATCTATCTA
>JANRMT010062837.1:17100434-17164025 GCA_026402145.1 Polypterus bichir lapradei | reverse complement strand
TGAAAAAAACTGAAATGAACAGGATTAGATTTCCCAATTGTAGAAACAAATGCTGTTCTTTTGAAGATAACACATATTTCCTTTAGTACAGTCAACCATTTTCAAGCTAAAGGCACTCAATTGATCAGTATACAAAAAGTTTTAAACAAAAACAAATTTGCAAAAAAAGCTAAAAAAATCACTGAATACATCTGAACATAGTATTCAGTCTCCACAATTCAAAATGTTTTGTCTTGAGGAAATACAAGAGAACTGCTGTTTTTAACTGGTACAGGAATGTTTGGAGTTATTTGAGATGTCACACCTTCCATTTTTTGTTGTGGATATGCAGATGACAACTTGGAAACTTTCATAATTTTCAAATCAATTGTGCCATTTTGATGATGGAGGTGTTCCCACAATAGATATAACATGGATTTGTTTGTACAGAATGAAATGCTGCAGAGATATTACTGAAATTACTTGATGTGGTTAAGATTTAACAGATTGTCTATTGTGTCTGGAGTCTAGTGGTCAGAAGTGCAAACACATAGCTATGGGTTCAATAAAGAATATTTTATTTTTATTACTTCCTCCAAAAACATAATAATAAATACAATTACAATCACAATTGTCTTCCTCCACTCCCGTCCAGAGAAGTCTTGTCTACTACCTCCCCAAATGAGAAAGATGGGCTCCTTTTATGCTGGACCCGGTAATATTTCTGGTGCTACTGTATTGCATGGTGGAAGCACTTGTGGGCCAGGCAGAAACTCCATAAAACAGGACAGTATTCTTGGAAGAGCACTCTCCAGTAGCACCCAAGGACACCAACAGGGCTGTTCTTTCAAACTATAAATCCCAGGAAACCAAACTGTAGGTGCCCAAACTGGGACAATGCCGCAGGAGTCTTGTCACCTATTGTACTGCAATAATCCATCTCTGGTATACTATCATTCCCCAGTCCATCCATTACTTTGTTTCCTCCACCAACATGAGAACTGCAAACCATCCCCACTGAGCTACACCTCCCTCCATGCAGTTCATTTATTATGGCCTCCCGGCATGGCAAAACATCACACTCCATCCTAGTTGGGACGTCAGTCCATCCGTTATGGTGTTGTTTGTATAGAATTCTTATTTGACTATGTTAAGGTTTAAAAATTTATTGATTTTTATGTCTGACAAAAGGTTTGATTCAGTAAAATAATTATAGCAGGGAAATTAAGCATTGAACATGGTAATGTTTTTCTCAGTAAATATATTTCTAATGGGGCTATTGACATGAAATTTTCACTAGATGTCGGTAAGGACCCAAGTAATCCACACATACAAAAAAATCAAAACAAATAAGTCAATAAATTAAGTTAGGTCTAATAAAGTGGAGCGACACAGTGAGTAAGTATTGAACTCACTTACTGAAATTTACTTAACACTTAGTAGTATGGAAGCTCAGCTCTTTTTATATTTTAAATCACATATTAATCACATCATTAGGACAGCATTTTTTCATTTAAGAAATATAGCAAAAGTTAGACCTCTTATATCATTGAAAGATGCTGAGAAATTAGTTCACGCTTTTGTTTTCAGTCAACTAGACTACTGTAACGCACCCCTCTCAGGACTACCCAAAAAAGACATAAATCGACTGCAACAAGTCCAGAATGCAGCTGCTAGAATCCTAACTAGGAAAAGAAAATCCAAGCACATTTCTCCAGTTTTGATGTCACTACACTGGTTACCTGTGTCATTCAGAATTGACTTTAAAATACTGCTTATGGTTTACAAAGCCTTAAATAATCCCGCTCCATCTTATATATCGGAATGTCTGACACCTTATATTCCAAATCGTAACCTTAGATCTTTAAATGAGTGTCTGCTTAGAATTCCAAGAGCTAAACTTAAAAGAAGTGGTGAGACGCCTTCTACAGTTATGCACCTAAAATCTGGAATAGCCTGCCAATAGGAATTCGCCAGGCTGATACAGTGGAGCACTTTAAAAAACTGCTAAAAACACATTACTTTAACATGGCTTTCTCATAACTTAATTTTAATTTAATCCTGATGCTCTGCATATTTAATTAATTATCATTACTATTCATGGTGGCTCCAAAATCCGTATTAGGTAGAAGGCGTAGAGGGGGCTGGGCAGTCTCATGACCTGGAACCCCTTCAGATTTTATTTTTTCTGAAGCCGTCAGGAGTTTTTTTTGCTTTTTCTGTCCTCCCTTACTTTTATTCTATGTTAATTACTGTTTTCTGATTTTAATTCTTACTTTGTCTCTTTTCGCTTTCTTCATCATGTAAAGCACTTTGAGCTACATTATTTGTATGAAAATGTGCTATATAAATAAATATTGTTGTTGTTTTAATCTTTACTCATAATTCATCCCCTGTAGTCCCAGAATCAGCCTAGTCTCCCTTCTCTGGACTTTTTCAAATGCTGCCGTGGCCTTTTTGCAGCCTACAGACCAAAACTGCAAATACTACTCCAGATGAGGCCTCACCAGTGCATTATAATGCTTCATCATAACATCCTTAGACTTGTACTCTACACATTGTGCAATAAATAACCTAACATTCTGTTAGCCTTTTTAATGGCTTCTGAAAACTGCCTGGCAGTTGATAGTGTTGGGTCGACTATAGCTCCTAAATGCTTCTCATAAGATGTACTATCAATTTTCAGATGTACCATTGTGTATTCAAACCTAATTTTTTTTTTTCCTACGTGTAATACTTTACATTTACTTATATTAAATTTCATCTGCCACAAATCTGCCCAAGGCTGTATGCTGTCCCTCTCTAATAATTCAATGGATGTAAGATTATCTGCCAATCCACCTAGCCTGGTATCATCTGCAAACTTAACCTGTTTATTAGTTATATTCTGATCAAAATCATTGACCTATATTAAAAAAGCAACATCCGTAGCAGTGACCCCTGTGGAACACCACTGTTGACATCAGCCAATTTTGATAGGGTTGCTTGCACCATAATCCTCTGCTTCCTATGTCTGTCAATTTTGCACTAATATACAAACATCACCCTGAACTCCACTTCTTTCAGTCTGATGCCCTCATGTGACACTTTATCAAATGCTTTCTGAAAGTCAAGATAAATAATATAATATGCTCCACTTTGATCATATCTTTATGTTGCTTTCTCATAGAATTCCAGCATGCTGGTAAAACATGACCTCTCACTTCTGAACCCATACTGACTGTTCAATGAAACTCCTGATCTTGCCATTTTTTGCTCAATATTTCTCTTAATAATTCCTTCCATTAATTTTCCTGTGATGCGTGTTAAGCTTACTGGTCTATAGTTGCTTGGATCTGCCCAGTCACCCATTTTATATAATGGGATAATTTTTGCCATTTTTTAGTCCTTCCGAATTTTCCCAAAGCACAGTGAGTTCCTAAAAATATTTGCCAATGGTTTATATATGTACTTGCTAACCTTCTCAAGAATACAATGATAAATATTATCTGATCTTTGTGATTTGTTTGATTTCAGCCTATTTAATCTAAGCAGCACTTAGTAGTCCCTACTGGGAGGTTACCTACTTCCTCACATATGAAGACCTTAGAAAAATGCAAGTTCAGAAAATCTGCTATTTCAATGTCTGTATTTTTGAATTCCCCTTATTATTCCTGATACATTTCACAACACCCTTGACTGTTCTTTTATTATTAAAATACTGAAAGAATCTCTTTGGGCCATCTTTAGTCTTATCTGCTATATTCCACTCTAACTACCTTTTAGCCTCTCTAATGTCCTTCCTATTGGTTGCGCTCATGTTCACACACCCTACGATTCACAATGGAGTTATTAATCTTATACAACTGTTTTATTACTTTGCAGCTTCTTTCTCAGCTCTTTATTAACCCACTGTAGAGTTTTTTTTAAATTTACTAACAATTCTAAATTTAGGTATGTACCTGTCATGAATTATATATAAATCATTTTTAAACCTGTTCCACTTCTCTGTGACTGTCTCCACACTTAAAAGCTTATCCCAGTCTATCCTCCTTGGACTTTGCTGCATCTGCTCAAGTAGTTACATAAGCATACAATTATATAAACAACAAGCATTTAAACATACAGTGACATACATACATAGATGCATGTACTGTATGTAAGTGTACAAGTTAATTAACGATTATCTCATTCAATTTATACTTGCACCTGTAAGCTCTGTACACCTGTCCAATATCATCACCTACTTTGCACAGACGGCAGAACATGCTGTTACAGCTTTATCTGTTTTTGTTTATAGCATATACTAAAATGAGATGAGAGGTTTACATCATGCCCAAATTTCCTAATCTGAGTAAAAACTGATCTACTTCCAGAAAGGTGTTCAAGTGAAATTTTTCAAAGAAAAAGCTTGTATCACTAACATTTCCAAACATGATGTTAAAGCAGCAAGAGATTACAAAGATGCTACTGTATATAAGGACTTTATTTTACTCTTCTCAATAGCATCTAAAGTACATATACTTTAAAACATAGTGGCATTCATGACTTTTCTGATAAATAATTTTCGAGAAATGTTTTTGTTTTTTAGTTCTGTTGCCAGTAGCTTTCGAGAAAGGTTAATCTTTACTCTTCAAGATTTATTTTTAGTTAAATAAAAATGTTGAATTTTTCTCTGACAGTACGCACTGGTATACACTATTTGGTATCATTAACATTTTAAACATCTACACAGACTGGAAAACGTTTGCTATCAGTTCAGTGTCATTCCTGCCAAGTACAGAAAATATCTTGTTAGCTCTTTTTCATATATATTTTAAAAAATATATACAGAAGTATTCTGCAAGCCAGTGCAGGACAGTCTATATGTCACTTACTTTGCATCCAAGAAATCCATCAAAGGCCGCAGTACATTATCAGCATCTGCTGCCACTGAATTGCGAGCATTGGCTGGTACATTGCTGGTTCCTCTGACCTGGCTTAGAATGTCACTCATCTGTTTTACACAGTCCTCAATCTGATTCTGGAAGCTGGAAAAAGTGATGAGATCAGTGAAGATGGACAGTGGGGATCCTTAACATCAAGTTAAATTAAGCTGCAAATTCAGCCAATGAAGAGAAAAAAAAACAATTATCCATTCATCATTTAAGGAGAAAAGCAGTCATATAAACCATTTCCATATATACTTGATTGCCAATCCAACAATTATTTATGTAAATCTTTACATTCATTGCTTTATTCTAACTTTACATTCTTTGTGTGCCTCAATGATTCATGCTGTGTGGCTACAAGTGTTCTTGTTAGAGTTATTCATGGAAATTTTTCCTAAGGGTAGTGCCTAGACAGATAATATTCCATAACAGACCCTCATGCATGTCATAATTAAATCAAGGATTTTGGAATACACTTTATGGAACCAGATCTAGTAGTGGTGTTCAGCAGCAAGCTCTTGGTGGCGGTTTGACCTATGAAGCCAGGCTGACTTCATGCTCCCAAAAAGCTATATGAAAATGTCATGTGGGTTTACCATCTACAAGACAAAGGGTAAAAATAGGCCATTTGAGTGACTTGTAAAAAGAGGGATGGACCCAAACATATTATAGCCAAGCATTTGAAAATGGTTCTTGGGATGTGCAAGGCAACTTTTCTTGTGAGAAAGAATCAGAAGGGGAGGCTGAAAATACTCACTATATACAGTCATATAAAAAAGTTTAGGAACTCCTCTCAGCATGCATAATAATTTACTCTACTTTCAACAAAAAAGATAACAGTGGTATGTCTTTCAT
Source organism: Polypterus bichir lapradei (assembly GCA_026402145.1). Lineage (NCBI taxonomy): Eukaryota > Metazoa > Chordata > Cladistia > Polypteriformes > Polypteridae > Polypterus > Polypterus bichir. The sequence goes on along the minus strand of JANRMT010062837.1, from coordinate 17,158,281 downwards.
TTCCTAGGAACATCTGAGTACTGGGGTGTTTTCCGAACAAAGATTTTTAGTGAAGCAGTATTTAGTTGCATGAAATTAAACCAAATGTGAAAAACTGGCTGTGCAAAAATTTGGGTACCCTTGTAATTTTGCTGATTTGAATGCATATAACTGCTCAATACTGATTACTTGCATCAACAAATTGGTTGGATTAGCTTGTTAAGCCTTGAACTTCATAGACAGGTGTGTCCAATCATGAGAAAAGGTATTTAAGGTGGTCAATGGCAAGTTGTGCTTCCCTTTGACTCTCCTCTGAAGAGTGACAGCATGGGCTCCTCAAAGCAACTCTCAAAAGATCTGAAAAAGGGGAAGGCTACAAAATGCTGTCTCAAAGGTTTGCACTGTCAGTTTCAACTGTAAGGAATGTAATCAGGAAATGGAAGGCCACAGGCACAGTTTCTGTTAAACCAAAGTCTGGCAGGCCAAGAAAAATACAGCGTCATACGCGCAGGATTGTGAGAATATTTACATACAACCCACAGATCACCTCCAAAGACCTGCAAGAACATCTTGCTGCAGATGGTGTATCTGTACATCGTTCTACAATTCAGCACAAACAACATCTGTGTGGCAGGGTGATGTGAAAGAAGCCCTTTCTGTACTCATACCACAAACAGTGTCGCATGTTGTATGTAAATGCTCATTTAGACAAGCCAGATTCCTTTTGGAACAAAGTGCTTTGAACTGATGAGACAAAAATTAGTCATAACAAAAAGCGCTTTGCATGGCGGAAGAACACCGCATTCCAAGAAAAACACCTGCTACATACTGTCAAATTTGGTGGAGATTCCATCATGCTGTGGGGCTGTGGGGCTAGTTCAGGGACTGGGGCCCTTGTTAACACTAGAATTACCAGAGCGTACAAAAAAAACTCATAGATCCGTCCCACCTTAAATCGCTTCTTAAAACCGTTCTCACCTCTCCGCCAGCGTCTTTTGTAATCTAAATGTGCTGATAAAGAAAAGCTGCAAGTAGCCGGCTATTCCATCCCCCCACCGACTTAGAACGTGCACGGACTTCTCCCAGCTCATGCCTTGATTGATTATCTGGGAGTGAAGTGGAGTTTTAGAGTGGAAATAATAGATCGTTATTTGGAACACACACACTTCATGTGTGTTCCGTTTCTACAGTAATCTGTGTAAACACATTGTTAAAACAGAAACGTTTTTCATATTGTAGTAGTAAATGACAAAATGTAGGCATAAACTATATAATGTATGAAGCCTAAAGTCCAAATATCAAAGAAACACTTTCACAAAAGGTACAAATATAACAGAACAAGTATGCTTTTATTCAAAAATATAACTGCAGAAAAAAATCCACCTTAGCATGCCACATTGACTCACACTTACTACAACTGCCACGGTAGTGTAATGGTATCAGCTGCCGAAAAAGGTCATGAGTTCGATCCCACACGACTCAATTTTGAGAAGTAAACTGCTCTTATTCTTACTATTTTAGAATAAAAACATACATTTGATTCCAGTGTGTAACACCCGGTGTAATTTATGATACTTGTAAAGGTTTGCTTTGGTTTTTTTTTTTATTCACTTTTCATTCTCTCAGTCGTGATCAGGATCCTACACCTACCCCCACAACCCACATCTGACACTGCTGTTTTCACATAAAGATGCGCTATAGCTCTGCAGCATACTTGTGACTGCATTCTTGTACTAATGCTAGCAAACTGAAGTGCCTGCGTGCACTTTTTCGTAGCATTACACGTCTATCTTTTGAGCATGCCCGTGTCGCTCAAACACAGGAACATATGTTGGTGTACAAGTATAACAAAACAAGTGCACTTTTATTCAAAACTATAACCGAAGAAAGAAAAAAAGCAAGTTACAGTAGGCGGTTGATATGACAGCTTGCGTGGGGCAATGCTAAGAACTGCTGATTTCCGATCCATGCTATATAAAATCATCACATTCAAATATTAACAGTTCCCACACATCCTTCCTACATTTACGACATGTGTTCTTGTTGCACTGTACTTGTTGCAGTCTCTGTGCTATGGTTCCTATTACACTGAATGAGCACCTGACACTGTACTTTCTTCCCTACATAAATAACATTCGAGCTATAGCGCGTCTCCAAATAAATAACATTCGAGCTATAGCGCGTCTACAAATAAATCACATTCGAGCTATAGCGCGTCTTTATGTGAAAACAGCAGTGTCAGATGGGGAGGGGGAGATTGTGAACGCGACTGAGAGAATGGAACTGAATTAAAAAAAAACAAAAAGCTAACCTTTACAATTATCAAGCATTTACACTGGCTGTTACAGACTGACTGAAATCAAATGTATGTTTTTATTCTAAAATAGTACAGTACATGCAATATTATTTGAAAACGAACAGCGTCAGATCGGGTTTGAATACACGCTGACGCTGTTACAGAAGGTGTCAGCTTATTCAATGCTGCAGTTTCAACGCACAGTACATGCAATATTATTTGAAAACGAACAGCATCAGATCGGGCGCATATTCAAACCCAATCTGACACTGTTCATTTTCAAATAATATTGCATTAGTGTGATGATGTTTTCACATATATTGTCTCTTTCATTCATCTTGCGGTTTGTAATCAGTGACCACGTGTTTTTTCCCCGATCTTGCCAGTTCACACATGTTACTGTATTTCTTTTGTACTCCAGGACATGCAGAGGACAGAATAGTACAAAGCAGTAAGTGCAGCACTATATGCAATCAGACAGACAGGCAGAGAAAGCACTAGATATATAAATAAACAGGGAAGGCACTGTATAATAGATATATAAAAAAAACAGCTAAGGGGATAGATATATAGATAGATAGGAAGGAAAGGCACTATATGATAGGCAGTCAGGGAAGCTCCTATATAATAATAAAATTACTGTTATTAGATAGACAGGGAGTTCAGGCAGGCAGAACGGCGAAGGTTAAAAAAAAAAAAAAATTCCTCCCCAGTGGGGAATTGAACTCAGGTCTATTGAGGTACAGGAAGTCTGCTGCGATCTAACTGACGAAATCTTACCAGTACACCACAGAAGCTGTTGTAACATTCTTGAACCTTTTATGAAAGTGTTTATTTGATCTTTGGCCTTCAGGTTTCACACATTTTATAGTTTATGCCAACATTTTATAACATTTATTACTAAAATATGAAAAAGTTTCTGTTTTAACAATGTGTTTACACAGATTACTGTAGAAACGGAACACATATGAAATGCATGTGTTCCAAATAACAATCTATTATTTCCACTCTAAAACTCCACTTCACTCCCAGATAATCAATCGAGGCATGAGCTGGGAGAAGTTCGTGCAAGGTCTAAGTCGGTGGGGGGATGGAATAGCCGGCTGTTTGCAGTTTGTTTTTATCGGCACATTTACAGGACAAAGGAGACTGGCGGAGAGGTGAGAACGGTTTTAATAAGTGATTTAAGGTGGGACGGATCTACGAGTTTTTTCGTAGACTCTGGTAATTCTAGTGTTAAAGTCGAGGGTCGGATGAATTCAACCCAATATCAACAAATTCTTCCGAATAATGTACAAGCATCAGTCACAAAGTTGAAGTTACACAGGGGTTGGATATTCCAACAAGACAATGGCCCAAAACACAGTTCAAAATCTACAAAGGCATTCATGCAGAGGGAGAAGTACAATGTTCTGGAATGGCTGTCACAGTCCCCTGACTTGAATATCATCATAAATCTATGGAATGATTTGAAGCAGGCTGTCCATGCTCAGCAGCCATCAAATTTAACTGAACTGGAGAGATTTTGTATGGAAGAATGGTCAAAAATACCTCCATCCAGAATCCAGACACTCATCAAAGGCTATAGGAGGAGTCTAGAGGCTGTTATATTTGTGGAGCTAAATATCTTGATTAAGGGTGTTATCTCTCCTGCTCTGGAGTTAACCCACAGGAGAGAAACCAGCACAAATATCAACACTCACAATTTCCCTTTGAGTTTGTTCTGGTGGAAGGGTTCCAGAGAAGAAAACTTTGACTATTATTTCTGTGTATATACTAAACAACTATTTAGAGTGGATTTGATGGTGAAAAGGTCATGGTCTACTGACTCTATAATGAAATTGGAGGCTTCAATGCAAAACTGAAGACCAATAGAGATAAGTGTGGGGTGTGATCTGGAAGAACTAATGGCTCGATTTGAACTATTACTGGAGTATATTGCTAGTCATGGATTTTCAATAACAAACACAATTCTTCGAACACAAGGCTGCTCATAATTATACTTGGTACCAAAGTGTGTTGGGCAAAAGGTCAATAAAGAAATGTGATTAAGTTACTGGATTTGAGGCTACATACACTGGACACCCAGGTAAGAGAATGATAACAAATCACCAGAGGCCTCATGTATAAACAGTGCATATGCACAAAAATGTTGCGTACGAACATTTCCATGCTCAAATCGCGATGTATAAAACCTAAATTTGCCGTAAACCACATGCATTTTCACGGTAGCTCCAACCCTGGCGTACGCAAGTTCTCCGCTCGGTTTTGCAAACTGGAAGCACCCAGCGTCAAAGCAGTGCTACTGTTCCTGTGTGGTTTCCCTTTCTTTTTTAGATCCACATACTTGACGCAGCATTATCATATACACTGAAACTAACTGCATATTGTTTATTCGTTTAAGGCATCTGATTGTAATTAACCTGTAACAATATAATGGTCCAGGGAATTGCCAAACTATTCCAAATATCATAGCTGCTTTAGCGTTGTTATTCTCACTGCACCTTCTTTTTCTTGTTTCAGGTGCTCCCATTAGGGGTTGCCACAGCAGATCATCTTTTTCCATATTACTCTCACTGCACCACTCGGAGTATTTATATCACTATATCCGAGTGGGGAATCACAGATCTACAGCAGCTCATCGGAAAGAGAATTATCAGTATACAGCATCAAGCACACGCTGCCTCAGCCATGCTGTCCAATTAACTGCTTTCACATGGCAAAATCTTCAAAGATTTTCCTGTACAGAGCTCGCGGTTCAGAAACAGTTTCATCCCAAGAACTATAAACGCACTCAATCAGTCCATCATGTGCTCCTTGTAGAACTGTTTGTACTTATAAGTACAATTACCTCACTGTAAACTTGCACTAGTTATAATATTGCACAACCTGAGCCACTTTATAAAGCGCGTATTTACATATGATGACAATATGATTTTTAAGATGAAATGCAGCAAAATATGTTTATTATATTATACAGATAAAACTTTAACTTCATTTAAATAATCTATATTGTTAATAATTAAACATGTGAGGCCACGGTGCCGCAGCGCTAGCGAGGAGCTTGTGCTCCGTTCACGGATTTTTCCTGCCTTGTGCTGTATTCTTGGTGCTGGCACAACACTGGAAGGATAGATGGATAGAATAATTAAACATTTTCAATGTTCCTTAAAAATTTTGATGAATCGCCGTTCTAAGCTTACAGATGGCTTAACGTTTATTACAGAACTGATTGTGTGGCGACTGGGTACTTGGAGAAAGAAAAGTAAGGACAGGAATTGGGGGTTAGTACGTTTGAAAGAGACAGTACTGCTACAATAAAGTACTTAATCAAAGGTTGTGCATGGCACAGCAAGCATCTTGCGTGAGACATGAACAATCACTGCACCACTGTGTTCCCATGTTTAATAACATGCTTTAACTCCTATCATCATGAAAATGATATCACATATACATCTCAGTATTTTAATTATTCAGAGAGCTGTAATATCACGAATGTAATGTATTCTGTGTCCTGTGGGAGGAAGAGAAAGCCCGGAAGCGCGTAGTGATTCACACACATAGAGCACGTAGAAGATTAAATACAAAACAAAGCATTTAACGTGCTAATTTAGTTACGTTCGGATTTGAGAAACTAGTAATTTAAACGATTTTAAGATGAAATTTATGATGTTCTACTTTAATGACAAAATAAACTACGTGATTAAAGTGGAAATTTCGAGATTAAAGTTGACATTTCGTGCTTTTTTCCCCACTGTGTGCCTTTTTTTTTCTGTACCCTAATAAGCTTTCATATGATACTCAGACGGTGGGCTACGACTTGCCTTTTCACGGCGACTTTGATATGTAACAACTTCTTTTTTATTTCAGGCACTGTGCGACTTGAGCTTTCGAGTTTCTCCGACACACTATGTCACGCGATCAACTTCCTTTTGTTGTTTATACCACCGTTTAAACCAACAAATAGTATGTTTTTCCTTGCCTCCACTTGGTATTCACTGAAATTCTTCTATTTTCCCTCATACTTTTGCCATTGTCTTTTCACAGAAGGCTGAGCTTAAGGGCTATTTATATTGATTTGCATATTCAAAGAGGCATAATTCTGGGAGGAGTTGGGGCAGGACAGGAGGCGCGTGCACATGCGTTACTTTTCACGCTGACCGGGATTTATGTAGTTGAAGAACGTGGAAGATGGCGTTCGCACAGATTTATGCATCTGGATTTTTTTGTGCGTGCGAACATTTCTACTTTTGTGCTTACGTCATGTTATAGTATGAGTTCTACGCACGGCGTTATACATGAGGCCCTAGCTGACGGTGAACTGGCTTAGACAGATAGTGTTCCCAGTGGACATACCTGGAATACCTGAGCTGGTAGTTTGGGTGTAATGGTAGAATTATTAGCAGGTGACTCTGTTCAGAAAATAGTTCAACCTCTTTATAATTTCTCATTTAACACAATAACGCATGCTGTATAAACTTGGAAATGACAGCTTTAATGGAGAGTTCAATTGAAAGAAGAAATAAGTTGGGAGAAAAAGTTCAGCTCCAGGGTGGACCCCAGGACCAAACTAGAAAATAGTTTTGTACAGCAATTTATAAAGTGCTTTTCATGCAGATGTTATCATACACTGTCTGTGCAATTAATAGATTCTGAACAGGGTTGTATAGTCAAAGTGAAATCAACTGTATGGAAGGTGTCTGCAGTACATTGTTTACACATGATGGGAAGAGAAGGGTACCTACAGCTGGAGACATGGATCCACACATCCCAGATGTACACATACATGTCAATACCAGTGTATTAGAAGTGGGACTGTAGCTGACAAATGCCTACAGTGGCACACATCAGAGCCTTTGTAGTATCAGAAGTGTCCATTTAGCCCATATAAAATACTGTTCTTGAAGTAAGATTGTAGTCAGGTTTATCCCTGGTACAACTGCTACTCACTTGTCCTAACTGGGATCAAAGTGATGTATAGCAGCCTGTTGTCTTTACTTATGAAAGCACATTTTACCTGGAAATAAATGATGGTAGGATACATGTCCTACGCAGACCTGATGAGTGGCTATGTCCATGATGCACATGCCTGTGACACACGGGGCCCAGGCTAAGCATTATGGTGTAGGCTGTTATCAGCTACAGTGCTTGTTCAGGCCTAGTGTTTGTAGAGAAGACATTGTCCAGTGCTACCTGTGATGTCATGCAGCTGACCCTGATACCAGTTATGCATGAAATGTAAAATGTGTTATTTCAGAAAGCCTGCATGCATTCCTTCCATGCAACTCAAATTGCTCTAGAGGCTGTTCATCAACTCTGGTTGACTATGTATGGGTATGGGTATGGTTAGATGTCATGTTTTCTGTACTCAGTCACCAGCAATAAACCTCAAACAGTTGTGCTTTTAAGTCAAAAAGGCATGGACTAAAATTTATACAGGATGACATTTATGTTCTCTTTGATCATTTCCATGTTAGAGTGGATGCCTCTATTGCAGCATGGGTTTGAGAAAATTATCAATGGGAGTTTTGTGTAACATGAATACTGAATAATATATAATATATACTGAATAATCCATGTTGTATCACCCTGTATGTGTGCTTTTTACATAGTCAGATTATAATCCTACCCTAATCTCAGTTCTGTGTTAAGACATGCAAAGGGTATTCTTTTTGCACTTTCCAGTAAGGCAAATTTTTAAATTATTTCATACTTAATAGTTTGCTATAGATTTAGTCCCTTCCTTGTATGCTGATTGGCAACTACTAGTAAACCATTAACATAACTTCCACCACTCACCTGTTCCCAAATACAGTACTGAGTTCATCTAGGACATTGTTCAGTTTCACTTGAAGGTCGTTCAAGGTATCACTAGCTTCAAGGTCCAACTGAAAAGGAAACAAAAATACAGTCACAAATAAAACATTTAATTAAATTTTATTAATAAGTTAGTTATTTACTTCCTACTGGGATCCATAAAGTATGCACAGTGCCTATGAAAACTATTCCCCTCTTGGATGTCTTTACATTTTATTATTATTGTGGAAGAATAATTTTAGGGTAACATGGCATTCATCTTAAAGAAATATCATAAAGGGTTAATAAATGTGGGAAACCAGATAAAGATCAAGTGAACAACAAAATGTACATTGAAATATAAGAATTGGTTTAGGAAAAATACTGAGATGGTCAAGTAAATAAAGAACATACCAGAAGAAGGATTGATATAATATAGAAAATGTAGTGAAGGATGACTAAGAGATGGCTAAGAAATCAGCAGATGTCCTATAAACTAGAATGGACAGTTGTTATATGCACAGAAATTTCAAGGGTGGTGGCTCATCTCAAAAGGTATACGGAGAACCAGAATATAAATATAATAGAGTTTTATTTTATAAATCATTTGGGTGTAAACCAATGAACCAACCAGAGTAAAATTTATGCATTGATTGACACTGTATGTAAATTCAACAGTTTATAAAAGGAACCTCTATCCTTTGTTTCTCGGACCATTCTGATCATTCTGACCATGCTGTAACGGACTGCTTTTGAAGAATGCTCCCTCCAAGGCATTTTGCTGAGGAGTAATTAAAATATACAATGAACAGCTTTTCTCCTGCCTGATTACTGAATTGTCCTGTTAGAGGACATTTCTTTCTTTAATAAGAGGTTAAATTTCAACCACATTATACAACAGCCAGCTGCCATACCACCTGCACTTCAGAATAGGTAATTGACCTGAAGCTAAGCATGTATGGACCCATCCAGTACTTGGATAGAAGGCCATCTAAGAAAAAGTCTGGGTTGCTGCTGGAGGAGGTGATGGTGAGGTCGTCATGGGGCACTTACCCTTTCATCTGTGTATGGGTCCCAATGCACCAGTGCAGCATCAGGGACACTGTGCTGAGAAACCGCCGCTGTCCTTCATATGAGACATAAAACTGAAGTCTTGACTAGGAGCAGGAATGGCTGTGGTCATATCATCCAGGTGGATGTTATTCATTGGTGGTGGTTGAAGTTGTTCCTCATTGTCTACATAAAGTGCTTTCATTACGTTTGAAAAGTGCTATATAAATTTTAGTATTATTACTATTTTTATTATTATTATCTTCAATCACAGTGGATTTATTTTGGCATTTTTGGCACTGATCAAAAGAAAAGGACTCTTTAACACTAGAATTACCAGAGCCTATGAAAAAACCCGTAGATCCGTCCCATCTTAAATCTTTTCTTGAAACCATTCTCACCTCGCCACCAGTGTCTTTTGTTAATCTAAATGTGCTGATAAAGAAAAGCTGCTAGTAGCCAGCTATTCCATCCCCCACCAACTTAGAACGTGCACAAACTTCTCCCAACTCATGCCTTGTTTGATTATCTGGGAGTGAAGTGGAGTTTTAGAGTGGAAATAATAGATCATTATTTGGAACACACGCATTTCACATGTGTTCCGTTTCTACAGTAATCCGTGTAAACACATTTTTAAAACAGAAAAGTTTTTCATATTGTAGTAGTAAATGACAAAATGTAGGCATAAACTACATAATGTATGAAGCCTGAAGTCCAAATATCAAAGAAACACTTTCACAAAAGGTACAAATATAACAGAACAAGTATGATTTTATTCAAAAATATAACTGCAGAAAAAAAGCCGCCTTAGCTTGCCACATTGACATACACTTACTACAACTGCCACGGTAGCGTAATGGTATAAGCTGCTGACTAGTAATTAAAAGGTCATGAGTTCGATCCTGCACAACTAAGTTTTGAGAAGTAAACTGCTCCTATTCTTACTATTTTAGAATAAAAACATATATTTGATTTCAGTGTGTAACAGTCAGTGTAATTTATGATACTACTAAAAGGTTAGTTTTTTTTTTTATTCACTTTTCATTCTCTCAGTCGTGTTCAGGATCCTTCCCTATTCCCCCCATCTGACACTGCTGTTTTCACATAAAGATGCGCTATAGCTCTGCAGCATACTTGTGACTGCATTCTTGTACTAATACTAGCGAACTGAAGTGCCTGCGTGCACGTTTCGTGGCATTAAACGTCTATTTTTTGAGCATGCCCGTGTCGCTCAAACACAGGAACATATGTTGGTGTACAAGTATAACAAAACAAGTGCACTTTTATTCTAGACTATAGGTGAAGAAAAAATAAAGCAAGTTACAGTAGGCGGTTGATACGACAGCTTGCGTGGGGCAATGCTAAGAACTGCTGATTTCCGATCCGTGCTATATAAAATCATCACATTCAAATATTAACAATTCCCACACACCCTTCCTACATTTACGACATGTGTACTTGTTGCAGTGTACACATCTCTCTGTGCTATGGTTCCTGTTACACTGAATGAGCACCTGACAATGCACTTTCTTCCCTATATAAATAACATTTGAGCTATAGTGCGTCTCCAAATAAATAACATTCGAGCTATAGCATATCTCCAAATAAATCACATTTGAGCTATACTGTAGCGCGTCTTTATGTGAAAACAGCAGTGTCAGATGGGGAGGGGGGGGATCGTAAACACGACTGAGAGAATGGAACTGAATTAAAAAAAAAAGCTAACCTTTACAATTATCATGCATTTACACTGGCTGTTACAGACTGACTGAAATCAAATGTATGTTTTTATTCTAAAATAGTACAGTACATGCAATATTATTTGAAAACGAACAGCGTCAGATCGGGTTTGAATACACGCTGACGCTGTTACAGAAGGCGTCAGCTTATTCAGTGCAGCAGTTTCAATGCACAATACATGCAATATTATTTGAAAATGAACAGCGTCAGATCGGGCGCATATTCAAACCCGATCTGACGCTGTTCGTTTTCAAATAATATTGCATTAGTGCGATGATCTTTTTACATATATTGTCTCTTTCATTCATCTTGCGGTTTGTAATCAGTGACCGCGTGTTTTTTTCCCCGATCTTGCCAGTTCGCACATGTTGCTGCATGTTGGTGGTGTTTCTTTTGTACTCCAGGACATGCAGAGGACAGAATAGTACAGAGCAGTAAGTTTAGTGCTATATGCAATCAGACAGACAGACAGGCAGAGAAGGCACTAGATATATAAATAAACAGGGAAGGCACTGTATAATAGATATATAAAAAACAGCTAAGGGGATAAATATATAGATAGATAGGAAGGAAAAGCACTATATGATAGGCAGACAGGAAAGCTCCTATATAATAATAAAATTACTGTTATTACTATATTGATAGACAGGGAGTTCAGGCAGGCAGAAAGGCAAAGGTTAAAAATAAATACATTTTCTCCTCAGTGGGGAATCAAACTCGGATCTCTTGAGGTACAGCAAGTCTGCTGCGCTCTAAGTGACGAAATCTTACCAGTACGCCACGGAAGCTGTTGTAAAACTCTTGAACCTTTTATGAAAGTGTTTATTTGATCTTTGGCCTTCAGGCTTCACATATTTTATAGTTTATGCCTACATTTTGTAACATTTATTACTAAAATATGAAAAAGTTTCTGTTTTAACATTGTGTTTACACAGATTACTGTAGAAACGGAACACACATGAAATCATACATTTACACCGGCTGTTACAGACTGAAATCAAATGTATGTTTTATTTTAAAATAGTAAGAATAAAAGCAGCTCATTTCTCAAAATAGAGTCATCAGGGATTGAACCAGTGAAATTTTGATTACCAGTCAACAGCTGATACCATTGCGCCACCGAAGCAGTCGTTGTAAATGTGTGTCAATGTCGCACCCGAACACGGGTTCTTTTTTTGAATAAAAGCGCACTTGTTCTGTTATATTTGTAGCTTTTGTGAAAGTGTTTCTTTGATATTTGGACTTCAGGCTTCTCACATTATTAACTTCATGTCTACATTTTGTCAATTATTACTAAAACATGAAAAATGTTTCTGTTTTAACAATGTGCTTACTGTACATAGATTGTAGTAGACACGGAACACACATGAAATGCATGTGTTCCAAATAACGATATAGTATTTATAAAAGGTATGATTTTGCTTGACTTCTCACTCTATACAACTCCAAGCAACTGACACGCAGGTAAACAGACTTGAACTGAGAAGACTGTGCACCGGTGGGGTATGTGATAGCAGGCTGCTTGCTATTTGCTGCTTATCCACACATTTATAGGACAATAGACGCTGACGGAGAGGAGAGAAGCGATTTAAGGTGGGACAGATCTACAAGTTTTTTCGTAGGCTCTGGTAATTCTAGTGTTAAAGTAGTTGACAAAATGCTTGGCAAACCAAGCAGATGCCATATCAAAACTGTCTGCTTTCTTCCATTGTGTTAAAGTACATACAGTATATTTAATACCCAGTAATAAAAATTGAAGTTACAAAGTATCATGCCCCACCCCCACCGTCTCATTTTTTTAAAACTTTGGGATCTTATTCTTTGTTGCCAGGGGCTATAAAGTTACAGATGTTCAGGTTGGGTCCTTCAGAAATGCAGATGACGATTTTCAGGGGCAAGGTTTGCACTTTTATATCAAGAAGCACAATCTTGGGTTTAGGTCACATTAAATGCTAAGGGTGTGTCTGGTCTATTTTCCTTTATTTTTCACTGATAGAATTTTGTTAAAAGGCTAAATGAGTTAGGCAGCTTGATGCTAACAGTAGACCAAGCAGATTGTTTGGAAATTCTGAAATAAACAGGATCATGGAAGATGTAGTTTAAGTGCTTAAATTTTTATTTTCAGTTTTATATTGTTATATTTGTTGGATAAATATAATTTGTCTTGAATATGATTAATTTTTGTTCAAGCATCTCCAATTACCTACATAAATTAGTTAAATTCAGCAGTGTTAAGAGTCAAAGGGTAGAGGAGGAGAATATTTAAAATCCGTGTAAAATCCGAAATCACTAGGTAGAGAATAGCCTTGGTTTGTTGTATAGTTTGACTTTACTTGTAGCCTTAAGATTTGTTTTTTGTTTCACTTAAAATTAAGTAGATAGATAGATAGATAGATAGATAGATAGATACTTTATTAATCCCAAGGGGAAATTCACATAATCCAGCAGCAGTATACTGATACAAAGAAACAATATTAAATTAAATAGTAATAAAATAAATAAATAAATAAAAATAAAATGTTAGCATTTACTCCCCCGGGTGGAATTGAAGAGTTAAGTATACAAGTAAGAGCATATGACTAAACATTTTTCTTTTAAAGTTATCCTCTCTGGTCTGGAGTTAACCCCCTGTTCTACCATTGTTATACTGGAACAGACCCAATTCTAAGCTTGTAGCTCTTAATCGCTTTGGGGAAAAAAAAGTAGTTTTTTGTTTGGTGGTGGAAGACGTTTAAGTGAAGAAAGGATTGTGAAATTGGCCAGTAAAGGTGACGTCTCCACATTTCTGTAGATATTGTAGACGGTGATTTGGGACCTGGAGCTAAATTCTCAGATGATGTTCTTAATTCTGCCAGTCAACCAACATTTTAGATGCTGAAGAATGGGACAAAAAGAATGTGAAGTACGGTGCAAGTGATCAAATAACCTCAGAATTCAGTGGTTGCTGCTCAAAATCAAAATCCTATGGATAAGGTATCCAATGAAAATAATCTATGGCAGTCTACTCCCATGGTGTATCAGTCAAAAGGAGATGCAGTGATGAAACAAACCAGGCTCTAAGATGCACAAAATGGATTATATCTCTTAAAAAGGCTTGGAACCACCTAGAAATTCCCAAGGAAGAAGTAAACACTGTTGATGGAGTACTAAAGTTAGATTAGTTCTATTTAATCTGTCCTCATTAGGATAATAATACATAAAATGTTGATGAGAATTTAGATGTCTATAAGTTGAACCATTTTAGTTAAATATACATAGTGTAAACAGATTTGAGTTTAATGAAATGGCTAACAGTAACTAATTTTGATCATTTACAGAAGCCTGTAAAAATTCCTTAACATACTTTATATATTAAGTAAAATGATCAAATACCCTAACCACAGCAAGTGCCTTGATATTTAATGTAATGTGCCTTGTTATTTTAAGAAGTATTCTATTACTCTTGGTCTCATGTTCTATTCAAAATTTTCTCCAGATTCTACAGGACATAAATATAACATCTCCTTACTCCTCAGTGGCACTAGTGCTTACAGGCATGCACATTTTCAATATCTAAATGAAAATGTAATATGTTGCTTACTGTGCAATCTCACCAACAAGATCAACTTTTTCTCTTGGATGGCTAAACCTTGCTAAATCACTTAATCATCGATTATCTTTATCTTTTTGTCTTCAGATGATGCATTCCTTTGTCACACATTTTTAGCCTCAATTAGCTACAATTTTTCCTTTGACTGCCTTCATCATCAAGTGTCAACAAGCGAAAAAAAAATCTATGTACAATTTTAGTACATAAATAGTTTTGTGGCTCATACTACTATATATGTAAATTTCAAACTAGGTCTGACTGCATGGCTCCATTAATGATTTACCTTTTTTTTCTTGCGTTCTAGATTTGTTATTCCTTATTTAACCTCCTATTCACAATGCAGCATTCTCTATTCTTTACAGTATATAAAGTAATTTCCAAACAGCTCAGGGTTTCTGTCAGTACTTTTACTATTTCACTTATCTTTGGATATGTTCTATTGTTCAAAATTTGCACTACAATGCACACACAATGGTAATCTGTTTTGTTGATCAGGTTTATTCTTCTCTTCTTTAAACCTCACAGTGTTACATTGATATATGTTTAAGTGTGGGGGTATTAGTAGAATGTTTGCTAAAATCTTTCTTTTGCAGCTATTTTTCTAATTATGTCTAGAAATTAATGTAAGTGGAAATGTGTCACTATATGATTATAGACTAAACAAAAATGTACTTGATATTTATGATATATCCATCCATCCATCCATTATCCAACCCGCTATATCCTAACAAAGGGTCACAGGGGTCTGCTGGAGCTAATCCCAGCTAACACAGGACACAAGGCAGGACAAATTCCGGGCAGGGCGCCAGCCCACCTCAGATTTATGGTACATTACACTAAAAATAATTTCATATCTGCATTACTTGCACATTATACTGATTCAGTATTTCTCTAACTGCATAATGTACCAGCACAAAATGTCAGGCTCGTTCACCATTGTGGTTTACCTTGAAGTTTAGAAAGGACTTAACTACAGTTGGTCATAGACCTTCCACAACAAACGACTACTATGGGCTTTGTTTTTAACTAGATGATATTGTAATGTGCTGATAAAAAGCATGCATTTAATGTAGTCTAATTGCACATGTAACTGTATTCTATTACTGTTATTTTTTATATGACTCACTATTACAAAAATATTTAATAAACAAAAATATAACTAACTTTGAGAAAACTAAAAAAATATAAAATGCACCAACTTTACAATCAGTTAAATAAGTCCATGAACTCAACTGAATGTTATGCCATGCACATATTTTCTCAAACTGATCTAAGAAAAGTAATTCAAAAATTAAGCCCCTTAATATGCATGTAAAGAGATTCCACAGTAACTGTAATACATAAATGTGGAAATAACTAAAATGTGTCTTACAAGAGGAGTACCCATAATCTGAAATTTCAGCTCTACCAACCTCTTTTGCTCCCATAGCCTCAAACATCTTCTCCAGCTGAACTCTCAGCTGCTGAATATTGTTCATTAGAATACAAGGCTGTGAAAAAAATGAACAGAGTTACAGTTTGTTGGCTGTACGAATCAAAAAGCAAATATGAGGTGTCAAAATAATTTGCTGATGAATTGGCTGTCTTATAATTAACCACAGTATAGCAAATTAATCAGAACCCTGACAATGCAAAACCCAAGCTTTGACATCCAACAGATAAAGATAAAGATACTGTAAATGCTACAATGTGGGAATTATTTACATGTATATATTAATAAAATATAATATATATGATTACCAGCTTTTCCTTGTCACAGTAGGATTCAAAACTCTTGGAGATTATATCGGCATATTGAATAAGAACCTTTCCAATAGTCTGTAGAAAAAAAATGCACCATGAAAACTGTACCAATGCAAAATGCGGAAAGTTCAAGTATCAAATGCAGACTGGTTTGAAATACTATCATTTGATAAGCAAGAATGATAAACATCAACTATCACATCCATCTACTTACTTTCAATGCTGGTTATTATGGGGGGGGGGGGGGGGGGACTGCAAGGGGAACAAGCTGAGAACAACAGACCCAAATTATAATAAAGTCCCCCTTCCATTCTCCTGGCCCTTTAATCCTTTCACTCAGTCAAGTGTCTTTTACTCTCCTAGTAGCACCTAAAGTACACCAATTTCAAAAATCCATGTGCTAGAGAAGACTATGAACTTCCAGTACCACCAGTTCCAACAGCAGGCCTAAACTAACAATCCCTAAAAGTCATGCACTGCCTTAGGACAGAAGCTACTTATGGCCCATTTAGTGACAGAAAATATACACTTTGGCTCAATAAACCTGATCTTTTTCGAGAGTTTACAGAGTAAGGAATGTTGACCACACAAAGGATTTGTGTAAACGCATTTTTGCAACAAAAATTTGTTTGGCATAAATGTAGTCAAAATATGTTATAGTGAGTCTTAACAATGTAATGATTACCTTTGCAAACCTCCTGTTGTAATATCCAAGGATGGTAGGGTCAGGACATTCCAGCTTCCTAATGATCTCATAACTCTGGTTAAGCTGCGTAAACACATCTACTACAGAGCAGGAGAACAGGGCATGCTCTGAAGTCTGTTGGAACTGTGTAGATGAAATGAGTAAATTGGTTAGTTGAGAAAGA
This sequence comes from Polypterus bichir lapradei, assembly GCA_026402145.1. Classification (NCBI taxonomy): domain Eukaryota; kingdom Metazoa; phylum Chordata; class Cladistia; order Polypteriformes; family Polypteridae; genus Polypterus; species Polypterus bichir. The sequence goes on along the minus strand of JANRMT010062837.1, from coordinate 17,141,219 downwards.
CTTGATAATTGTAAAAGTGTAAGCAACATACAAATGAAAATTCTCAATGGTTTGGGGTCAATAGAGCTATGGGAACAGACTGTAAGAGGAGATGCCCCGCTAATATTCCCTCATACCATCAACAATTCAAAGCAGGTTCATGATATCAAAATGGTATATTTATTTTCATTTTAAACATGCAGAGAAGGGGCAGACAAAGGGAAAACACAAAAGTACAAAATGTCCTTTGCTCCCATGGATGTTCCTTAACAGGCATTACCATCCATTAGATAGGGTGGCATCCTCATTTGGTTACCATTCAAGTACAATCAAAATCTCTCCCTTTTCGACTCTTGTCTCTCTCAAAACTGTCCTCATTTTTTCTCTCCAATGAGCCTTTTTCTATACTCATTTCATTAATTGCATTTATATTTAGTTATTTGGCTGACATCTTTATCATAGAGGAATCAAAACATTTGAGATACAATTGGTTTTGTTTTTTTCCAGTTGGTGCACAGGCAGGAGAAGCAACTTGCTCATGGTCACACAGTGTCAGTTGCAAGATTTGAACCCACAACCTCAGATATTGAATCCTTAACCACTACTTTACTGCTTAGACCCTGTCCCTAGGATTTTTTTCAGGGTCAGAGGAGGCCTTCTTTGGCTACACAAACTCCAGTCCAGTGCTTTCTCTGAAAGTGCCTGATTTATTTGCATTCCTGAATCCCATGATAGGGTTAACATTGTTCCCTTTGAATCTGACAAAGACCACATACTGCCCTCTAGTGGACAGTCAGCCTTCTAGTCACACCCCCTCAAGGACTTTTTTCTGTTTAAAAATATGGCAACATGATCCCAGCAAGGTACTATTTGGAGGCCTTTCACCAGCCCTCTAGTGTCCCTTTTTACCCACAGAATAGAGGGTCAGCCAGTACAAGAATGTGATGTGCTACATTCCCACTATTATGGCTATAAGCTTTTTTCCAGGACACCCTTATTTCTGTCAGGCTTTACTAACCCCTAGTAGCCCTATCTTTCAGAAATGCCATGAAAAACTGCTCACTCATTCTCTCATTGTCACTGTTGTAGTTTTCATGCTAGTAATATTCTAGTAGACCATTTGCCTTATACAAATAACTAACAAAAAAATGCAATATTTGACAGTAAGAACATTAGAACAATCCAGATGACAACAGGCCATTTAGCCCAACAAATCTCGCCAGTTCCATCCACTTAAGTTTTGAAAGTCCATAAAGTCTTACTGTCTAACACCACTTGATAGCTTATTCCAAGTGTCTGTGGTTCTTAAAAAACTTCTTAATGTTTGTGCAAAATTTACCCTTAACAAGTTTGCATCTGTCCCCATGTTCTTGATGAATTCATGTTAAAATAACAACCTTGATCCACTGTGCTAATTCCCTGCATAATTTTAAAACACTTCAATCAGGTCTCCTCTTAATCTTCTTTTGCTTAAACTGAATTTTTTTTTCCATAATTCATCCCTGTAGCCCTGCAATCAACCTAGTCACTCTTCTCTGGACTTTTTATAATGTTGCTATGGCTTTTTTGTAGCTTGGAGACTGAAACTGCACACAGTACTCCAGATGAGGCCTTAACAGTACGTTATAAAGCTTGAGCATAACCTCCTTGGACTTATACTCAACACATTGTGCTACTCAACCTAAAAATAGAATCTGAACACTGTCTGAAAATTGATAGTGTAAAGTCCACAAAGACTGCTAAATCCTTCTCATAAGATGTACTTTTTTCAGACCTTCCATTGCATATTCAGACCCAACATTTTTACTGTCTACATTCAATATTTTACATTTACCGACATTAAATTTCATCTGGTACAAATCTGCCAAAGCCTGTATGCTGTCCAAGTCCCTCTGTAATAGTTCAGATTATCTGCCAATCAACCTGCAAACATAACCAGCTTGTTACTTATATCCCTATCCAAAACATTTACTGTATCTATATTAAAAGTAGCAGCAGCCCTAACATTGGCCCCTGTAGAACACCACTCTTAAAATCAGCCAATTCTGATTTTGACAAGGGTTAATCCACCATAACCCTCTGCTTCCTGTGTCAGAGCCAATTTTGCACTGATCTACAAAGATCACCCTAAACTCCCACTTCTTTTAGTTTGATGCCCAACCGCTCATATTGCACCTTATCAAATGCTTTCTGAAAGTCAAGATAAATACTATCATCTGCTCCACTTTGATCATACCCTTTTGTTGCTTCCTCATAGAATTCCAGCATTTTAGTATGAAGCCATGTTGACTGTTCAGTAAAACTCCTGTCACTACCTCTTTCTTTCTGGGAACTGGTTTTGAGGTGGCCCATTGGGGCTCCATATCCTTGCCTACGACCTCAGAATATTCAGAGACATTGTTCAGCTCCGCAAGCACCTGAAATCCCAGTTCTCGGTTGATGCTACCGAACAGTGTGCACCCTTTACCTTATGCCTTGTGACCGTGACCCACCTATCCCTACCTGTCTGGTATGGAATCTCCTCTCGCACCAACTTAGGTGTACACCTAGACCTCTACTACAACATAATGTTATGGGTAGGTATGTTGTGTTATAGTCTGGAAGATATTATTGCAGTCAGTATTTTTTTAAATGCATCTTTATTTAAAACAGTACAATATTTTTGTGAAGACGCAACTCTCTTCACCACAATGTAGGTGTATATTAGCCCTTATCAGATTCTTGCAAGACAGTTTTTAGTTCCTCCCAGAGGTGTCCTAATGTGTATAATTAACTGTGCCCTGTCCATCTGTGGTATTATATATAAAATTTTGAGAAATGGCACATATCTGCATCCTTTCTGGTGCTCACGAAGTAGTGTAGGACAATGTCAGCAGTCACCGGGTGACACGTTTTGCGAGGAATTCAGATAGTGTTGGTTTGCATCTCTCCTCGACGGGCTCTCGGGGAGTTGTATCAGCAACTGCTCATCCGTTTACTCCGCAGGCGATTGCTTGCTGCCAAGGGTATTGAGGCAGCAAGATAGGGCACAGCAATTATTCCTTAAACACCGCATTTGTTTTACATTTTTTTTTTTGCTGCTTTTGTTGTCAGCTTAAGAGGCACAGTTGAGGAAATCGTGTGCAGGTGTCAGGAAGCGTACATAAATGACAACTAGCGCCATCTAGTGAATAGGTGAGCGTGTGTGTGCAGATAACTTCCTGGTTTAAAGGGGCACAAGATGAGTGACAGTGGAATAGGTGTCTAGGACCCTTGTCAGCTGATTGTTTGGTGAATTTATAAAAGCCTTTCGGGAAAGTAGCAAGGGGGAAAAAAAGGTTAAGCTGGGAGTCTGTTAATAACAGAAATTTGTAGGGAGTAAACCACCCTGATGGAACAACAATTTGATGGATGCAATTTTCAAAGTAACTTTTTTGTTTTGTTACTTGAGATATTTTTTTGTGCTTTTTTAGTACATTCTATAAGCTGTTGGATTTTTTCCCTTTGACTTTTTGCTGTTTTAGCAATTTATTGCACAATAAATTGTACCTTTTGTCCAATTGCACTTCTGTGTCTGCATCTCTTACTGTCCCACTGACCTCGGTCCCTCTATCAAGGACTTGGGGTCTGCCAGTTTTATCTGTTAAGGGTCCAAATGCCCGACAGTTTTATTTAAACAAAGATTGTAATTTTTTTAAAAAGTGCAAATCACCCTGTTAATAATGTCTGCCTATATAATAGAAGGATAGTGTACTTTCTTTCCATTTAAACAGTGTTATTTTTTTATTTAAACAAACTATGCAGATTTATATTTAAACAAACATGTAACTGCAATAGCAGCCTAAAAATAACATATAACAGATAAATAAAAAACTATAAGTCAAGATGCAACGCTTTATAAAAATAAAACAGATAAAAAATTGTGCTCCAGATGTGGAATGTGAATCTGATAAGCAAGTGTAGGGACTCCGCTGAATAAAAGCATCCAGGAGATTTTATTTTAAGCAAATTGCTCATATCTGAAAATGTAACAATTATCTTTTTGAATTAATAATGACAATTAGCCTCATTTAAATTTCATGTCTCTCCTTTATCATTTGGATTGAAAGTGAAATAAGTCTCAACGGCCAAAACTATATCGGAATTTGAAATAATAACCATATTTAATGTCAGTGCTTTTATTTAGATGTGGCTAAACACACTGCAAATGTAACTAAAGAAAGAAACTATTCAATCATTGCTAGAATTGATTGCTTTCTGGAGCACTGGGCAGCTTGTACAGAGTGAGCACAAATTCACTGGTCCTGATTACTAAATCCAGGTAGCAACTGTGACATGTAAGTTTTGTTTCAAGTGTATTCTTTACATTTTATCAATGTAGGGTGGTCTGGCTCACTGTTTTAAATGTGCCCTTCCCCCAAAAAAGGTCTACATATTTAGTCTTCTACCATCACAGGCCTACACTTGGTCATAATGGTGACTTTCCATGCCTCTGTACACTAGGGATGGGTGGATCGATACTAAAGAATCAATGCTTCCATTCCAGATCTTTGAATTTAAACATTGATAGTCACCTTAAAAGAATCAATAATACATATTTTCAATAATATGCAAGTTTATCAGAAATTATTTTTACAATGTATTTGATGAAGACAGCACGATTATTAAATTAAATGTGTTATATTGTGTAAATCGGGAGCTACTTTTCCTTCTACTCTTTTCATTGTCTTGGCATTCACATTGTCAGTGCTGCAGTCCAACAGCCAAAGCAGTGCGACTGTGTATGTGAGGCAACGTAGGAAAGAAAGTGACGCTTGCTAGGTATTTGCATCATTATACTTTTGACTGCATACTTATAGTGTTTTGCACGTTTTACAGTTAAAAAAATAAAAAGTAATTTTTTTCAACCAAAAAATTAAATGCTTTTTACATGTTTTTGTAGAGAAAAAATGTGATGCTAATGCTGTTGTTCCATAGATCGCTTGCAAGAACTGAACATGTTTAATTAATAAAAAAGCAAATAAGTCTGATCTTTGGCACTATATGTAATAGTCTACTAATGCAAAGTCTTTAAAATGTGACTGTTTGACGGCCACATATACTGTACATTTTTATAGAAGATTAACCATTCTTGCAAGATAACACTCTGGCTGCATCAGTATTGTTATAGGTATCAGTAATACTGGCATCAGTATCTCCTGTTATCGGATTGAAAATAAAATTGCCAGTATTGCCAACCTGGCATGGCATGACATTTGTAAAGAACTTGAAACTAAAGTGATTATATTAAAATGAAAAGTACTTTACATGGCGAAAATCAAATGTTATAATGAAAAGTAAGATGTTTCATCCATTTGTACAGTCTGTGCTATTAAAATAATACGATAAATTGATTAATAAACATGAACATTACTAGGCTCTGTTATTATTGATGTCAAGGCAACTATTGAGTCCTATTAAAAGGATATTGGTTGGGCAATTAAGACAAAAATTAACAAAAAATATTAAATATATATGAAAATCATTATATGAAATATGGATAATTTTAAAATTCTCTGTAATTTTAAAATTCACATTAGGACTTTATAGAGGTATTTTTCGGGGCATTTTTTGAACATTTGGGAATCAAACTTTTACATCCATAGCACATTTTGCATGACCAAACTGTTAAACTCGATTATGTATTTCCACTCATTTTCTAAGAAACATAAATCCTACATGTCTCCTTTTAGAATACAAGCATGTTTCTACATTGTCAAGTAAACTGCAATTTAACTGTGAGATTTCAAAACATGAAAGTTGTTACCTCAGTCATATTAAAAATGATTTTTATTTTTTTTTTCAGCTCTCCATTTACTTTCTTCACATTCTGCTCTTAAAGCATGCCAGCAGACAATGAAACATTTTTTTTTTTGCAGGAAACTAAATGTATTCTTTTTGACCCAGAAATGTTAGTTTTAGTTCAATTGTGGGCATCTTTCCTAATCCAAAAAATTAAACAATTCACAAATGGCAATGTTCATAACTGCTTCAGACAAAACTATATAAATAAAACCGAGAATGACAAGAGTTTAAGATATCCTCTCTCTGCTCCATTTCATAAATTAGAAACATTTTTGTTAAATGATAATGATAATGTATACATTACTGTGAAGTCATTACTCCACAGAAACAGCTCTTCTCAGTGAACTTTTCCAAATGATCTACCCAAGTCCATGATTCAGAATGTTTCTCTATACTTTATTCATTGCAATTTCTTCAAAATATTTAGAGTCCACACACATTTGAAAATGGATTTTAAAAAGGTGAAAGTAAATTACATCTGTTAAAGGCACATAGTGTGCAACAGTGGCTAATGCACTGGACCTTATACTCTAAGCCCACTTGTTCAGTTCTTCACTTTGCCTCAATGTGTGATCTTTAGAAAGTCATTTAATTTTCCTGTGCTCTCACCTAAAAATATGTATGTAAGCAATGGCCTCTAAAATTGAAACTTTCTTGGATAAAAGTGACAGCCAAATATAAAAATAATAAACTGGAAGAATGCTGCATTTCTATGTTTTTTATTTTCAGATGAGAATTAACTTTTACCTGTTTTTTCTATTGGAGGCACATGAATGACAAACTATTATAGGGTTTTTGAATTGACACTTTATGATCTGCTTTTAAGAGTTGGTTGTTTGGTTTTGGAAAATACACAGTATAATATCTGTTGCTCAATTTTTATATGATAGGTTATTTTAAATCTAGTTTCAGACATTCATTGCCATGTACAAGACTCTAAGACATAACTTTCCTCATGGTATAGAGCTGTATTTCTCATAAATTCCCTCAAATTAAGAGCTAAGCAAAAATCTAGCTTACTGTCAAAGAATAATGCAGATGAAGCTATGTTAAGTACCACAAATACAGAAATTAAAACAGATTCTCTTGGAAATTAATTAATATACATAAAGTGGTACAAAAACAGTTATTTGGTCGGTTTATGGAAAATAAAGCATGTATAAATGAGTAGGCTATTATTTTTACATTTGCTGAATGCAAAGAAGTTGGTTCACAATGTCTATGTTTTTGTGGTGTCCAAAGTTCAGATGCCTAATGTAGGAAACTTGCTTGCATTTAGAAATGTGCATTTCTTATGTAAATGTTGGATTTATAAAACATAAAATTGGCATAATGTTACAGCAAGTTTAAATCATCTGTAAATCCTATGCAGTTCTGTTGCACATTTCAGTGTTACATTCCAATATATTTGAACTGATTATGAGTTAACTGATATGTTCTATTAATTCAGCTGTCTTCAACTTTCATAAGAAATTACACATAATGCACGCACTTATTGGTAACTGCCTTTGGGCAGGTTTATTTATAAAATGAGAGTGCTGTGTGTTGTAGGACATAACTGGCAAAAGCAGCATTAGCGCTTTTGGAAGATATCACTAATAGCAGGCTATCAGGGATTGCAATGAATTTTTGCCTCCCAATGATGATTTGTCCTGGGTATGACGTTAAACTGCATCCAGTCCTGCAAATGGTCCTCCAACTTGCAGGGAAACCATGGGGGTTGGTAGCAGGAATGGCACTCCAGCTGCCATAAAAAAACTTTACAAAGCTCCGAGACTACAGAAAGGACTCCTTTTTGCTCTCCGCAGAAGTAGCTCTGCTGCAGCTGCCCAAAGGAAGGCTGCTCTCATCATGAAGGGGATGGGGGAAAGCCCTCGGGAGCCCCATCCCCGGAAGAGTCGAAACCATTGGAGAGCCAAGAGGGTCGGGTCTGTTGGGGATCGGAACTGGTGTGGTGTTGAGGCATCGGCCACTGCATGGCAGCACTTAGGTCCCAATTTGAGGCGGCCCATACAGGTAGGCGCATGGAACGCCTTGTCTCTCCAGCAAGATGATCATCTTCCTCTACTGTCAGAGGAGCTGCATAAACTCCGCATTTCAGCGGCAGCACTCTCTGAGGTGCGCAGACCGGGGACTGGCCAGATCTCTGTAGGTGCATACATCTTCCGATAGTGTCCGATGTCACTCCTTTCAACGAGCGTATTATGGGACTCAGATTATGGCACTCCCTGGGTGCCTTGTCTGTTGTCTCAGTATATGCTCTGACCGTGGTGAGTGATGTCTCGGCGAGGGAGACATTTTATTTGCAGCGTCACTTGGTGGTTGATTGGTGCCCACAAGGTGACACTCCTCTGGTCATGGGTGACCTCAATGCAACCACTGGCACTGACAGGGCTGGCTATGAGGATTGTCTCAGTCCCCATGGGTCTGGTGACCGTGGTGCAAGTGGCTCCATGTTCCTTGACTTTGCAAAAGGTCAGGGGCTGCGAATCGCTGGACCCTGGTTCCAGTGCCCTGAACCGCATCGTTGGACTTGGTACTCTAATACTGGTGGTGCGGTGAAGGAGATCGATCATATCCTCGTGGGCAGACGCTGGAGGTTCTTGCAAAATTGGAGGGTCTACAGATGTTCCCAGTTTGTGAAATCTGACCACAGACTTGATGTTGCTACTCTTAGGATCCAGCTTAGGTCCAGTTGGTTACCACCTACTAGGAAAATGAGCCTGGACTTGGCCAGGCTCCAAGACCAGGCTGTTTCTAATGAGTTTGCACACAGTTTGTGTGAGGAACTTTCAGGTTTGGGTACAACTGCCGATCCTAATGTGATGTGGGAGACCTTCTGTGACAAGACCCTGAAGGTTGCTGAGGGTTGTGTTGGTGTTACCGGTGTTCCCAGAAGGAGGTGTTTCATGTCACAGGGCATCCTGGATATCATCAAGAGGAGTCGCAGCGCAAGGCTCAATGGCAACTCTGGTCTGTACCGGGGACTGAGAAGGACGGCTGCGAGGGCTCTGAGGGCAGATAAAGAGGCGTTTGTTAGAGAAATCTGTGAGCAAGTGACACACCGTCTGTGGTCTAGCGACCCATGTCCTGCTTACAGAGGAATCGAAGCATTACGCACACTTGAATCTGTTCTTCAGAGAGTCGCAGTCAGGACGGCTGATTGAGAGGACCTTACGGATGACACTGCAGTTGTACCTGCTGGGCTGGCAACTTTGAGCAGTTGTTCAAAGCTGATACTCCGGCTAGGACGTTGGATATCTCTGGGTCCACGGTTTTTGAGGCTGATCCTCCGATTAGCTGTGAACCACCCAATCTCACTGAGATTGCACTTGTGGTGAACCAGCCGAGGGGGGGAAAGGCTGCAGGGATCTGTGGTATCCGGGGTAAACTTCTCCAGGCTTGTGGTAAGGCTGTCCTCCTGGCATTGAAAGCAATCTTTGCTTCCACTTGGGAGACTGGCATCATCCCAACTGACTGGAAAATGGGACTTGTCGTCCCTATCTGGAAAGGAAAGGGTGATCGCCTGGATTGCAGCAACTACAGGGGATAACATTACTCTCGGGGGTAAGGTCCTTGCTAGGGTCATCCTCAATAGGATCCGTGATCACTTGCTCACCTACCAGCGACCGGAACAGTCTGGTTTTACGCCTAAGAAGTCTACCATCGACCGCATACTGGCACTAAGGGTTCTCATAGAGCGCAAATGTGAATATTGGCAGAGTTTCTTTGCAGCCTTTGTCGATTTTCATAAAGCGTTCAACTCAGTTGATCGAGCTGCCCTGTGGGACATCCTGAGGGCTCGCGGGATCCCCTCGAGGTTGCTGGAAATCATGGCCAGCCTGTACACTGGTACTGTGAGTGCTGTGCAGAGTGGAGGCAAGACCTCTGCGTTTTTTCTAGTTGATTCTGGGGTTCGTCAGGGGTGTGTTTTTGCTCCTACTCTGTTCAATGCTTGTATGGATTGGGTGTTGGGCAAGGTTGTGGGGTCCAGCGGCTGTGGGGCATCTGTTGGTGAAGAAAGATTCACAGATCTTGACTTTGCTGACGATGCTGTGATCTTTGCGGAGTCAATGGAGGCTCTGATCAGGGCGCTCAAGAGACTGAGTGAGGAGTCTGAGTGTCTGGACTTGCGAGTGTCCTGGATAAAAAACCAAGATCCAGGCCTTTAATGACCTCTTGGACACAGCCATCAGCAGTGTGTCTGTTTGCGGAGAGAGTGTTGACCTTCTTGAGAGGTGTACTTACCTTGGCAGTGACATTCATGTCTCTGGTGACTCTTCCTATGAAGTCAGTAGATGGATTGGGAGAGCATGGGGGGTCATGAGGTTGCTGGAAAGGGGTGTGTGGCACTCCAGATATCTATGCAAAAGACAGAAGGTCCAAGTCTTTAGAGTTCTGGTGCTTCCTGTCTTGCTATATGGTTGCGAGACATGGATGCTATCCAGTGACCTGACACGAAGACTGAACTCTTTTGGTTCTGTGTCTCTCCGGAAAATCCTTGGGTACTGTTGGTTTGACTTTGTGTTGAATGAGCAGTTGCTCATGGAGTCCTGAATGAGGCACATTACCTGCATTGTGAGGGAGTGTTAGTTACGGCATTACGGCCATGCGGCGCGTTTCCCTGAGGGTGATCCGGCTCGTAAGATCCTCATTGTTGGGGACCCGAGTGGCTGGACCAGGCCAAGGGGTTGCCCACAGAACACCTGGCTACGGCAGACAGATGGTCATTTCCGGAGGGTGGGACTGGACCGTACGTCTGCCTTGGGGGGGTTGCAAACCGGGATCCCAAGTTTCGTCGTGTAGTGGGTGCAGCAACGCACTGTACCAGTGCATGCTCCCCAACTTGACTTGATTTGAATGATGATTTGACTTATAAGCCGAATTAGACATCCTGGAGATGTTTTGACCTGGAGCATACATTACAGAGACAATCATGCAGAAATCACATGAACCCTTTTTTGTTACAGGTTTTAACAACCATGTGGCTTTTGGTGACAGGTGCTTTTCAGCGTGAACTGGCTGACTGCTTGTGAATCTTACAGTTATCCCTGAGCCGTTTCATGCTATCTGTATGGGATGGCATAATTAAGATGGTACCTAGATACATGCAACTTCCCTATGGTCAGGGTTGGCAAGCCAAGATCAAAATTCATTTTGCATTAATTAATGATTTTCCTAATGTAACTGGTGCAAGTGACTGCATACATTGTAATAAAGGCACCATGACAGAATGAATTTGCTTTTGTAAACAGCACTTTCATTCAAATAATATACTGTTCATTTGTGATGCTTCAATATGTATAAATAACGTTACTGCAGGTGCTGCGACTCAACCTACGATTAATTTATTTCATAAAATAGTGTGGGAAGCAAACTTTAGAGTCATGCTGTGTGTAATGGTGGCCTTCTTGGTTAGTAAGCCTAACTGTTAAGATTGTAATTAAGTTCAGCACATTACAAATAACTTTTATACACATTCTTTCACGTGATAGTGGGTACACCACAACAGAGGATATATAATGAAAGACATTCCTATACACGTTTAGTGGTAGAACCTTTATTTATTATATAAGTTATATATTATAACATGCTTTGTACATCACTTTGGATAAAGTTATCTGCTAGTTAGTCTGTGCACTGCTATATGGCCCCACAAAGGTTTGATGCATTGTGATGGCTTGTGAATTATTCCATAACATAGTGCAGAAACATGTATTGCCTCTGCCACCCGATTTAGGTTAAAACAAGAGCTCCCAAAGTGGTCGATATCGACCCCCTGGGGTCAATTTGAACTTTCTAGGGGTCGATAGTTTCAATAAAAAAATTTTTGGGTCGACGACCGCAAAAATAGACCCCCTTACTACTGCTATTTGTATGTTACTTCAAAATATCTATGATTCCAATAGGTACCTAATTAAGAAGTAAAATAATTTAAAAAAACACTTTTTTGATAAAAACACATTACATACCAAACTTGTGAACGAAAAGGTAAAATGTGTCACTAAAAGAGTCACACGTAAGAATGTATGAAAATACATGTACCACAAACATGTCTGTGCATTGTCTTATCGAACGTATCAAAGCAAGTGCGGACATGAAAAACCGCTGCAAGTCCGCACTTGCTTGCGGTGGGACGAGACAACGGATATTCGATATTAGCAGAATCTATCAGTCTTGCTTTCATAAAACACTATAAATTGGTTCGTTTGATGTGACATTTACTTATTTGTGATTTGAACTTTGAATATAATTATTTATTGAGGAGCAGTACTTCCAAAAAGAAAATCAGAGGACACAGTTTATTTATTCAAGTCTGAAGAAAAATCTTCTGTTTCAAGTAAGTACAGTACATACTTTATTGTTTTTTTTTTTTAATCACAGGGGCTGTCGAAATTGTTTGTTTATAAAAGTTTTTATTTCTTCAGGTAATAATATGACTGAACCAAAAAAGAAATGCAGACAGTACAGCTTGGACTATCTGTACTTATTTTGAATTTACATATTTATTACATAAATGACAAAAATGTAAAAAAAATCTGCTCGTATTTTTTTGCTTTAATTTTCGTTAGTGCAGGTTTTGATATTAAATGTTGCACAAGATAATGCCATATTCCGCAGTCCTTTTATCTTTTTCAATCATTAATTACAAGTAATTAAAATGAAAAGTTTGATATCTAGTGAAATATTTAATATCGAGTACTGTACAAATTTATTAATTTGAGTAAGTAAAGTAAATGACTAGGGGGTCGACGGTTTTAAAAGTTTTTGGTAAAGGAGTCTGCAGCCGAAAAAAGTTTGGGAACTTTTGGGTTAAAATGAATGCAATGATGACCCAGACCCTGTCCATCAGGACATAACAAAATGGCATTTCAAAGACATTTGGATGTTGTATATCAAATATAAAGAGACTTATATGTATTGCAAAATGTACTTTTCTTTGAGAAGTTCAATAAAAATGTTCTAAATATATCACAGGTCTGTGCATACAGCCAGCGTCGACTCATGCGAGTGGTAATCTGGGCAATGCATGACAAGAGGAGGAAGAGGAGGTTGGGAGCATGCGCTGATTACAGCACATTGCCACACCCACTACATGACAAACCACCCGGATTGGGATCTGAGTGCAAACGTGCAACGGTTTATACCTCAGCATCACACTTTGCTCTCCACACTAAGCTACTGTCATTTGCTTCCACTCTTGGTATTTTCTTTTATTTATGACTCTACAGAGAGACCAACAAAAAGAATATTTTTGCAGTTTTCCGTTTCAGTCAGTAATACCTCAAAGCTCTCAGGTGGTGATACGGAGTGGCTAAAGGCACATTCTTAAGTACATAGCTTCAAGTTTATTTGAGATTTATAAATGGACTTGGTGTGGCATACATATGGTTGTATAAGTCTGATTTTTTTTTTTTTTTTGCATACATCCTTTTTTACCTTCAAGCATAAGTAAAATCTAAGCAAAGTTTTATATATGAGGCCCCATACCTGCAATTGTCAGTTTTCAGGTTGGTGATAATGCTGCTGCTCAGATCATGATAAGGGAGAACACTAGTAATCATTTCATGCATAACAACAGTTTCTAATTGTTAGATTTGGCATCAGTATCCTAACTGCACTGCTTGGTTAGGAACTACAAAGTAGCATTACGTTTCCACTTTTAGTTTGCTGTTGCAGCCTTTCTAAAAAAGTAAATAGTAGCCTTAGTAATAATCACTTCATTGTTGTCATCTCCATATAATGTATATTGTGGAGCTATATAAACAATAAAAATCATTACAAATGTATAACATAAAGGCAAGATAAATGGAAATCATTATTCCCAACCAGCCAATATCCAACTAATAACACTAATACTTTTAGATATATTCATGAAAATAATGTAGACAATTCTTAAGGTCATGATGTGAAACTCACACATCTTGCTGTCTATGAATGAGTGCTTTCATGAAATCTGGTAGATGCAGTGGATTCAGAAAATATTCAGACCCCTTCATTTTCTGTATTCTTTATTGTGTTGCAGATTTAATTTGAAATAGATAATTTTTCTATTTTGCATTTATCCATCCCTCAATTCTGACCATTCTCCATGTCCCTGCCATAGCAAGATGCTGCCACCATCATTCTTCACCATAGGGATGTAATTAGGCAGTTGCTGTGCAGTGCGTAGTCCTTGCCAGACATAGTGGTTGGAGTTCAGCCAAAAGAGCTCAATTTTTGTCTCATCTGACCAGAGAACTGGTCACATACCTTTTACTTCAGAGTGCCTTCAGTCTAGCTACTCTACCATAAATGCCTATTTGATGGGAGTGCTGCTAAGATGGCTGTCCTTCCAACAGGTTCTCCCATCTCAGCAAAGGAATTCCAAAGCTCTGTTAGAGTGACAGTTGGGTTCTTGGTCAAACCTGAGACCAAAGCCCTTCTTGCCTAGTTACTCAGTTTGACCGAACAGCCAACTCTAAGAATATTCCTGGTGGTTTCAAACTTTTTTCCATTTCACAATTATTGAGGCCACTATGTGTTTGGGAATGGTCAAAGCTTTAGAAATGGTTTAATATCCTTGCCCTGATTTACGTCTTACCATAATTTTATAATGGAGTTCTACAGATAGTTCCTTGGATTTTATAGCTTGTTTTTTTTTTTTCCTGACATGCAGTGTGAATTGTAGGACCTTATATACACAGGTGTGTGCCTTTCTAAATAATTTTTAATCAACCCAATATGCTACAGGCGGACTCCAATCAAATAATTAAAACAATCAGGATGCATCTGACCACGATTTGGAGTGCCACAGCAAAGGGTTTGAACACATATAAATACATTTCAGTTTATGATTTTTAATAAATTTGCAAATCTTTCTGAAAACTGGTTTTCACTTTGTCATTATGGATTATTGAGTGTAGATTGATGGCAAAAATGGCAAATGTATCCATTTAAAATTAAATCTACAAAATAGTAAAGTGTGCAGGAAGTGAAAAGTCTGAATATTTTGAAAATTCACTGTATCTTCCAGGCATTTATTATAAACAAGAATTTTGGACAATGGAAAGGTGGAGTGTGATGAGTTACAAGAGATATCAGTGGCTTTGTGTTTGAATCTGTTTTCTTTCCTTGCCATGTGATCTGTATCATAGTTTGTTATGGAAAAGATCAAAACATGTCTGGTAAAGAATCTGTATAAAGGTCATAATTTCTTTTGACAGATATGCATGAAAAGAATTAAAGAAGTATAGAATTCTCTCATGTTAAATATTAGACTTCGGTTTAGGTTTTTAGAAATTTTTAGACCAGTGTTTCTCAACCTTTTTGTTGTAGTGACCCATTTTTTCCATTTAAGTTTCTTCTAGACCCAACAAAAGTGGATGGGGTTCTTCCTTGCTGAATCAAGCACATCCATCAAAGCTGGTTTCCTACTTACTGAAGTTGGCAAGATTGTTGGAGCATTCATTGTCTGATGGGCAAATCATACACATTCGTCAAAGTGTGTGGGGTAGGGTGTTTGGTTGTGGTGTGGGATAAGTGAGATCATCAGAGAGGCGACCCACTACTATTATAAACAACAGCAACTTGTGACCCACTGGCAGCAGCCCATGACCCAGCTCAGCAGTCAAGAAAACTGTTTTAGACTATCTTCTGAATCTTTTAAAGTCATTTAAATTGTTTACTTTAAACAACATCTTTTCTTAAAAATGTATAGAAATAAAATGTACTACATGCTTTCTCTTCATACATATCCTTAGTAAAGTGCATTATGAAGCCATTACCTGAACTGATTCTTTAAATAAACAAACTACTTCCACTTTATTGCCTTATACATTACTACTGTAAGTATACCAACCCCATCCTTCTTGTCTCGCTCCAAGGCTCCATGTAGGAATTCTAGTGAAACTTCTTCATTCTCATCCAGCCACTGCAACACAAATGGTTCAAACCACCTGGGGGCCAAAAAAGTCATTCATATTAGTAACAACAATTGTGAGACAACACAACATCCTAACCTAATTTAAATATTCCAGGCCATTTAACTTACACAGGATACTCTGGGATGACACCCTTCACTGCTGGCAGATCCTTTACGTATTCATTGTGCAGCCACTTAACCTTAAAGTGCAGATTCATGTAATCAGCACTCTTGCATAATCTATGCTTTTCATGTTCTGTAGCAACAAACAAAAATTAAAAGTTAGTATTATGTAAAATGATCCAGTAATATGAACTACAGTAAGTATCTACAAGGAGAAAAATGCATGCTTGGGTGTGCAGTAGTGATAGTTTGAAGAAACCTGAAATCATTAGATGAAGTGGTCAACTTTAGGACACTTTCAGGAAATCATATTTCACCTTCTTATTTACAGTGGTGTGAAAAACTATTTGCCCCCTTCCTGATTTCTTATTCTTTTGCATGTTTGTCACACAAAATGTTTCTGATCATCAAACACATGTAACCATTAGTCAAATATAACACAAGTAAACACAAAATGCAATTTTTAAATGATGGTTTTTATTATTTAGGGAGAAAAAAAATCCAAACCTACATGGCCCTGTGTGAAAAACTAATTGCCCCCTTGTTAAAAAATAACCTAACTGTGGTGTATCACACCTGAGTTCAATTTCCGTAGCCACCCCCAGGCCTGATTACTTCCACACCTGTTTCAATCAAGAAATCACTTAAATAGGAGCTGCCTGACACAGAGAAGTAGACCAAAGGCACCTCAAAAGCTAGACATCATGCCAAGATCCAAAGAAATTCAGGAACAAATGAGAACAGAAGTAATTGAGATCTATCAGTCTGGTAAAGGTTATAAAGCCATTTCTAAAGCTTTGGGACTCCAGCGAACCACAGTGAGAGCCATTATCCACAAATGGCAAAAACATGGAACAGTGTTGAACCTTCCCAGGAGTGGCCGGCCGACCAAAATTACCCCAAGAGCGCAGAGACGATTCATCCGAGAGGTCACAAAAGACCCCAGGACAAAGTCTAAAGAACTGTAGGCCTCACTTGCCTCAATTAAGGTCAGTGTTCACGACTCCACCATAAGAAAGAGACTGGGCAAAAATGGCCTGCATGGCAGATTTCCAAGACGCAAACCACTGTTAAGCAAAAAGAACATTAGGGCTCGTCTCAATTTTGCTAAGAAACATCTCAATGATTGCCAAGACTTTTGGGAAAATACCTTGTGGACTGATGAGACAAAAGTTGAACTTTTTGGAAGGCAAATGTCCCGTTACATCTGGCGTAAAAGGAACACAGCATTTCAGAAAAAGAACATCATACCAACAGTAAAATATGGTGGTGGTAGTGTGATGGTCTGGGGTTGTTTTGCTGCTTCAGGACTTGGAAGGCTTGCTGTGATAGATGGAACCATGAATTCTACTGTCTACCGAAAAATCCTGAAGGAGAATGTCCGGCCATCTGTTCGTCAACTCAACCTGAAGCGATCTTGGGTGCTGCAACAGGACAATGACCCAAAACACACCAGCAAATCCACCTCTGAATGGCTGAAGAAAAACAAAATGAAGACTTTGGAGTGGCCTAGTCAAAGTCCTGACCTGAATCCAATTGAGATGCTATGGCATGACCTTAAAAAGGCGGTTCATGCTAGAAAACCCTCAAATAAAGCTGAATTACAACAATTCTGCAAAGATGAGTGGGCCAAAATTCCTCCAGAGCGCTGTAAAAGACTCATTGCAAGTTATCGCAAACGCTTGATTGCAGTTATTGCTGCTAAGGGTGGCCCAACCAGTTATTAGGTTCAGGGGGCAATTACTTTTTCACACAGGGCCATGTAGGTTTGGATTTTTTTTTCTCCCTAAATAATAAAAACCATCATTTAAAAACTGCATTTTGTGTTTACTTGTGTTATATTTGACTAATGGTTAAATGTGTTTGATGATCAGAAATATTTTGTGTGACAAACATGCAAAAGAATAAGAAATCAGGAAGGGGGCAAATAGTTTTTCACACCACTGTATCTGATGAAATACTTGCGTCTGCAAAGGTTCTGCTAAAATCCTTCAATTACCACTAAATAATATGGTTATTGCAGCATAGATCCAGTTGCCTTGCATTCATATATACATCTTTTATTTATCTTATTTAGGCTTTACCACATCTGATAAAAATTCACCTTACTACAATTAAACTTTGACCACATTTTTGCTTATACACTATGCTAAAATGGTGAAATCAAAGTCAAAGCGAACTTTATTGTTATCTCAACCATATACAAGTACAGCATACAGATAGACGAAATTGCAAAGCTCAGGGTCCACAGTGTAACAACATGAAGTGCAAATAATAAATAAAAAATAAATTAAAAATAGAATTAAAATGAAATTTAAAATTTAAAATTAAAACACAAACAAGACAAGACATTGTGCAAAGACAAGACAAAGTAGCTGCAATATTGACATGTAGTAAGCAATATTAACATTGATGCAATGTATGGTATTAGCAATCTAGATACATAAATATAATCAATAGATGTGTAATATAATAAATAAATAAATAAATAAATAAATAAATAAATAAATAAATAATATTCAAAACATCCTCAGAAAGCTGCATCTTATGTGCTTGAAAAAGACTTGCAGTCAAATCCTGTTTTAAATAAATGGCAACTCCCCCGCCTTTTCATTTTTGCCTGTCATTCCTAAACAATGTATACTTATCTATGTTATACTCATCCCTTCCTTATTATTTAGCTGCTATAAGGCATGCAGTTTTACTGTATTTGGCTTTTAAGCAGTGGACTAGAACTTACTGTATATTTTACTTATATTCATTTTTATTCCACTGCCTGTCCCTTTATGCAAAGATTTAAACCTAGCCTGTCCTAAAAGTTTTTGCCCACCCTCAACAATCTTCAACTAACATACTCTTGTGTCTCACCAATACATTGGCCTTTCTGTTCAAATCACAGTGGAAGAGGTCCACAGAACTGACAGCCTGCTTTTATTTATGTTATTTGTTCCAATTTCACAGTGACAATTGGACCCACTCATTCCCTGGCCACGAACCCATACACCCTTACTGGAAGGTCTACTACCTGTACAACTGGAAGGCAGCACACAGTAGGAGATTCTCTGTTTCTGGAGTAAGCCTGCATCTAAATCCCTCTAATGACTGAGTCCAATACTATAACTACTTCTCTTTTCCGGAGACACCTCTTTACCTTGTCTGTGAATGTAATCCACCTATTTCTACCCCCATTATGTGGAGTCTCCCTCTGCACCACTTTAAGAATGTACACAATCTCCCTAAATGACACGTGGGCAAGATTTTCCAGTTCTTTACTCTAATGCAGCCTAGCCACCTTCTAGTCCTCAAGATCATCAACCCTGAGGTTGTGTTGTTGGATCAGTTGACACCTCCTATAAATGCAGCATTTCTGGAAGCCAGCCTTGCTGAAGCCAGCATCCAAAAAGTACACCAGTCTATCAGAGTTGCATTGTATCAGCCACATTACAAAAATGTATTTTGGTGACAGTTAAACCCTTTTAAAATTAAATATACATTAATTATGAGATTAATAAACTATAGTACCTGTTTATTACATAGTGGCCCTCTCTAAGCCCCTCTATTTACTGTTACAGATGCTCTCACTACTACATTATGCACTCACTACTTCGTTCCTCTGTTTACTAACACTATTTAAGCTGCCTATTGAATATGTGTTTCTCTCTATCCCTTTTATTTGTCGATTTTCATAAAACACAGTATGTCCACTGCTTGCTTTCTTTCTAACCCAACACAACTATCAATAATATAACTGCTTAAATTTGCTCCTTTTTAAATGTGCTCTTTAATTCTGTCATCCTCCCAGTGACAATATTTATTGGCTTATGTGCAATGTTCCTGAGTTACCTAGCATTTCTTTATTGCCTTCATTTTTGGGAAACTCAATCACTTATTTGCTATTAACAGATACGAATCAGCCAGTATATGCTGCACTAAATGAATTTCATTCAAATTTTATTTTCATGAAAATCCACAGTGATTGTACCCAATTATGAAACTATTACTATTTAGGCCGGAAACAGCATTCAAAACTGATACTTTAAGTTAGCCATCCCAAAAGTTAACCAGCAAAAGTGTCTTTATCAGGAGGAAAATTGTCATTTCAGTGGCGAATGGACCAAAAAAAAAGCTTTTCAAATGCTATCATTCCAAAATTCTAAGCCAAACTCTCTGACCTGCAATGAAAGAGTCACTATCATAAGAGTGCAAAGTGAGACACCACTATCTTAGTTTCATGATGCTTATAATGAATCTTGTTCACTATAGTTTAGGCTTGAAAAACATGTGATGATCACTGCAGGAAAATACTTGGCCATTCGCTATTTCAATAAGAACAAGCAACAAGTGTTACCTTCCAAGTACATGGATCCTGACTAAGCATAATAAAGACTTCACTTACACAAAGATATTAAAAGAGTGCATTACAGGCATTTCATCTAGGTTTTCCAGTGATAAATTGAATATGTAAAACAGAGGTACCTCTGCCAGCTTCTGCGCATAGTGTTTATGTTTTGCCTGAGAATACGCAAAGTTGAGTGTTACGCGGTGTCAGTTTGGTTGATCATATATGCCTAGCCATTAAAAATGAAAAAGACAATAAAGAAATGGAGCTTTTATATCTGATACTTCAATGGAGCAAAATTCAGAGAGTAACAGCTGGTATATACCGGGAACTGTGGGTAAGCATCTGCTTCTTTGCTCTTAGTGGTGCTTTTGAGTCACAAAAGTATTTCTAAATGTTAATGAAAAATTAATGCACTGTATGTGGAATATTTACAGCTTATTAACAAAACTAAAATAAAATTACTAGGAAGCACTGGTGCATGAATGTTAAGAAATTACCATGGAAGACCAAAACTACAAAACCTGCAGTTTTTAATCCTTTTTTAAGCATTGAAATGTAGAACGGAGTCAGTGTGAATTGGATAAGTAAATTAAATTGTTCAAAAATTTTTTATCGCAAACTGAGCCTGTGTCTTCAGAAGGTGTCCCTTTGCATATAATCATGTGCCACAGTTCAGTAAGCCATTTAAATCCAAGATCATCCTCTGCCTTCAATGTTTTTAACATCATTCCAATTGTGATTGCCTCTTTAGAAAACTTACAGTTCAGTTATTATGTGTTATCATAATGAACACCTTTATCCCATTTGTTCTCCTCATTCAGTAATTTCTCTATATTCTTCCTCCAGGTATCCACACTGTTCCTTTTAACATTTTAAGCAATGCAGAAGTATTACATCTTCACTTTCTTTTTTGCGATTCTGTAAGCTTTGTGGACCACAAGTGATTCTGGAGTATCAAAAAATCTATTAATACTTGGAAATTATTAATACTGTATATACAGTACACACACACACAAGTATATATATATATATATATATATATATATATACTGTATATATATATATATAATCATACTCTTACACTTATTCTTGCCTGGCTGGGACATATTCCAAACAAAAGGGCACAGGGAGGTGGGTTATGAAGGGAACTTCCTCTCACGGACTGTTAGTTGGCAGCCACCCTGGTCACTGTGGGAGTTGGAGTTGCTACAGCCCTGTTGGGTTCTGTAGGGACTGCCAGAGGGTGCTGCAGGGATTGTTGATCCCTTGTGTATAGGGCTGCTACCTTACCTGGAAGTATTCCTGGGTCACTAGGGTGCGACACCAAAAGTACTCCAGAGATGCAGAATATAAGGAGTAGCCTCATCTTATTTGGGAGCCAGAGTTGGGAGATCCACAAACCAATCTGTTTCTTTGTGCCGGTCCCAAGCCCGAACAAATGGGGAAGGTTGAGTCAGGAAAGGCAGCCGGTATAAAATTTTGCCAGATCAACATGTGGACAGCAATACAAATTTCCATACCAGATTCGTCGAGGTCCGGGTTAACAATGGCCGCCACCAGTACTGTTAGCCAAAAGGGTGCTGGTGGAAATTGGGCTACTGTTGGCCGAAGTAGGAGAAGAAGACAGGGGAGATGCATCCGAAGTAAAAAGGTGAGGAAGAAGATAAACAGAGTGGAACTGAGGGTAGGAACTTTGAATGTTGGCAGTATGACTGGTAAGGGGAGAGAGTTAGCCAATACGATGGAGAGAAAGAAGGTTGATATATTGTGCATTCTAGAGGCTAAATGGAACAGGAGTAAGGCCAGGTGGATCAGAGGTGGATTTAAATTGTTCTATCATGGTGTGGATGGGAGGAGAAATGGAGTAGGAGTTATTCTGAAGGAACAGAATGTCAAGAGTGTTTTGGAAGTGAAAAGAGTGTCAGACAGAGTAATGATTATGAAGCTGGAAATTGGAGGTGTGATGATGAATGTTGTTAGTGCATATGCCTCACAAGTTGGGTGTGCAATGGATGAGAAAGAAGATTTCTGGAGTGAGTTGGATGAAATAATGGAGAGTGTACCCAAGAGACAGAAAGTGGTGATTGCAGCGGATTTCAATGGACACGTTGGTGAAAGGAACAGATGAGATGAGGAGGTTATGGGTTGGTCTGGTGTCAAGGAGAGGAATTAAAAAGGTCAGATGATAGTGGATTTTGCAAAAAGGATGGGCATGGCTGTGATGAATACATATATTAAGAAGAGGGAGGAACATAAGGTGACATACAAGAGTGGAGGAAGATGCACACAGGTAGAGTATATCCTACGCAGAAGAGTCAATCTGAAGGAGATTAAAGATTGCAAAGTGGCAAGGGAAAGTGTAGTTAAACAGCATAGGATGGTGGTCTGTAGAATGACATTGGAGATCAAGAAGAGGAGAAGAGTGATGGCAGAGCCAAGGATCAAATAGTGGAAGTTGAAAAAGGAAGACTACAAGGTTGAGTATAGGGAGGAGGTAAGACATTCAGGAAAAGGAAACCTGGTGGTGGGATGTGGAAGAACAGGAGAGTATACAGAGGAAGAGGATGGTGAAGAAGAAATGGTATAATCAGAGAGATGCAGAAAGTAGACAAAAAAACAAGGAGATGAGGAGCAAGGTGAAGAGAGAGGTGGCGAAGGCTAAAGAAATGGTGTATGATTAGTTGTATGAGTGGTTGGACAATAAGGAGGGAGAAAAGGACGTGTACTGATTGGCTAGACAGAGGGACCGAGCTGGGAAAGATGTGCAGCAGGTTAGAGTGATAAAAGATAAAGATGGATACATACTCACAAGCAAGGAGGGTGTGTTGAGATGGAAAGAGTACTCTGAGAGGCTGATGAATGAAGAGAATGAGAGAGAGGTTGGATGATGTGGAGATAGTGAATCATGAAGTGCAATGGATTAGCAAGGATGAAGTAAGGACAGCTATGAAAAGTATGAAGAATGGAAAAGCCGTTGGTCCAGATGACATACTGTACCTGTGAATTGTTTAATGGATGATTCGCTAGGATTGTTCTATCTGTTGTTACTGGAACATCCCCCATGATGGTGATATTGTTGATGTTCACGACTTTTTCTGTTCATAATACCTATCTGGCACTTGTACCCCTATATTCTTGCACATAGTCCAGTGTACCACCTTCAGTAGGTGCAAGAGTTGTACAGCCTGCAACCTTATGACTAATATGCTCTTCTGCCTTGTTGCATATTCTACATTTACTATCTACTGGTTGTTCTGAGATGTTCTTCTGATATTAATTGGTGTTATGTGTCTGGTCCTGTGCTGCCATAATTAAGCTTTCTATCTCTCCTTTTAGACTGTGAAGTCATTGCATGGACGCCTGCTCATCGACAAGTGATCTTTCCAAGTCTTGAAAGAATTTTCCATGTAGTGGTTTGCTCTTCAGCAGTTCTATTTTATATTTACAGATGTTTTTTAGCTGAAGTTTCATATTCTAAGCTTCAGTCTCTTGCCTTAAGTATTTCTGTTTGATTTTTTTCGGTTTCTTTTTGGAGAAAATATTTAGATTTGCCAGCATCATGATCTCTAACTAGCCTATTAAACCAGTCTTTATCTAGCTTAATGTACTCACTTAGGCCGACGATGAATGCTTCATAGGCAGACTTTAGTTCAATAAGTCCTCCACCACTGTCTTGTCTCTTGATGTAAAGCCTTTCGAATTCAGCCTTCAGGTGATGGATACCTCTGATAGTCAAGAACTTTCTGGTTTGTTTATCCATCTTCTCAACATCTGTTCTTAGGCAGTCAACTATACCAAAATTATATGATACGACTGGAACAGCTAAGGTGTTGATAGCTATGACTTTGTTTTTAGCACTTAATTAAGTCTTGAGAATCTGACAAATTCGACGTATCCTGATCTTCTCTTTCATCTGAGTGTTATCAGTACCATCACTTTCTTCTACACCCAGGTACTTACACGCCTCATTCGTGTCTATATTTTTAATAACTGTCTGGTAATTCAGATGGATATTTTGGCTTTTGATTAGCTAGTCTCATCCTTTGCAAACAGTTTCAAGTCGTCCATATAAAATAAGTGTCTGACTTTGGTATTATCGTTGACTTCAAATCAACGATGCTAGACAAAACAACTAGGGGGACAGGGAATCACCTTGAAATATCCCTCGTTTTAAAGCGGTGTTTCCAGTTTTCAAGTGACCACCATTGTAATACAGTCACATTTTAGTCTTCCTCTCTTTCATTGACGCTTCTACAAATCGAGTAATAGTTGGAAAAACTCGATATATCTTCATAACTTTGACTATCCAGGTATGAAGCAAACTATCAAATGCCTTTTTGTAATCAATCCATACCTAGATTTCTAATATGTTTTTTAGCCAAAGCCACAACCATTTTACACACCAACAACTGATCTTTACATCCTCCAGATGCTCTTCTGCACCCTTTTTGTTTGTCTGGGAGGATGCAGTTGTTCAGTAAACAGTTTTATATTCTGTTGGTTAGCGCAGCTGTCAATATTTTATGTTGTTGGTGGGCAAGTAATAGGACGATAGTTCTTAGGATCCTTTGTGTTCTTGCCCTTCTAAAGTAGGAAGGTGGTCCCAGATGTTAACCACACAGGAATACCTCTTGGGTCATTCATGATGTCATTTAGTGCTCTTGTAGGATGTTCATGAAAAGTAGTTAGCTGTTTAAATTAGATGTTTGGTAGCTTATCTGGCCCAGGAGCTTTCCAGTTATGAGTTTGCTTGATGACTTTAGCTATCTCATTTACTGTGAGGTCTTTCCATGTTTCTGATCTTACATGATCATGGTTCTTCTTCTCCTGTTCAATCCAAGTCGCTTTATCATTGTGGACAACATTATCATTGAGGATTCCACACCAGAAGCCTGTGACTGGATCTTGAGAAGGTGGCTCAGTAACATCAGTCTTTTGATTGTTCAACTGACAATAAAACCTTTCAGCATCTCCATTAAAGGTTTTATTCTGATGGTAGTGGTTTCTTCTCTTAATATACCTTCTCAATTGTTGATAATCATTTTTACGTTTTGCTCCAGTATGTCGATGTTTTCTTTTTCCGCTTTGAAGTTCTTCTTTTTATAATCTACTTTTTCTGACATGGCATGTTGTGACTCCTTTTTAAAACTCAGCTATTACAGCTAGATCTTTACAATAGGATTCAATGTTATTCTGAATCCTTCTTTTCCATGCCGGTTCTTCATATATAGTCTTCGGCATTGCTTTCTCCTTTACCTCACCAGCTATGATTGAAGCTGTTGCATACTGAGCTGGTTAACTTCAGTGAGGTTTAAAAAAGTTGCCTCATGCCATTCTCGCTAGTACAATGTTAACTATAGAGATTTGATTCCTTACAGCTCTAGTGAGTTTTACTTTATTTAACCTTTTTCGGTCACATAGGCTGAAGGTTTTTATATTGAGCAGTTTACGTTGTATTTATTGTTCCTTCTCCAGTACTTCTCCTTCATCAATGTTATTATTATTAACATACTGTAATTTATACAATAGGAATAGTAAAGTAATTTAAATTATAGCAATTACACTTTTTTGATGGCTTGTAAACCTAATTATCATAAAATCAAACAAAGAACATTTAAATTGGCATTATAATTTGTCTGTTTGTTTGCCAATCCACAACAAACAGCTGTGTGTTGGCATTGGTCCAACTTAAGGTACTCAACCAAAAATACAATGCCAAAATGGGCATCACAATTCCCATCAGGCAGCAACTACAAAGTTTTGTACTGGCAAAAGTAGGATCTCACGTAAGACCTGTCTAGATCTGAACCTGAAGGGGTACTTAGGGAAACCCTGCAGTTTCACCCTGCAATTCTAGATCTGTGGTCCTAGCACCTGGTGTTGAGACTTTACCAAGTTCAGTTACCTGTTGCAGGCCATTGTCTCACAGACCTATATTTAACATCTCAAACCCTGCCTAGCCTTTCAATGAAATCCTTAAGATGACACCTCCCCAACTTATACCTTTCAGACCAGAACATATAAGAATCTAGACCAAATTAATACTAAAAGCATGAGGGTATTTATTAAAGCACAAGAATAAAATACAAAATTACAAAGACTAACTCTTCCTCGAGCCATCACCTTATCGTGGTGGAGGGGTTTGCGTGTCCCAATGATCCTAGGAGCTCTGTGGTCGGGGGCTTTATGCCCCTGGTAGGGTCACCCAAGGCAAACTGGTCCTGGGTGAGGGATGAGACAAAGAGTGGTTCAGAAAACCTACTATAAAGAATAACAACTTTGGATGGCGTTCTCCCTTGGCCAGATGTGGGTCACCGGAGCCCCACTCTGGAGCCAGGCCTAGAAGTGGGGCTCGATGGCGAGCACCTGGGGGCCGGGCCTACACCCATGGGGCTCAGCCGGGCACAGCCTGAAGAGGCAACGTGGGTCCACCTTTCCATGGGCTCACCACCTGTAGGAGGGGCCAAGGAGGTTGAGTGCAGTGTGAGTCGGGTGGTGGCTGAAGGCGGGGACCTTGGCGGTACAATCCTCGGCTACAGAGGCTGGCTCTTGGGACGTGGAATGTCACCTCTCTGAAGGGGAAGGAGCCTGAGCTAGTGTGCAAGGTCAAGAGGTTCTGGCTAGATATAGTCGGGCTCACCTTGACGCACGTAGACTCTGGAATCAATCTCCTTGAGAGGGGCTGGACTCTCTACCATTCTGGAGTTGTCCCTGGTGAGAGGCGCCAAGCAGGTGTGGGCATACTTATTGCCCCCCGACTTGGAGCCTATTCATTGGTGTTTACCCCGATAGACCAGAGGGTAGCCTCCCTCCGCCTTTGGGTGGGGGGATGTGTCCTAACTGTTGTTTGTGCATATGCAACAAACAGCAGTCTGGAGTACCCACCCTTTTTGGAGTCCCTGGAGGGAGTGCTAGAGGGCACACCTTCTGGAGACTCCCTCGTTCTAATGGGAGACGTCAATGCTCATGTGGACAATGACAGTGAGACTTAGAAGGGCATGATTGGGAGGAATGGCATCCCCGATCTGAACCTGAGCGGTGTTTTGTTATTGGACATCTGTGCTCGTCACGGATTGTCCATAACGAACACTATGTTCAAGCATAGGGGAGTCCATATGTGCACATGGCACCAGGAAACCCGAGGCCTCAGTTCGATGATCAGCTTCGTGGTCGTGTCGTCAGACTTTCGGCCACATGTCTTTGACACTCGGGCAAAGAGAGGGGCGGAGCTGTGAACTGATCATCACCTGGTGGTGAGTTGGCTTCGATGGTGGGGGAAGATGCCGGTCAGGCCTGGTAGACCGAAACATATTGTGAGGGTCTGCTGGGAACATCTGGCAAAGTTCCCTGTCAGAAGTAGTTTCAACTCCCACCTCTGGCAGAACTTTGAGTCTGAATGGGCCATGTTCCGTGCCTCTACTGTTGAGGCTGCTGACCGGAGCTGAGGCCGTAAGGTGGTCAGTGCCTGTCATCGCAGCAATCCCCGAACCTGTTGGTGGACATCGGCGGTGAGGGATGCCATCAAGCTGAAGAAGGAGTCCTAGAGGACCCTTTTGTCCTGTGGGAATCCGGAGGCAACTAATAGGTACCAGCAGGCCAAGCGGAATGTGGCTTCATGGTTGCTGAGGCAAAAACCCAGGTGTGGGAGGAGTTTGGGGAGGCCATGGAGAACGACTTCTGGATGGCTTTGAGGAGATTCTGGTCCACCATCTGGCGTCTCAGGAGGGGAAAGCGGTGCAGTGTCAACACTGTGTATGGTGGGGATGGTGCGCTGCTGACCTCGACTCAGGACGTTGTGGGTTGGTGGGGGTAGTTCTTCGAATACCTCCTCAATCCCACTAACATGCCTTCCAATGAGGAAGCAGACCCTGGGAACTCGGAGGTGGGCCCTCCCATCTCTGGGACTATGGTCACCAAGGTGGTCAAAAACTCCTTGGTGGCAGGGCCCTGGGGGTGGATGAGATATGCCTGGAGTTCATCAAGGCTCTGGAAGTTGGACTGTCTTGGTTGGCAGGCCTCTGCAACATCACATGGACATTGGGGACAGTGCCTCTGGATTGGCAGACCGGGGTGGTGGTCCCCCTCTTTAAGAAGGGGGACCGGAGGGTATGTTCCAACTACAGAGGGATTATACTCCTCAGCCTCCCTGGAAAAGTCTATTCGGGGGTCCTAGAGAGGAGGGTCCAGTCAGATATTCGAACCGCGGATTCAGGAGGAACAGTGTGGTTTTCGTCCTAGTCACAGAACAGTGGACCAGCTCTACACCCTTGGCAGGGTCCTGGAGGGTGCATGGGAGTTTGCCCAACCAGTCTACATGTGTTTTGTGGACTTGGAAATGGCATTCGACCGTATCCCTCTGGGAATCCTGTGAGGGGTGCTCAGAGTGTCCCGGTCCCTGTACAACCTGTGTCAGAGCTTGATCCGCATTGCAGGCAGTAAGTCGAACCCGTTTCCAGAGTTGGACTCTGCCAGGGCTGCCCTTTGTCACCGATTCTGTTGATAACTTTTATGGTGCCCTAGTGCCCAGAGTATCCCACTGACTGATTAATTTCCAACCCATCCTGTTTCTTCCCTTCTGAGATGGTGTAATACTTCCCCATTTTTAAGATCAATGGTATTTTCTTATATCCTTAACACATAATTAAAATACACTTTTCTTTATTTATGTAATGATTCCTTATTTCCATTTTCTCTGTGTTTTATGTTTAATATTATTTTTACACATTATTGTAAGGAAATATTTGTTATTTTATAATACCTGTATACCTGTTCAACAGAACTATTTCCTCTTCTGCATTTGTCAGAAGAAAAACTACAGTTCCAAAGATCAGTTCCCTGTGTCATAGTTCTTTATGTGTCGTGGTCATTAACTGACAATAAAACCCTAATGTTTCAATGATTTTAGCAATTCAAGTTATCCAAATTACCAGCCACATTGTCACATGCTGATTTTAACATTTTACTGTAAGTCTCACCAGTCCTTCTCTGGCCAGATCCTGTTTTTAGGCTGAGCTTTTGTCAATGAATTAGGGTGGTTTGGTCTCATGACAGACTTCAGGTACAGTGTTCTCAAATAATTAGGATAACAATTTTATTGACTTTCTGTATTACAGCTTTTGTCTAAGATTATGTCATTTTGTCTAAGATTATCTCATCACAGGCAGAGGTGGGTAGTAACAAGTTACATTTACTCCATTACATTTACTTGAGTAAACTTTTTAAAAAAATTGTACTTCTACAAGCAGTTTTACTGCACCATACTTTTTACTTTTACTTGAGTACATTTGTGAAGAAGAAATGCTACTCTTACTACGCTACATTGGGCAACACTTGACTCTTTACTTTTACTTTTTTCCATTTACACATTTATATACGCTATATTTTAGTCGGAGAGAAGTCCCCAGTAGATCTACTGAATGACTGTTTCACCAATCAGACGTAGCAACAATAATCACACGACTCCATTTCACTAATCAGACATAGCCACGCAGTCACATGACCACACACAAACTTCCTGTGTCTGCAGCCTGTGAGAGACTTTTTAGTCATACAGGGCTCCTGATCACTGCTAAATGGTCACAGCTTCACTGCAGGAACCTTGAGAGCCAACTCCTGCTGAAGCTTAAACATCACTTCACTGAATGAAGAACAAGCACGTTTTAACCAAGCATGCACAGACACAGACAGTCATGGTAAAGTGAGACTTCTTGTACATGCAGAAGCTGCCTTGTTCTAATGTTATTTTCTATCAGCTGTGCTATTTGGAGGGCAAGTGAATATACAGTATTATACTGTCAGTGTATAGAATATCTTGTTACTCTAAGTAGTTTGCACTGTTCAAACATACATGTTACCTACTGTAGGTATTGGCTACAAAAGCTTTGTTGTGAAAAACTGAGACTTGGAACTTTGTGTTATTTGTGCATCTTTATTTTGTAGAGATGGTATTTATTTTTACCCATTTTTTATTTTGTTATTTGGAAATAGCAGAATTTGCACATTATTTTATATTTTTGTCTGTCTTATTACATTTCTAAAAAATAAATCATTTCTTATGATCAAACAGTTACTCAGTACTTGAGTAGTCTTTTCACCAAATACTTTTTTACTCTTACTTGAGTAATTTTTTGGATGACTTCTTTATACTTGTACTTGACTAATATTATTTTGAAGTAACGCTACTCGTACTTGAGTACAATTTTTGGCTATTTACCCACCTCTGATCACGGATTTTGTTAAGCCATGGTGAATTTCAAAAAGATGCCTGTTTTCAAGCAGAACCTTTACTAAGAAATATCAGGGTTTTAAAAGGGTGTATGGTGCTACCAAAACCTGAAGGAGCAATTTTTTTTCTTTCTTTCATTACCCAAAAATCTCTAAAAACTCCATAACCCCTTAAAATGAGTTTTGTAGTTGCAAAACCTTATGTGAAACAAATTTTAGTATTAATTTTACCAAACTATGTGCATATAAAACTTGGCTTTGCAAACCACTACGTATTATTTCATGATGTTATATTATAAGCAGGTATAGAAAATGGATGGATTGATAGATATAATATATAACCAACAGAGTGAGATTTGGATAGCTGGACAAGGAGTGGGTGACGGACTCTCTATTAGTCAAACATGCAAAAGGAATTTAATTGCACAACATACAAATGACAATAACTCTGAAGTAAACTGATAACAGTACATTTTTGAAAAAGCCAACACTATTGTAACCCTGAATATCACAACTACGTGACACAGCGATAAGCCACGTTGAAATTAAATGAAAGGCTATTTTGTAGTACAGGCCAAGTCACTGTTCAGAGAATGACTGAAAACAGTGTTAGTAACTTTTATTATTTCTTCATGTTTGGCAATTATTCTAGTCCATTTGATAATGGGCCAGTTATAATTTAGGTTTTGGTGTCAATACACTGCAGTGATTTGTGGCAATTTAAATTAATGTTGAATGAATCATTTTTAAATTATTATGTACACTGGTATGGTCTTCTCTAATAACAGACAGATCTGCAGCAATGTCTGCAATCCCCAATCCTCTGAAAGCTCACCAAACTGTAGATGCTTTCTGCAGTCTATAGATTCAGTTATTCAAAGAGCAATTTATTTATTTCCGTTTATTAATGAGGGATTAAACATTTATCTGTAAACCCAACTCTTAACCAGGAAATACAAAGTTCAGCAGTAGCATTCATGGTTCCAAGCAAGGAGTTACTAAAATTACTGAATACAATCGTAGACAAAAAGAACACATTCTTGAGACATAAGAGCAGAAAAATTGATAGTTATCAGAAAGGTAGTGTAGATGATGGATGGGACACCAGCTTTTCAGTCAGCAATGAAAGTAGGGTCAACATTTAAAAAACGCATATAGTTGCTTTCTTATCTTATTTCATTATACAAATATACCCGGGCAATGCTGAGTATCCATCCATCCATCCATTATCCAACCCGCTATATCCTAACTACAGGGTCACGGGGGTCTGCTGGAGCCAATCCCAGGCAACACAGGGTGCAAGACAGGAAATAAACCCTGGGCAGGGTGCCAGCCCACCGCAGGGTGTAATGTTGAGTATTTCAGATATTTAATCATTAATGTGTTAAAATCTACATGGTAAAATTAATTTTAAAAAACGAATACTAATATTAAAGTAAAAATATTTTGAATTAAAAAAAATGATCTTGCTATGACACAACACAGCATATCATTAAAAATAATTTAAACACCTGTTTACTGGACCAAAATGTCTCTTAGTCAATAAAAACCTCTTAAGTGTTTTTTAACTAGTGTAACATTCTCATTACCTTATAGTATAACCAGGAAGAAGGTTTATCACTTGACACATGAAAGCAGTTACATATAGTCTTGCCTAAAATATCAAATTAAAGTGAGTTAACATATTCAACAGGATGGGAAAAAATTAACAAAATAGTAGGTACTTGATGAAAAGTGACACCATAAGCATCCATTTTTGAGAGTGAACAGTTCTTAGCTGTCAGAAAGTACCAACAGTGTGAGTGGAGAGCTTTTAAGTAAGGAAAAAGAGGAGTGCTAAGTTAAGAGAACAGACAGAGAAAAGTAAAGTTAACCTCACAGAAGAACAAACAGCAGGCAGTCAAGAAGGAGAAGATTACAGGAGCTTATGTGGCCAGAAAATATAACACAGCGGTAGCGGTTCTAAAATCTAATATTTTTGCCTTAAATTTGTTAGCTTTACCATTTAAGTCAAAACATTTAATTTTAACTCAAATTACAAGTTAAGGCAGTTTTAGTAATCCTAACTCAAATTTTAACAACAAGGCGTACAATGCAAGTTCTGTTGGACTTTTAAGATGATGGCTTGAAGGAGCCAGTCTTCTGTGAGCGCTACACCTGCAGGAGATGCCATCTGATCCAACACCTCGAGCTCAGGGTTGCTGAAGGAGAAGTTGGCTGCCTTGTGTTGTAGTAAAGAACTGGCAGACCTGACCAAGGTGTCCTTAAGAGAGATGGTGTGCATCGCTAAGGTGACGCAGGAGGAGATTCAAGACCAGACAGGTAGAGAGAGGTGGGTCATGGTCACAAGGTATAAGTTAAATGGTGCACACTGCCTAGGGGCATCAACCCTAGAATTGAAAGTGTCAAACTGTTTTCAGGTCCTTGTGGAGCTGGAAGGTGTCTCTGAAGATTCTGGGGTGGTAGGCAGGGATAAGGAACCCCAACAAGCCACCTCAAAGCCAGTCCCCCAGAAATAGACAGGTAGTGATAGTTGGGGACTCAATCATTATTGGGATTGAAGCGTAAGTTTTCTCCAGAGACAGGGAGTCTTGCATGTTGTGTTGTCTTCTGTGTGCACAGCTGGGAGACCTCCTTGGAAAGGTGGATAGGCTTGACCAGAGCGGGGGTGGATCCAGTTGTCACTGTTCATATTGGAACAAGTGACATACATAAGGGTAGTTTGTAAGTTCTGCAATCCAAATTTAAAGAGTTAAGTTCCAGGCTGAGGAGCACAAGTGACAAGGAAGTCATTGCTGAAGTTTTGTCTCTGCCACGTGCTAGTCTAGGTAAATCTTGGTGCAGGATTGAAGGGTATAGGTTTATGGGAATTAGGACTTCTTTTGGAATAGATGGGGCCTGTTCCACCACGACGGACACCAGTGTGTTGGGGAGGTGCATGAGTAGGTTAGTCAAGGATTCTTTAAACTAGGGAATAGGGGGAGCTAGAAGTTTAGGACAGGCCAGATTTAGAACTGTACATGGAACAATAAACAATAGTGTAAAAATAAAAATGCATAGTAATGTAAATTCTAACACAACATTTAAATGCAACAGTAAAAGGAGTAACATATTAAAAATAGCTTGCATTAAAGCTAGAAGTATCAACATAAAACAAGTGAGTTGGAGTTGTATGTAGAGGAGCATAATTATGATGGACGATGAGCCCCATCTTAGTGAGGACACGTGGCTTCGCCTGGAAAGCATTAGGGAAAGAGGCCTTATTTTAGGAGTGTGTTATAGACCGCCCAGTGCAGTCAGCAATTTCAACACACATCTTTTTAGTAATATTAAAAAGACAAGTTTACAGGGGCATATTATGGTCATGGGGGGCATTAACACTAGAATTACCAAACGTTATGAAAAAACTTGTAAATCCGGCCCACCTTAAATCCATTCACACCTCTCTGTCAGTGTCTCATGTCTTATAAATGTGTTGCTAAGCACAAGCAGCCTGGTATACTACCACCCCCACCACTGCCGCAGTTCAATTCACAAAAAAGTTTCTTAGTGCTTGGTGTTTATCTTGGAGTGAAGGTACCTGGAGCTTTATAGGGTAAAAAATATATCGTCATTTGGAATATATACATTTCATGTGTGTTCCGTGACTACAAAAATCTGTGTAAACACATTTAGCTGACAAAATGTAGACATGAAATGTAAAATGTGTGCAGCCTGAAATACAAATATCAAATAAACACTTTCACAAAAGATACAAGTATAATGAAACAAGTGCACTTTTATTCAAGAATATAACCAAAGAAAAAAGAAAGCAGGTTATGGTAGACTGATGATACGACAGCTTGTGTGCTGCAAAGCTAAGAACTGCTGACTTCCAATCAAGAGGTCACGGATTCTATATCAGCTGCTTCCCAAATTTAACATTTTCAGTAGTGAGCTGATCTTATTGTTAATATTATACAATAAAAACATACATTTGATTTTCTATGAAGGACAGGTGATTGGCAGGATGACGCTGGACTTCGTCCTGTATCCAAACGGTGCCATCTTTCGCCTTTACGCGTGGTGCAGCTGCGTTGTTCTTATATGTGAGTGGACGTTTCATGCGGGGAGGGCTTCTGTTCTCTTTCTCCGTTCTGAGTTCACCTCTATTATAGCGCGTCTTTATTTGAAAACAGCCGTGTCAGATCAGGGCGAGCGTGAACGCGACTGAGAGAATAAAACTGAATAAAAAAAAAAACGCTAACCTTTAAAGTACCATACATTTACACCGTCTGTTACAGACTCAAACCAAATGTATGCTTTTATTGTATAATAGTAACAATTCTTTGCATTTATATAGCGCTTTTCTCACTACTCAAAGCGCTCAGCAATTGCAGGTTAAAGGCCTTGCTCAAGGGCCCAACACAGCAGAGTCCCTATTGGCATTTTACGGGATTCAAACCGGCAACCTTCCAATTGCCAGTGCAGATCTCTAGCCTCAGAGCCACCACTAAGAACAGCTCACTACTCAAAACATTTATTTTGGGAGACATTAAGACTTGAACCCAGAACCTTCTGAATTGGAGTCAGCAGCTCTAACCAGTATACTACCCAAGGAGTCAGGACAACAAGCAACACTAACCTGATTTCTTTATCTTCGGTTATAGTCATGGAAAAAAAGCCTATTTGTTCTGTTAAACTTGTATCTTTTGTGAAAGTGCTTATTTGATATTTGGACTTCAGTCTTCACACATTACATACTTTATGTCTACATTTTGTCGTTAGTACTAAAACATGGAAAAAGTTTGTCTTTTAGGTATGTGTTCAACATTTCTGTCATCCTACACTTACACAGATCTTTGTGGACACAAAACACACGTGAAATGCATGTGTTCCAAATAACAGTATATTTTTTAGCCTAGGTACCTGACTCACTAATAGACAAGGCTTCATTTGGGAGGGGTTTTTGCAGTTTCTCCGGCGGTGGGAGGGATTGTATAGTAGGCTGCTTGCTGCTTGGGATTATCGACACATTTACAAGACAAAAGACACTGAAAAAGAAAGACACAAAAAAAAATCCAAAAGACCTGCGAGGTGATTTAAGGTGGGCCGGATTTACGAGTTTTCTCGTACGCTTTGATAATTCTAGTGTTAAGAAGGCTAACAGAATGTGAGGTTATATAGCACAATGTGTAGAGTACAAGTTCAAGAAGGTTATACTAAAGCTTTATAATGTTCAGGCTTCATAATGCACTGGTGAGACCTCTTCTGGAGTACGGTGTGTAGTGTTGGTCGTCAGGCAAAAAAAATATATAGCAGTGCTACAAAAGGTCCAGAGAAGAGCAAGTAGGCTGATTCCAGGCCTACAGGGGATGAACTATGAAGAAAGATTAAAAGAGCTGAGCCTTTTCAGTTTAAGTAAAAAGAAGATTATGAGGTGACATGATTGAAATGTTTACAGTTATTAAGCGAATTAGTACAGTGGACCGAGACTGTTATTTTAAAATTAGTTCATCAAGAACAAGGGGATACAGTTGGAAACTTAACGATAAATTTCATGCAGACATTAGTTTGTTTTTTTTACACAGAGAACCACAGACACTTGAAATAACCTACCAAGTAGCATGGTAGACAGTAACAAGACAAAACTAGACTTGATGTTTTTTAGAAGAATTAAGTGGGTAGGATTGGCAAGCTTTGTTGGGCTGAATGGCCTGTTCTTGTCTAGATTTTTTTAATGTTTTAATGTTCTAATATGATGTGTTGCTGGTCTTACACTTACCTTCCATGGCATATTTCATGTCCTGAGAGAAAAGATTCCACATCACTTCTGCACTAATCTTCCCCACATTAAGCTCTTGAGGAAATCTAGAAAACATATATTATTATTAAACTAACTGAAAGTATCCATACTGATGTACCTTTTCATACTTAATCTTATAAATGCAGTCTGGTAGCCATAACAACTTAAAATTCTTTCCAGGAAGCTTTATGAGCAATCTGGTGAGTCAATGCGAACAAGAATCTTGTTAAAAGTCTAGCAATCCAACTCTGATACTAATTATTAATGATCAGTTGCACAATATCATGCGTCAAAAGTAAAATAATGAAATAGTCTGGAAGCAGCTTCTAGTCTGTTAAGAAGTAACTCATTTAAAGTTTTAAAAAACACATTTTAATAATCCAAGCAGAAAAGAAAAACATACAGTATGTGAAGAGAGCTGTAATGGTAAAATGTACAGCATGAGTACAGCAGACATAAAATAACATACAAACATACACACACATACATATACATATTGTGACGCATGAGTCGCAGTCCTGCACCCGAAAAACAAGGCTCAGTGTTAGGCTTCAGAACGACCAGCTTTATTAATCTGCTTCAAAGAGGAACAACAAGCATATTCATTGAAGTGGGAGCTACCACTCCATGACACACAAACACAGCAAACAAGCAAAATCTTCATTAGTCATTCTGCCTTGAATCCCTCCTTTGGTTCAAGAACAGATAATCTTCCTTGTCAGGTTGGTCTGTGGATCCATGACTGTGATTGGATCGTCCTGAAGAAAAGGGGGCAAAGAGAAAGTGGGCCAGATCATTGGCCAAGTTAAAGTACCCAGCGGGTTGACGACTGGTCCACGGCCAACGGACGCATTGTGCGGCAGGGCTGCGAGTGAACTTGTTGTCGCGGTGATGAGCCTTCTATGGCAGACGGGGCTGGGAAATTGCTGTTGAAGCAGGATGTGTTGTGAGGCGGGGCTGCGTGCATGTCACAGTTCTCCCCCCAGCTTCAGGCACATCAGCGTGAACGAAGCGGCTGATATGACTAGGGATCGCTGTGGACATGACCATAACCTCATGCGGTTCATGCCACTCCTTCAACAGGTTAATATGTGAAAGCGGTATGGGCTTCCGCCGCCCTGGAATCCTGTCTTTATAATTCACAGGGAAGACACACTCTTCTATGACTGCTGGACTCAACTATTCAGCCCGAAATTTATGTGGATCCGACGGAATCAATACCAGCACCTGATCTCCCTTCTTGAACTTGCGCAGTTTACTTGCTTTGTCGCAATCACATTTCTGTGCCTACTGCTCACACTGAAGATGTTCCACTGCAATAAAGGAGAACCTGGAAATCTGTTCCTGCAGCAATACAACTCAGTTGACAAACCTACTCCCTCAAGATGTTGCATAAGCCCCTGTGCACTCCTCTCGAAAAATGTCTAACACCCTACATGGACGAAGAGCAACTCGAAAGGGGTCAGTCCAGTAGACGCTTCTGGGGATTCACAGACAGCAAACAGAAGGAAGGGCACTACCATATTACACAAGGTCAGGTTGTCATGGGCGAATTATCTGCTTTAGAGTTTTATTAAATTGTTCAGTCACGCCATTTGTCTGCAGATGATAAACCATGGAGTATAACTGCTTAATTGCAAAATTTTTGCATAGCCGTTTCATGATGTGAGACATAAAGAGCATGCCTGATCAGTCAAAATCTCGCAAGGGATACCAGTATACCTGAACATTTCTGAGAGTGCTTTTGCAACAGTCCAGGCATCCACCAGCCGCAGCACAGCTACTTCTATGTATCTTGTGAAATAATCGACTAATGAGCATATACTGAAAGCCACTTTTACTCTTGGGGAGCGGACCAACAATATCTAATCCCAAACTTTCAAAGGGGATGTCCAAAATAGGCATCGGTACCAGAGGTGCACTAGCGGGTCCGTCAGCAGAAACTATTTGACAGTCAGGATAGGCCTTACAATATTGTTCTACATCCTGGCCCATATTCAGCCACTAATAACATTTCAAAATGCGCTCCCTCATTTTTTTCTGCACCGAGAAAATCCTCAAAACAAGACTGTGTGCAATCTTGAAAACTGTGTCCTATGCCCGCTTGACACTACTAACTGTTCAAGTTGCCCGCCCCCCCCACAATCCAAAATCACTTGATACAAGAAACCATCCTTAACACTAGAATTACCAGAGCCCACGAGAAAACTTGTAAATCCGGCCCACCTTAAATCCGTTTGCACCTCTTCCTCATCGTCTTTTGTCCTGTAAATGTGTCGATTAAGACAAGCAGACGGCTATTCCATCCCCCCACCCACCGCCGCAGTTTAATTTGCAAAGAAGTTTCTCAGTGCTCAGTGTTTATCTTTGAGTGAAGTGCTGGAGCTTTATTGGGTAAAAAAGTACATCATCATTTAGAATACATAAATTTCATGTGTGTTCAGTGTCATCAACAATCTCTGTAAAAACGTTGTTAACACAGAAACGTTTTTCATGTATTACTAATAATTGACAAAAATGTAGACATGAAATGTATAATGTGTAAAACCTGAAATACAAATATGAAATAAACACTTTCACAAAAGGTACACGTATAACAAAACAAGTGCACTTTTATTCAAGAAAGAAACCGAAGAAAAAAGAAGGTTACGGTAGGCGGTTGATATGACAGCTTGAGTGGTGCAATGCTAAGAACTGCTGCCTTTCAATCAAAAGGTCGCAGTTTCGATATCAGCTGCTTCCCAAATTTACCATTTTGAGTAGTAAGCTACTCTTATTGTTTATATCATACAATAAAAACCTACATTTGATTTGCATCGGTAAATTTATAGTACTTATCAATTCAGTTTTATTCTCTCACTCACATTCAAGCTTCCACATCCAACCCCAAAACCCCCTTACCACCACCACCCCCCCCCCCCCCACAGTGACGCCGTTTTCAGATAAAGACGTGGTAGAAACAAACTTGTTTTGTTATACCCCCTCTTTATTTGAAAACCGTGTCAGATCTTGTGCGCAAATGAGACTGGGAAAACTGTGGACGTGGGTGTGAGTGTTGTGCGTGACTGAGAATGACTGTGGACGTGAATTTTTTTTATTCAGTGTTATTCTTCAGTGTTCCTGCTCACGCCGAATTAGTATGCACCTTCTGATCCATGATGTCAAAGCCGCTCTGACAAAAAAAGAGAGACTTAGATATATATGACATTTGGAATAATTAATTTTATGACCTGTATTGTATATTTCGGAAAATGTTGTACTGATGCAACATTATATTCATTTGCATACCTTCATGTGGTTGTAGTCATGACGTGACTGCGTTTGATTTTTTTTTTTTTTTTTTCTGGTCTTGGCCAGTGTCCACATGTTGCTGCATGTTGGTATCTCTTTTCAACTCCAGGAGATGCAGAGGACAGAATAGTACAGATAGGTCAGTTCATAATATACCATTATGAGATTCAAATGTTAACAGTTCCCACACGCACCCAAGGACCGTCCTTCTTACATTTACAACATGTGTATAAGGTGTGAAGCCTGAAGTCCAAATATCAAAGAAACATTTTCACAAATGGTACAAATATAACAGAACAAGTGTGCTTCTATTCAAGAATATAACTGCAGAAAAACAGCCCGTGTTAGGGTGCGACATTGACACGTATTTGCTATGAGCGCTTCGGTGGCGCAACGGTATCAACTGTTGACTGGTAATCTAAACTTCACGGGTTCGATCCCCGATGAGTCCGTTTTGAGAAGTGAGCTGCACGTATCTATACTAATAAACGGCAAAGCCCTCACTCACTCACTCACTCATCACTAATTCTCCAACTTCCCGTGTAGGTAGAAGGCTGAAATTTGGCAGGCTTATTCCTTACAGCTTCCTTACAAAAGTTGGGCAGGTTTCATTTCGAAATTCTACGCGTAATGGTCATAACTGGAAGCTGTTTTTCTCCATTTACTGTAATGGAGATGAGCTTGAAACCCGTGGGGGCGGAGTTTGACATCATCACGCCTCCCACGTAATCACGCAGTACGTAGAAAACCAGGAAGATCCCCAAAAAGCGCTGAAGAAAACATGCATTATATAATTGAGAAGGCAGCGAAACAATAAGAAGCGAGCGAGTGATATATACAACCATATTCATGAGTTCTGCTACTTCGGAAACAAAGCACAGTGTAAACCAACACTTTAAATTAAGTTCATAGACAGGCTGCCGCTGGCGTTTGTAATTTAGTGCCTGCCCATATAAGGCCGTCCGTCAGCGGCAATCCAATAGCAAACTGCCATGGGTAAATTATTCACGGGTGTAGGACTGTGCTTATGGAGAGGAAGATGAGATGGTCAGGGTGGTGTTTGGCACAAACTCAGCGAAACTGCGAGAGAAAGTTTTAAGTACCGGGACTTCGGTAGCATTAGATACAGCCATGGACATAGCACGACATGGCAACAGCACAGCTGGGAAACTTCGATGCAAGAACACCGAGCGGCTCACGTGAACTGACGCAGTGCACAGACAAAAAGCAAGAGTTCCGAAGAGCGCTGAACAAAAACCGAATTACACAATTGAAAAGGCAGCAAAAAAATATGAAGCGTCTGATACATACAAG
>JANRMT010062837.1:17072425-17100034 GCA_026402145.1 Polypterus bichir lapradei | reverse complement strand
ATGTGTTTGATGATCAGAAACATTTTGTGTGACAAACATGCAAAAGAATAAGAAATCAGGAAGGGGGCAAATAGTTTTTCACACCACTGTATATATGACAGCAACACTCATTACTCACAACAGTGACAAAACAATTACATTGACAATCATGTTACGTTATTTTCAAAATGTTTCCTTTTCTTTTTCATTGCTTCTTTAACACACTACTTCTCCGCTGCGAAGCGCGGGTATTTTGCTAGTTCTTAATATTTTAGAATAAAAACATACATTTGATTCCAGTCTGTAACAGCCGGTGTAATTTATGATACTTGTAAAGGTTAGCTTTGTTTTTTTTGTTTATTCTCTTAGCCGCGTTCACAATCCCAACCCGCATTTGACACTGCTGTTTTCACATAGACGCTGTAAGAGGTAAAGTCAAATCATGACTGGCTCTTACATACAAAGGACGGTGTATGTAAGGAGCTTGTGCCCAAAACATTAATATTTATATGTTACTTACATAAAAGCCAGATCGATTTGAGTTTACCTCTGTTATAGCGCATCTATATGAAAACAGCAGTGTCAAATGCGAGGGGGTTGGGATCGTGAACGCGTCTGAGAGAATAAAACTGAATAAAAAAGAAAAGTATCTCATCGCAAAGATCTTCATGAATTCTGGAGATAATGGGGTCAATAGCAAGCCTTTCCAGCATAGGTGGAATTTTCTGTTTTTAGTTACGTGTTCAATGTTTCTTGCCTCGCATTTCCTGTCATCCTACACTTACCCAGATCATTGTAGACACGGATTACACATGAAATGTACTGTATGTATCCCCAATAACAATATATTATTTACCATATACAATTCTAGACGTCTCACACCCAGATAAAGAGACTTCAGCTGCCTCAGTGGGGAGGATAAGTGAGCAAGATGCCTGCTGCTAGTGCTGATCGACACATTTTCAAGACGAAGATGCTGGTGAGAAAGTGTGAAGGAATTTAAGGTGGTCTGGAATTATGACTTTTTGCATAGGCTTCAGGGATTCTAGTGTTAATGTCCACTGCTCCAGGGATTGGCACTTTATGATAAT
Source organism: Polypterus bichir lapradei (assembly GCA_026402145.1). Lineage (NCBI taxonomy): Eukaryota > Metazoa > Chordata > Cladistia > Polypteriformes > Polypteridae > Polypterus > Polypterus bichir. The sequence goes on along the minus strand of JANRMT010062837.1, from coordinate 17,098,964 downwards.
GTTGTCTCTTTTCCTCCCTCTGCAGAACAAAAGACTAACAGCTCTCCACTACCAACACACTTCCTGTGTCCGTCCGCCTGGACCTGCCTCCTCCTGCCTGGGGACCATACAACCAGAAGAAAAGCCATCTTGAGCAGTCACAATAGGACTCTAGTCTGAGAAGACTTGTTTTTGCATTTTCATGCACTTTCTTTGAATTTATTATACATTCAGTTACACAGAGTTTGCCTAATGGTGCCCCAACATTCTGACTGGTGTAGTAGGCAGCATTACTGTTAAAATGATGAAACAGCAGGACATGGCAGCAATCAGACAGGCCATAGCTACTGAATTCCAGGCACTCATACGTAACCAAGCTCATATTGCCCTATTGCTTCTCATCCACCCTGATGATGATACTGAATCATACTTCTTAGTATTTGAGCGTACTGCTTCCTGTAATCACTGGGAGCATACGGAGTGGGTGCACATACTGGCACTATTCTTGAGAGGACTGATTGTTTTGGCACTATTATGATGCCTATGAACAGAATGCCTGTGATTACAAACAATTAAAGGTCAGGATGCTGCTATGTCATGAAATCAGTATAAACCAGCAGGCGAGGACATGTCGTGAGTAGACGTTTGACCCAGAGCGGCTGTCTTGCTCAGAAGCCTAAAGACTATAGGGCAGAATAGGGCACTAATTGAAACTTGAGACAACATGGAGCTGGCTGCTTGTGAATATCTGGTCAGTGCCTTCCCTGAATACGGACCACTGATCAGCAGAAGTTCCAGACAGGACATGTTGCTACTCTTGACCCCACCTGCTGCATTATTAAAATAAGAGAAGCATATGACTCATTTCCACTGTTAAAAATGCAGGGAGCTAGGTCACATCATTCTCATCTGTCCCTGGTTCAGTGAGCCAAAGGACTGCAGTTGGGTGCGTGGAGAGAGGTACTGTTGCACTGCCAACCCCCTGTCCAATCACTACACTGAGGTGGTGGTTAGCAATGGGCATTAAGTGACAGCACATACAGATTCCAAGTCAGTGGGAATCTGTATCAAGCAGTCTAACCTGTATCCATGGAGAAAATCAATGGTATTGGTCTGTCACTTTATTATCACCTACGGCGGGCTTACTTAAGATCAAGGTGTCTGTCATGCGCAGCGCCTTTACCTGTAATCTTGGGTTAGTACTGGTCACAAAGTAAAAGCAGATAGACACCTACCACCTCATCTACAACACTGAGCCTAGTTATTGATGAGAATGACCCATCACAGACTGTCTCCAATTTGCACTGTCAGCCAGCTTCCAAGCAGGGTGATTTTGCTATTCATGAGGTCTCCCCGGACCCACTCTCAGAAATACAGTTTCAATTTAGGCGATTGCTGGCATCATTTAAGATGGAGCAACGGAATGATGATTCCCTTAAATTTACCGTAAATGTGGTTCTTTAAAGGCCAATGTACAAATTATTCCATGCCACCTGGGCTGTATTTTCTACTTAATAATAATTTGTTAAATCATGTAGGTGAGCATGAGGTAGAAGTGAGGTCATTGTTGACAGTTCTGTGAACTTACCGATGGCAGATTTTAGAGCTGGCACATTCTTATTTCTTAAGTACCTACCTGGGAACTAAGAACACTTTATAATGGATTAAACTCAGATTTTACTGGTTTAGAATTAACACTAGAATTACCGAACCCTATGAAAAAACCTGTAATCCTGGCCTACCTTAAATCCCTTCACACCTCACTATCAGCGCATTTTGTTTTTAATGTGTTGATCAGCACAAGCAGCAAGCAGCCTGCTGTCCAATCCCAGTCTGCTTTAGGCATCCTAGACTTACCTAGATCTTTATAGACACAGAACACACATGAAATGTATGTATTCCAAATAACGACATACTGCATTATTTACCCTATACAACCCCAGGCATCTCACACGCAGATAAGGAGCCTTAGCTTGAGCTGGGAGAGCTCAGCTCCGTCAAGGCAGGGGATGGGACAGCAGGCTGCTTGCTGATTGTGCTGATCGACACATTTACAAAACAAAAGACACTGATGGAGAGGTGCAAAGGGACTTAAGGAGGGCCGTTATTATGAGTTTTTTTTGTAGGCTTTGGTAATTCTAGTGTTAATGAGGAGGTCTGTCGATTTTACGTTTCCTGTCCGTAGTGTCAACTGAGATAGATCACTCAGAATGACTGTGCACCACTCAATCCCATTCTAATCATGACCTTTTAGTGCAAAGGAGCGGAAACTGTAGCACCCCTTGAACTCTTTGCATGTGGCCACAAATATATTTTAGTTATTGTTGACTACACTACACATTTTCCTGAGGGTATTCCCCATATATTATCTAATTCAGATAATAGTGTGTGGGAACATGTCGGGTTCTTCACACAAGTCAGCATACTAATGAACTATGGGACTCTGTTTACCTCGAAATGTTTGAGGATGTGGCCAAGTTATGCAGAACTAAGCATATAAAAACCTCAGTATACCATCCTCAAACTTTAATCGGATGCTCAAACAAATGCTGCACAATGAGGATGGAATAAATTTGGAACAGTAACACCCCTTCGTATTGTTTGCCTATCGGGAGGTCCCACAAGCCTCCACAGGCTTCTCCCCGTTTGTGTTATTGTATGGTCAACAACCGCAGAGACTACTGGGCATACTAAAAGAAGGTTGGAAAAAAGAGGCATTCCCTTCCATTAATATCTTAGATTATATCACACAATTGCAGATTTGCTAAAATGTGACACATCTTAAAAGAAAATATGGGATGTGCATCAGTCCAGGCTCACTATTATGAACGTGATATGACTTTACATGAACTCCAGCCCTGGAGTTTGTGTCATAGTTCTTGTTCCCACTTCAGACTGAAAATTGTTTTCTCATTGGCAGGAGCCCTACGAGATTAAGTAGAGAAATAGTGGTTAAACAACCAAACTGTCAAGCGGCCCAGTGTACATACCACGTAAACTTGTTGAAACCATGGAAGTAAAGGCAGCCAGATCCCTACTCTGGACAACCTCGATCCTTCTTCATTTAACTTAAAACCCTTAATTCCAGCATAAATTTGATGCCCAAACAAGAACAACAGCACAAAGCAGACAACATGTCTGACTTGGAAGTGGTGAAACAGGAACTTCCCTGATTGTTCACTTACACTAAGAACACCTGTACCTCCTCCTGGAAAAACAAACAAGCAGAAGTAGACTCCTAAACACCCCCATCATGTATCTGAGTTGGAAACGGTTGGATTGGGTGACCAGGTATGCAATGCTGGAGAGAGAGGCCCATGCAATTAAATTTGTTATTAATCAGCTGAGATATTACCTCCTGGATAACTAATTTACTCTTGTAATGGTCCATGCACCCTTACAGTGGATGGCGCTTCATAAAGATTCAAATTCCCATGTCACCAGGTGGTTCCTGGACCTAGGGCCTTATTGGTTTAAAGTTCTACATCACTGAGGTACTCTCCATTCCAATGCCTTATCTTTCTTGTTTTCATGATTTGATAGTTCAGGTCTCCCGAGCTGATGCGTTCTGGCTAAGGGTGGGTTTGGGGTACTATCAGGTGTATGCCCATGAGATATAGTTTAAGGGCTTTGGTAATGGTAATTCTCCACTGCTCCAGGGAATGGCGCTGTAAGATAACTTTCTCTCTTTTCCTTTCCCTGCAGACTGGAAGATTAACAGCTCTCCACCATCAACATCACTTCCGGTCTCCATCCACCTGTATCCGCCTCTTCTTGCCCAGGCATCATATTCAGCAACCACAAATTTATTATACTTTCAATTATGTGGGTTTTGCCTGAGGGTGCTCTAACACTCTGATTGTCTCTATTCTCTTATTACAAAATACATATGTAGTCATGCATTGGCACCGGAGGTATGCAAGTACTACTCCGGTACAGGAGGGAGTGCTGTTGCTAGTGGTCTTGCCTCTTCCTTCCATAGCTCCAAGAAGGCACCCAATGAGGGCATTTGACCCACCCCTGACTTTCAGAGAAGGCCCTGTCCCTTCCAGTTGGAGCCATATAAATGCAGGTGTGCCTGGAAGGAGATGTCTTTTTCTGAACCCAGCTTTCACGAGAATGGAGCTCCCAAATAAATCTGCTTGAGATGAGTGCTTTGGGAAGGAAAAGTTAAAGCAATTTATGTGACCGAGTCTATTGTTGATGTGGTTTTTGTTTGCCAAAAAAATAAACAGGATGGCCCAAATCTCTCCCCAACTATTTTTTTGAATCCTTTAGAATTATTTGGACCATGACAGTGGCTTAGTGGCTTATCATTAGGAAGAAATGAGCAAACTGGCAGACCACACAGAAATGGTGTAACAGCTGGCAGAACAGGTAAACCAGATACAAGTTCAAGTAGCAGCACAGTAAGTAGAGCTGGCCAAGGTGGAGGAGCGCTACGAGGCCACAGATGCTGAAGTCCCATGTATAGGCCCAGAAACCAATAAAGCTGCTAGTGCTGTTGTGGCCCAGAGATAATGTTAAAACATATTTGCTACACACCAGCACTGGCCAAGTTGTGAATGGGTCCACCTGCTAATTCCATTTTTAATGAGAGAAGTCCACTGCACAAATTACGATTTAGATAAAAGCATTGGCAAAGATTATCAGGCCCTAAAACAAGAAATTCTAGCTTGTTAGATGCTCTGGACTTCCAGACACAATTTTGCTTTGACTAGCCATTTGATTGGTAGTGGATATAACAAGCACAAACATTTGATTTATGGGGTCAGTTTCAGCACTGGTAGTGCCCTGGAATGAACAAAGCCAAATGAGTTGTGGAGATGGTGGATTGTGATTTTCTGATTCTCACCTTTCCAGAACATCTGGGGCCTCATGTATAAATTCTGCGTACGCACAAAAATGTTGCATACTCCCATTTCCATGCTCAAATCAGGAAGTATAAAACCTAAACTTGGCATAAAGCCACACACATTTTCACACTAGCTAAATGCTTGGCGTACACAACTTCTCCACTCTGTTTTGCAAACTGGTGGCACCCAGCGTCAAAGCAGTGCTTTTTTTCAAGTGTGGTTTCCCTTTCTTTTTTTAGATCCACATCCCTGACGTGATCATATTAACCGCATATTGTTTATTGGTTTAAGGCATCTGATTGTAATTAACCTGTAACAATATAATGGTTCACGGAATGGACAAACTACTCCAAATACCATAGCTGCTTTAGCGTTGTTCTTCTCAATGCACCACTCAGACGAGTTTATCTCATTGTATCTGAGTGTGCAATCTGATCGGAAAGAGAATTATCGGTATACAGCATCAAGCACAAGCTGCCTCAGCCGCCTGGATGGTCCACGAGACAGACAATACCTCCCCTGGGCCATAAGAGGGCAGCTGCCTTGGTCTGCTTGAGGGCTACCGGAACAGTTCTGGGAAGCTCATCCCTGTGGGAGGACGTGGCCACCACCAGGGGGCACCTAGACGGTCATGGAACCCTGGATGGCAGCACTTCCGCCACACAAGGAAGTGCTGCCGGAAGAAATCCAAGGGGCACCCGGAGTGCTTCCGGGTGCTCATCTGACACTTCTGCCACACCAGGAAGTGTCGTCGGACAGAGCACCTGGAGCCTATCCGGGTTATTATAAAAGGGGCTGCCTCCCTCCAGTAGACGAGCCAGAGTTGAGAAGAAGGAGATGGAGCTTGTGAGGAGGGGAATAGAGGTGACGGACAGAGAGAGAGAGACACAAAGAGAGGAGAAAAAGAGACAGTTGGTGAGTAAGGCATTGTGCTGCTGTGTAAGAATAATAAATGTGTGTGTTTTGGACATTCTGGTGTCCGTCTGTCTGTGTTCAGGGTCTGTCTTTCCACACTGTCTATTGAACTGCTCTTAAACGGCAAACGCTTCAGAGCCTTTCCTGTATGGACATCGCAGTTCAGAAACAGTTTCATCCCAAAAACTATACATGCACTCAATCAGTTCATCAAGTGTTCCTTGTAGAACGGTTTGTACTTATAAGTACAATTAACTCACTGTAAACTTGCGATACAGTTATAATATTGCACAACCTGCGTCACTTTATAAAGCACGTATTTACATATGACAATATCATTTTTAAGATGAAATGCAGCAAAATATGTTTATTACATTATACAGATAAAATGTTAACACCATTTAAATAATCTATATTGTTAATAATTAAACATGTGAGGACACAGCATCGCATCGCTAGCAAGGAGCTGGCACCCATTCAGGGATTGTTCCTGCCTCGCGCTGTATTCTTGCTGCGGCTGGCACGACACTGGAAGGATAGATGGATGGAATAATTAAACATGTACTACAAAGATAATTCAATGTTCCTTAAAAGCTTTAAAGAATCAGCGTTCTAAGCTTACAGATGACTTAACATCTATTACAGAGCTGATTGTGTGGTGATGGGTTACTTGGAGAAAGAAAAGGAAGGACAGGAATTGGGAGTTAGTACGTTTGAAAGAGACAGTACTGCTGCAATAAATTATTTCATTGAAGGTCACGCATGGCGCTGAAAGCATCTTGTGTGAGGCAGTCTCTGGACAGAGCGCCAGCTCATCACTATCACTGTGCCACCGTGTTCCCATGTTTAATAACATGCTTTAACTCCTATCATCATGAAAATTATATCGAGTATACATCTCAGTATTTTAATTATTCAGAGAGATGTAATATCATGAATATAATAGATTCTGTGTCCAGTTGGAGGAAGAGAAAGCCGTTCAAGAAGCACGTAGTGATTCACAGGCAAAGCACATAGAAGAACACATACAATACAAAGCATTTAATGTGCTACTCTAGTTATGATGGTATTTGAGAAACTAGTAAATTAAACATTTTAAAGATGACGTTTACGAAGTTCTACTTTAATGGCAAAATAAACTACGTGATTAGAGTGGAAGTTTCGAGATTAAAGTAGACATTTCAAGCTTTTTTCTCATTGTGTCCCTATTTTTTTTTTGTTTTCTCTGTTCCTTAACAAGCTTTCATATGACACTCAGACGGTCGGCTACGACTCGACTTTTCACGATGACTTTGATATCTGACAACTTCTTTTTTATTTCGGGCACTCTGCAACTTGTGAACTTCAGCTTCTGAGTTTCTCCGACACTCTATGTCACTCGAACCAACTTCCTTTTGTTGTTTATACCACTGTTTAAACCAACAAATAGTACGTTTTTCCTTGCCTCCACTTGGTATTTGCTGAAATTCTTCTATTTTCCCCCGTACTTTTGCTATTGTCTTTTCACAGAACGCTGAGCTTAAGGGCTATTTATATTAATTTGCATATTCAAAGAGATGAAATTCTGGGGTGCTGTCAATAACCGTCTTGTTTCTTCCCTCCATTGCTCTGAAAAGTTGCCCAATAGGGGTTGAAAGGCCTTGCCCCTTTCAGGCCAGAGCCCTATAACTATAGGTTTGCCCAGAAGGAGGCAAAATTTTTGCACCATCATTTTCACCAGAATGTAATTCCTAAATAGATATTCAGACAAGCACTTTGGAAAAGAAGCCAGTTATGGCAGTTTATGTGGCCAACAAGCCTAAAGTGGTGCCATCACAGACTTTTTTGTTTGCCTGAAAATTAAAAAGGGTGGCCCGGTTAACTCCTCTTTGAGTATATATACACGCGTGCGCACACACACACACACGTGTGCACACACACAGAGTATATATCCATAAGTTATTGGACACAAACCTGACATCTGTCAAGTATACAGTACAGTAAATTTGGAAGTAAGATCACTTAGTTTTTTCTATTTATTTCTAACACATACATTTACAGTGGGAATATTTTGGTATTAAACAAGGCTCTTGTGAAACCACACACGTTGTAAGGAGAGTAAACTGTTTTTTGCCAACAACATTCTGATCAGGTGGTGAATTGTAGTGCTTTATTTAAGTATTCCCAGTGACAGTGCCAAAGGAAGGTTTGTGTCCTGTATCTGTTTCTACCAAGAGAAGTTTTACATTCCTATATCAGAAAATCATGCATAGAAAATAAAACTTTTTAGGCAGCCTTTGTTTTTAAGATACCTTTGTTCTTATTTTTTTAAATATGAAAGGCATGGGGAGAACATGCAAATTTCACAAAGGGAGCTCCCAGAACTTGAACCGTAATCTCCTTATTGAGAGACAGCAGTGCTACTACTGCTGAACTGTGCCATCTCATTTTATATATTGTCAAAAATGTTCTTATAAACTTAAAATAATACACACTACCTTTGTTTTACGTGTGATCTATATGAGGTATTACAATAAATAAAGTATGAGTCAAGTAACTGCAACTTGAAGCAGTGACATTCAGTGTCAGGAGAGACGTGTAAGGCATCCCCCCTTTAAGTGGGAACTAATTCGTTGTTCTTGAAAACCCCTTCGTAAAGTAAGTTTTTGCAACCTCAACATCTAGTTACAAATAACTAAATAAAAAATATTTTTAAGAGTTCTCCTGCTCCAGAAATGCCCCTCTTTTTTCAGATAACATCAAACTACATGATAATTGACATATTTAGTTTAATTAAAACATTACTTATTAAAACAAACCCTATTAGTGTTTTTTAGTGTATCCATGTGCATTTAAAAATGTAGTAAAGTAAAAGAAGACAATTTTATAGAAGTAGAAATATTCTCAAAACTTATTAAACAGAGTAACAAAGTATTCCTACTTTGTTACTATACAACACTGCAAGACACAATTCTTAGTGTGAAGTATACAACAGTAAACAACATCTTAGCACTGTTAACTTTTTTCTGTGCCCGTGCCATTTTTTTTGTCTAAATTTAATTTCAGAGAAACAACAAAGAGCACAGGATATAGCTTTTAACAAGGGGATAATTTAAAATTTAAAAAATATAGAATCCTATGAGGATAAACGGAGGAAAACAAAACAAATTTTTATTTTATTTCTGACACTAGTCAATAATTGTAAAATAAGGAGTTCATTAACACTAGAATTCCTGAAGCCTACGAAAAAACTCATAATCCCGGCCCACCTCTACCATCAGCGTCTCAGCTCACAGGCAAAAAGTTCTCCCAGCTTAAACCAAGGCTCCTTATCTACGTGTGATACCTGGAGCTGTATAGGGTAAATAATACAGTATATCGTTATTTGGAATACATGCATTTCATGTGTGTTCTGTGTCTACAAAGATCTGGGTAAGTGTAGAATGAAAGGAAATTTGAGGCAAGAAATGCTGAACACTTATTTAATTAGTCCAAATATCAAATAAACGTGTGCTTTTATTGAAAAATATAAGCAAAGAAAAAAAAAAGCATTCGATTTACATGTGGCTGTCAATGAGTTAAAAACTCAAGCTCAAATGTCAATCGACAAGGACTTCACATGTATTCTTGAATGGTGCAGAGGTAAGAACTGCTGTTTTATAACCCAAAGGTCCTGGGTTTGAGACCCTGCACTCCATGTTTTGAGTAGTGAACTGCTATTATTATTATTATTATTACTTCTACCATATAATAAAAACATACATTTGATTTGAGTCTGTAACACCTGGTGTAAATTTTGGCTACTTGTAAAAGTTAGTGCTTATTTTTTTCCTCTCCCTCTTTGAGTTGATGTCATTTATTTCCATTCTTTTCACAGGAGCAGCACTGTGGCAGATGCCTGCTCAGAACTGTTTGTTGTACCGGCAATCAAAGATACGATATCCCATGACCGTTACCAGTCTGGACAAAGGCAGGACCATAGCAACAGACAGCTTCTTCACAATGCTTTCGCCAGCTAATAGACTGCTGTAACACAACGCAACTCTGCTTGGCACCATAAGTAAAATAGGACTTCCACTGTCAGCTAACGTCACTTCAGTATGCAAACAATTCGCCAAGCTAGCATTTAGATCTAACAGCGCCATGCTGACGGTGTATGTGCCCAAACTTTACTCCAACTGTTACAGATTGAAATCAAAGGCTTCTTCTTGTTGGGCACAAATACGGATTTAAGGTGGGCTGGGATTACGAGTTTTTTTGCAGGCTCCAGGAATTCTAGTGTTAAATTGATTCAAATTTCAACAGCAACCACAAAGGCTAAACATAACTTTATTCTTCTACTAATAATGGGTTGTGACTTTACATGGGATTGTTTGGTAATTCTATTCATATTTGCACTATAATAGAGTAATTAACTGATTTAGACCGTAACAGCAAGGCTATGACAGAAATTCCTGAAATGTGTCCAATTCAATAAATAGCAGGAAAAAAATATTCTTTGTGGTCTTTCAGCATGCCATTTTCAATGTTATCAATCAACAGTACTCACTGGCTAAGAATAGGAGTGTAACAGTTTTTATCCTCTTCAATGATTGACACGATGAGAGTGATCAATTTAGGCCAAAAGTCTAGGTTTTTGATGTTAGGACCCTGCTCTTCTGGGGGTTCATCAGCCTTATTTTGCTACACAAAGAAAAAAAGCATATCAGAACAGAGCAGATAACATATAATTTTAGCATCAGATATAGCTTCTGAATTAGGAAATAATTATTCTGACAATAATCAAACACACATTTATTAAATTTATCAAATGCCAAAAAAAACTTTTATTGTCAAGAAACTCAACCAAATGTTATTTTACGGAGCAGCACAGATGAACAAATGTCTTTCTTAAGCAAAAGAAAAGCCAAAGACAAATAAAGGCTGCGTTACACTAGTCTTTCATATTATTACCAAAACCAAAACACTACCCAAAATTATTAATGATTAAGGGAGTCAAATTCTTAACCAGAAAAAATTCCCTAAATAGAATTTTTTGAGTGTGAATGTACCCTAACTTTTCACATTGTTCATATGCTTGCTCAATTTGAGTGGCCATTTTATATACAGTATATCATGTTGGCCAGACTCTGAAAATGGCAATAAAATCTATAAACAAAAAATAGTACAGCTCATAAAAGTACACAAAATGGATATGTGACAGAATATCGACAATAATGATATAAAAATATAATTAAGAATATTGTGATTATGCAAAATTATTCTAAGGAATTTCTAACAGTATAAAAAAATAAAATTCAATGTTTACAACTTAACAGAAAAAAGTCACATTGTTAGAAAAGTCCCATTGAAGTAAGAAATTTTTCAGCTTCTCTCTCTCTCAGTGGGTGAGAGGAAAATCAACTAAAATAAACATCTTGAGTAGTCCATAGTTATATCAGGCAAAGTTTTGCTTATACGGATGGACTGGTTGTCTTTTCCCTCCAGGATATTCAGAAACATCATAAACACATTATGAAAAACACAACTGTAAAAAACAAAGCAAAATTAGATGGGCTGGTATTTAGTAAACACTGAATCTTAAGGCCTTAATTTCTTTGATGTCACATTCCATGGTCAAGAACAGTAGACTGGTGAAGTAGGTGTGACTTAAATTGCTTCAGCAACATATAGAAAAGTGAAACTGAATACAACAGTAATAGATCTCATTTAAAAGAAGAACAAAAGCATTAATTCATGCTATTTGCAAGTCTTTATTTCTTAACAAATAAGTTGCAAATATGGTTACAATATGAGCAGTCAAATCAGCAGCTCTAATAAAGGTACAGTAAACTTAAGAAGTAAGTCTTCAGCCTGAATATAAATATTAGGGTAAAAAAGGAGACCCTAACACTAACAGGCACATTATTGGAAAGTTTAAGGGCTCTGTAGGTAAAGGCTAGACCTCCCAGAATAGTTTTATTTGCTCTTAGAACTGTGAATATATATGAATAAGGAGCAGAACGTTTGCTGTAATGTTTAAAAGTGTGAATAAGTACTTTTACAAAGACACATTATTCCCTTTCTATGCCAAAACAGCTGGTTAAGTTATAAGTAGATTATTTGTCTTTTTATGCTTTTGTGTTTAGGTAACAACTGCCTGAATATTTTAGTAATTAGTTCAAGTAGATGACCCTATGACACTAAGTCCAAAGTTATTCTGCATTAAAAATGCTGTGTAGAGTGTTACTTGGTTACAGGTAAAAGTAAAATTACTGGGTTGAATGAGAAGTTGTACAGGTGCACTTTACTGCAGCAATCTCATTTCTGACATTAAAAACATAATTTATTTTTTTGAGATCTGAAAAGCAAATTTGGATGTTTGGAGAAAGCACACTTAATTTTAACGTTTTTAGATACTTGCTTGCATGTGTTGTGACACTAGAGTTCCATAAAGCATAGAAGTCCCAAAAGCACTTTCAAGGGTTCCCTCTATGGGAGAAATACTGTTGAAACCCCAACTAGATACAAAAAGGGACTTGAAAAATCTTATAAAAAAGGCTCTGCAATGCACAAAACTCCTAACAGCACAATGGAATTGCCTAAGAAGGCATAGCAATTCACAACATCCACAGTCCAAATACAGAATTCAAAGACAAAAGTAAAAAACAGGGCACAGGTTCAAAAAGTCCAGGAAATCCCAAAGCAATAGCAAAATACAGTTAAGACACAAGAAACACTCCCAAAGCAACAGCAAAGACACAGTTAAACACAAGAAACATTCCTCTGCCTACTGCATTCAAAATGAACCACTAGGAACTATGGGATGCCCTTCCAATAAGCCCTCCAATATACAGGGTGGAGGGTAGTTCCTGATGGTGATTGGCAGGTGGCCCTGTCCTTTGTGGAACCACCCATCAAACACATGGGATGTAATCAAATGAGCACAAAGAATAATATACATAACAAACAAAAGAATCATTAATAAACAAATAAATTATAAAAAATTTGAGAAAACAGACAAGAAACACAACTTTGAAACAAAGTCATACAAAAAATGCTAGCTGAAACATGACAGCATGCTTTTAACAATATGAGTTTGTGAATTGCAATTTTAATGGGTGGAACTTCGGGTGTGAGTCTGCGTTCGTGCGCAAATCAATATTAAGAATTCCATTTAGAAATGTGAAAGGAAACACAAGGAGTAGAAAGGTGTAAAAGTAGCAAATCAACCACAACGGGCTATTCCTACACTTCAACCTATGTATTCAGTGAGACAAAGAGTAAAATGTTTGGAATAGCAGCGACATCCCAACTGTGACATTGGGCAAGTGTTTTTCAAACACTTAAGGTAATTTAATGTCATTGGACAATGTTCTAAAAGTCTTGCAGCTAGAAATTCTTGATCCCTGGAGCAATACTGAACTTAAAAATTTTAAAAAGTAATGGAACAAAAATAGTAAAAATAGGTCTTAAAGTACTCTTTTAATATTATGAATTAAAATATCAACAGTCCTTATAGATAAAACCCACCAGTCAGCCACCTATCCAATTTGTAACCACTTGCTTAGTCCTGAGTAGCTGATCACCATCCTGGCACTATTAGGCAAACGGCTGGAAGCAAACCTGGATGGAGCTACAATTCATTTCAGGGTACACTCCTGCACATGCCAATACTCTTAACATACTGAGACAATTTAGAGTTGCAAATTAATCTAACACAGATGTCTTTGGAATTTGGAGACAAAAGCCAGAGGAGCCGGAGAAGTCTTACACCAACATAAGGAGAATGTACAAACTCCACACTGGTAGAACCCAGGCTAGAATTCAAATCTAGGACTCTGGAACAATGAGGCAAAATCAGTAACTACTGTGACACCATGGCACTCAGATTTATATTTGATAAACTAAGAGACTATGTGATGAGAATAACAAATTCAGCAATATAAAAAAATATTTTATAAATAGTTAACCATCTGAGTTACCTCAAATAAGTACTTCATACAATGGAATATATTTATAAACATTAAAGCAATAATACAAAACACAGCTAAGTAGGAGGTTTAATAAAAGATAAATACTCCAGAATTACAATTAGATCATTTCAAATTTGTTACAACTTTTCAGCAATGTCAGGCTTAAAATTTTCCACCATAACTGAAGAGGAAGGCTTAGCTGCTTTCATTTACATTATACTGAGGTCTGCTATCCACTTAGCTGTAACAACAGAAAGGAATGTGACATAAGTGGTAAAGTACAGAGAATTAATCCATTGTCAAATTTCACCTAATCCTTTCCATAGCTGCAAGGAATGGTGATTATATAAAAAATGAAAAGAAATATTTTTTTTACAGAAAATACACCACACAGGTACATGGGAAATGTAAATGTAAATGCTCTCTGTTTGTATATATATTTGTGTATGGGAGTTGAGTTTTGACAATTTCGCTTTCTTAAAGGACTGCATGGTGGTGGAGTTTTACCAGCACACTGCCACAAAACTCCATAGACTTGAGTTCAAGTCATGACTCATAATCACCTATATTGCAGACTATACACTCTCCTCACAGATTTGCGTTTTTTTTTTTTTTTTTTTGGCATTTCACAAAGTATACAGTCAGTTGGACCTGTATGGGTTAGTGTATATGTGGTACATTCTTTGTTAATTTCTACCTATCCTATAATAGAATAAGAGGTCCAGAGAATAGATGGATAGACATAGGGATGGATAGATTTGTTAACTAAGTAAACTATAGTATTGAAGTACTGAACACATAACTTTAAATATCCTGTACAGACATTCCCATAATGACACTCAAAAGCGGGCAGGTGTAACAAAAAAGTAATGTTTTTTTCTATACTTAGCAGTTTGTTTATGAACAACAGACAAATTGCAAAACTGGTAATGTGTACAAAGTACTGGCATACTAAATGACAGTGATACAGTGAGTCATAGACTGAAAATGAACTGATAAGCTTGTGGTTTAGAATCCACTTTAAATACTGTATATGGACATACTGTCAGTGCTGATGCAGCATGTACTGTGTATATAAAGATGTTCAGAGACAAATGGGGCTCATTTACCTAAAACATAGTAGTAAACCTAAAGAAGCCCGGTGTGGGTAGGTGCCAAAATAAATTTGCTTTGTGAAATAAAGAATACTCTGTCAGCTCACTCACACATGATAGATGCAAGGCACAACAAATGCATGGGACAAAAGCATTCTGACAAATGCATAAAGTATACAGCATATGAGTGAAATGAAAAATGCATACTACTACTAAATTACTTTAGTAATTATTTCTCCAGTATGTATAAACAGGGCTGTTGAGCCAGAGTTGCAATTGACTACTCTGACTCTAGCATTACTTTCAAATCTTTAATAAGTAGGACTAGAACTTACAGAACTTTAATCAAATATTTTTAATCAATAAATGATAATTTTTACAATTTAATACAATCATGTACTTAAATGAAATTGTAACAATAGATTATTAAGAGCATTAGGAAAAGGACTGAAGGTGATGAAAGCGTTAACTAAATGCAGACTAAAGCCTGAGCATATGAGGGTTGCCTCATCTTAAGAGGAACCATCAAGATAATTAATAAGGTTAAAATGAAGTAAATGAGTAGTAGTTTTTTATTTGTAACACATTAATAAAAACACACATCAATATGTAAGCTGCAAATAAAATTTGGTTTAAACTGAACAGGAGATACCTTGTGATTTAAGCTACAGCATTATGGAGTGAGAGTAAGTGGCAGTGCAGCTCCTGGGAGTATATGTTAAAGGATTAGCTTGGTATTTTCCAAGTCAAAAGTTATTTCTTCACAATCTTAATATATACAATATATAATGGCAAAATTGACTGACTGATTCACTCACTCATTTATCAGCAAAACAATGTTTACCATTTAGTTAAAAACCTAACCTTTGACAGGATGTTATATCTAGGTCAATAGGTATCCACTAAGAAAGAAAACATTGATATATCAATATTTAAGGGTAAAAACACCCCTACAATAGAAAAACTAAATACTCCTTCTTCTTCTTCTTCTTCTTTTGGCTGCTCCTGTTAGGGGCTGCCACAGCGGATCATCTTCTTCCATATCGTCCTGTCTTCTGCATCTTGCTATGTTACACCCACCACCTACATATCCTCTCTCACCACATCAATAAAACTTCTCTTAGGTATTCTTCTTTTCCTCTTGCCTGGCAGCTCTATCCTTAACATCCTTTTCCCAATATACCCATCATCTCTCCTCTCTGCAAATGTCCAAACCAACGCAATCTTGCCTTTCTGACTTTGTCTAATAACCATCCAACTTGAACTGACCCTCTAATTTACTCATTTCTAATCCTATCCATCTTCGTCACACCCAGTGCAAATATTAACATCTTTAACTCTGTCACCTCAAGCTCTGCCTCCTGCTTTCTGGTTAGTGCCACCGTCTTGCTGATACCCGTCTGTCACAAATCACTCCTGACACTCTTCTCCACCCATTCTACCCTGCCTGCACTCTCTTTTTCACCTCTCTTCCACAATCCCCATTACTCTGATTTGTTGATCCCAAGTATTTAAACTCATCCACCTTCACCAACTCTACTCCCTGCATCCTCACCATTCCTCTGACCTCCCTCTCATTCACACACATGTATTCTGTCTTATTCTTACTGACCTTCATTCATCTCCTCTCTAGAGTACACCTCCAACTCTCCAGGGTCTCCTTGACCTGCTCCCTACTCTTGCTACAGATCACAATGCCATCAGCAAACATCAAAGTCCACTGGGACTCCTGTCTAATCTCGCCTGTCAATCTGTCCATCACCACTGCAAATAAGAAAGGGCTCAGAGCCGATCCCTGATGTAATCCCACCTCCACGTTGAATACATCCATCACTCCTACTGCACTGTCACACTTCTCTCATACATATCCTGTACAGCTCTTACATACTTCCCTGCCACTCCCGACTTCCTCATACAATACCACAACTCCTTTTTGAGGCACCCTGTCATATGCTTTCTCCAGGTCCGTAAAGACGCAATGCAACTCATTCTGAGCTTCTCTATACTTCTAAATCAACACCCTCAGATCAAACATTGCAGCTGTGGTGCTCTTTCCTGGCATGAAACCATACTGCTGCTCACTAATCATCACCTCCCTTTTTAACCTAGCTTCCACTACTCTTTCCTGTAACTTCATGCTGTGGCTCATCAATTTTATCCCCATGGAGTTACTACAGCTCTGCACATCCCCCTTATTCTTAACAATCGGTACCAGTACACTTCTTCTACACTCCTCAGGCATCCTCTCACTTTCCATTCCATTAAACAATCTGGTTAAAAACTTCTAAACACCTCCATGCTTCCACAGGTATATCATCTGGACTAACGGCCTTTCCATTCTTCATCCTTTTCATAGGTGTTCTTACTTCCTCCTTGCTAATCTGTTGCATTTCTTGATTTACTATCTCTACATCATCCAACCTTCTCTCCCTCTCATTCTCTTCATTCATCAGCCTCTCAAAGTACTCTTTTCATCTGCTACACACACTCCTCTCACTTGTGAGCATGTTTCCATCTTTATCCTTTATCACCCTAACCTGCTGCACATATTTCCCAGCTTGGTCCCTCTGTCTAGCTAATCAATACAGGTCCTTTTCTCCCTCCCTCCAGCATCTCATACAACTCATCATATGCCTTATCTTTAGCCTTCGCCAATTCTCTCTTCACATTACACCTTATCTCCTGGTACTCTTGTCTACTTTCTGCAGCTCTTTGACTATCCCACTTCTTCATCGCCATCCTCTTCCTCTGTATACTCTCCTGCACCTCCCCATTCCACCACCAGGTTTCCTTTTCATCTTTCTTCTGTCCAGATGTCAAGCCAAGCACCCTTCTTACTGTAAACCTTAATACTTCTACTGCAGTTGCCCAGCTGTCTGGTAACTCTTCACTACCACCCAGTGCCTGTCTTACCTCCTCCCTAAACTCAACCAGGCAGTCTTCCTTTTTCAACTTCCACCATTTGACCCTTTGCTCTAACCTCCCTCTCCTCCTCTTCTTCTTGATCTCCAATGTCAACCTACAGACCACCATCCTATGCTGCCTAACTATACTTTCCCCTGCCACAACTTTGCAATCTTTAATCTCCTTCAGATTGACTCTTCTGTATAGAATATAATTTACCTGTGTGCATCTTCCTCCTCTCTTGTACGTCAGCCTATGTTCTTCCCTTTTCTTAAAATATGTATTCACCAAACCGATGCCCATCCTTTTTGCAAAATCCACTATCCTCTGACCTTCTTCATTTCTCTCCTTGCCATCATACCTACCCATCTCCTCTATTCCCTTCACCAACATGTCCACCGAAATCCGCTCCAATCACCACTTTCTGTCTCTTGGGTACACTGTTCATCACCTCATCCAACTCACTTCAGAAATCTTCTTTCTCATCCATCGAACACCCAACTTGCAGGGGCATATGCACTGACAACATTCATCATCACACCTTCAGTTTCCAGCTTCATAGTCATTACTCTGTCGGACACTCTTTTCACCTCCAAGACGCTCTTGACATACTGCTCCTATAGAATAATCCTTACCCCATTTCTCTTCCCATCCACACCATGATAGAATAATTTGAATCCACCTCTGATCCACCTGGCCTTACTTCCCTTCCATTTCGTCTCTTGCACGCACAATAAATCAACCTTCTTTCTTTCCATCATATAGGCTAACTCTCTTCCCTTACCAGTCATACTGCCAAAACTCAAAGTTCCTACCCTCAGTTCCACTCTCTTTACCTTCCTCCTGTCCCCGGATACGTCTCCCCCCTCTTCTTCTCCTTCTTCAGACGGAAAAAGTAAATACTCTAAAATCTCAAAAATTTTTGATGAATTTGATTGAAATTTGGTGATGTTATCGAAAAAAGAAAATTGTAATCTGTCAATATTTATTAATATTGTGCTAACTTACATGCTGCACAAAGCTCAATCATTAGCAAGCACAGTTTTTTCTGTTAATTAGTGGCACTAATGGATGCATATCGGGTCTCATCTTAGTAATTCGTTATGCTCTGTTGAAGTCTAGCTCCCAGTTGTGGTGCCAAACCCTGCCTCAAAGATCATTGTGCTGTAAGCTCTAATGGAAATACTTCGGTCTTTGATATTGGCACTTGAATTTCTAATACAGAAGTCAGATAAATTGTGTTGCAACAACCAAATCTACTATGCTGTGCTCCTTATCCTTCACATTAATAAATCAGTGTAACACATAGGATACTGGCACTTATAGTATATGTGTCAACTTCATGCACTGCTTTGCATATACAGTGGCGCTCAAATCAAAGGGCTGACTACATACTAAAAGGTAAATGCATTTTTATGAGTCTTATGCCAGAAACCACCTTTTTTAAAAAATGTGAATAAATTTTCTGTAAGTAGCACGTTCACAAAATTGAGGAGTATAAGTAATATTGACCCTAGATCATCTGGCACTTTATACATACAAGTACTGAAATGGACAGAAAGGTCCACAATTTGTAAGTATTTTGTTTTCAAAAGTTATACTATGCAAATTATTAAACCAGAGCAGACAAACATTTTACAGCCATTTAAATCTACCCTATTGTCCTGTATGAAGTATGCATGAGAGCTAAGCAAGCAGCACAAAGTCCCAGTAACGTTAGATCCACGACACAATTAACAATAGCATATATCCATATACTGCAAGCTATTGACAGCAAAATCAGATAACAGTAGTCATCATGTTTTGCTTATCAAAAGACAAGTTTCCGATTAAAACTGTATGCAACAAAGGTTTTAAACATGGTCAACAGTCAGGGTAAGAAAGTCATCCTCTTCTGCAGTCATTCTTCCAAAGTCACGTTGCATTCTCTTTATTCTAAATGTCACACAAAAATCAAAATGAATTTGAAACAAGCAGTGCTTTATGCAGCCATGATCGATTTGTGGTTATGTAGAACTATTAAAGCATGCTTGAACACAGCGGTTCAATATATTGATGAGGAACACTGTATAGGCTGAAAAGCAGATTCTTTCAATGCTGCTTCTTTAAATGAGTGTGCCTTTTATTGCAATACTTTTCTCAAAAATGGGTAATACAACTACTAAAGGACTAGGTCTGGTAGAAGCATGCAACAGTGTGTTACTATCTAAATACTTCTTGAGGAAACAACATATTAATTTTGTTACAATTAATACTTTAAAATAAAAGTGAACCACAACTATCAGGTTGTGTTTACAATAACTCTTCAATCTGATATTACTATTACTAAAAAATGTTATCATGTATTTTAATTTGTATATACACATACAGAATTTGTTTTCTTAATGCACCAGAAACCCAATTAAACATTGCCATGTTTAACAGTTTCCTACATGTTATATTTTTAAATGGAGAGTCGTGGTGATGGATGTTTTTTCAGAAGGAAGTTAGGAAAAAAGGAGGAAAGTTTGTTTTACAGTGTACTTAAATTGTATTATATAAATATTTGTATATCAGTGATTTACTGTTAGCAGTGACACTAATTTTATGTGTGCTGTATCTTTATTATAAAAATAAAAACCAAACATTATCAAAAAATAAATTTTTAATTTTCCAGCTAATTCAGCATTAAACAATTTCAAATTAATTTTTAAGTGGTTCCCTGCACAATGATGGTTGTACTATAGTGTGTGTAAAGAGAATACAGAATATGCAGTTGGGAAGACAAGGTACAATTTTCAATGTATCACTGATTGAAATGAATAATTGCAATTATACAAGTCAAGTCAAGTCAAGTTGGGAAGCATGCACTGGTACAGTGCGTTGCCGCACCCACTACACAGCAAAACAACTCAGGATCCCAGTTGGCAACCCCCCCTGGCAGACACGCAGTCCAGTCCTACCCTCCGGAAATGACCCTCCATCTGCTGCAGCCAGGTGTTACATGGGCGACCCCTTGGCCTAGTCCAGCCACTTGGGTCCCCAATAATGAGGATCTTATGAGCTGGATCACCCTCGGGGAAACACGCCACATGGCTGTAGTGCCGTAACTGACGCTCCCTCACAATGCAGGTAATGTGCCTCATTCGGGACTCCATGAGCAACCGCTCATTCGACATAGAGTCAAACCAATGGTACCCAAGGATTTCCAGAGAGACATAGTATCAAAGGATTCCAGTCTTCGTCTCAGGTCACTGGACAGCGTCCATGTCTCACAACCATATAGCAAGACAGGAAGCACCAGGAGTCTAAAGACTTGGACCTTCATCCTTTTGCATAGACACCGGGAGCGCCACACACCCCTTTCCAGCGACCTCATGACCCCCCCATGCTCTTCCAATCAGTCTACTGACTTCAAAGGATGAGTCACCAGAGACATGAATGTTACTGCCAAGGTAAGTAAACCTCTCAACAAGGTCAACACTATCTCTGCGAACAGACACACTGCTGATGACTGTGCCCAACAGGTCATTAAAGGCCTGGATCTTGGTTTTTATCCAGGACACTCGCAAGCCCAGACACTCAGACTCCAAACTCAGTCTCTCGAGCGCCCCGATCAGAGCCTCCATTGACTCCACGAAGATCACAGCATCGTCAGCAAAGTCAAGATCCGTGAATCTTTCTTCACCAACAGATGCCCCACAGCCGCTGGACCCCCACGACCTTGCCCAACACCCAGTCCATACAAGCACTGAAAAGAATAGGAGCAAGAACACACCCCTGATGAACCCCAGAATCAACTGGGGAAAATGCAGACGTCCTGCCTCCACTCTGCACAGCACTCACAGTACCAATGTACAGGCCAGCCATGACATCCAGAAAACTCAAGGGGATCCCGCAAACCGTCAGGGTGTCCCACAGGGCAGGTCGATCAACTGAGTTAAACGCTTTGCGAAAATTGACAAAGGCTGCAAAGAAACTGCCGATATTCGCGTTTGCGCTCTATGAGAACCCTCAGTGCCAGGATGCGGTCGATGGTAGACTTCTTAGGCGTAAAACCAGACTGTTCTGGTCGCTGGTAGGTGAGCAAGTGATCACGGATTCTATTGAGGACGACCGTAGCAAGGACCTTACCCGGCACCGAGAGTAGTGTTATCCCCCTGTAGTTGCTGCAATCCAGGCGATCACCTTTCCCTTTCCAGATAGGGACGACAAGTTCTGTTTTCCAGTCAGTTGGGATGATGCCAGTCTCCCAAATGGAAGCAAAGATTGCTTGCAATACCAGGAGGACAGTCTTACCATCAGCCCGGAGAAGTTCACCCTGGATACCACAGATCCCTGCAGCCAAACCCCCCCCCCCAGCTGGTTCACCACCTGTGCAATCTCAGTGAGACTGGGTGGTTCACAGCTAACTGGAGGATCAGCCTCAAGGACCATGGACCCAGAGATATCCAACGTCCTTGCCGGGGGATCAGATTTGAACAACTGCTCAAAGTATTCAGCCCAGCAGGTCACAACTACAGTGTCATCTGTAAGGACCATTCCATCAGCTGCCAGAAACAGATTCAGATGTGTATAATGCTTTGATTCCTCTGTAAGCAGGCAGGACGTGGGTCGGTAGACCACAGATGGTGTGTCACTTGCTCACAGATTCCTCTAACAAATAATTATACCATAGGCAATAATTGTCAATTATTAATTTTTGTTTTAATCCTGCACCCTATTAAAACATACAATTCATTAAATGGGTCATGTAAATGAGCAGCCAGTAAATATCAATGCTGGATGTAAAACATTAAAGGAAACCCTGATTCAGTATACATTTCTTTTGATCTAAACCCTCCAAAAATGTGTAACAGTACAAGCTTGCAAGTCAAAGAACTACATTCAAATGAAGCTACCATTACTACAGGTTGTGTTACAGAGAAGAGAGAGAGACAGAGGTTAGGAGCATGCACTGATACAGCACATTGCAGCACCCACCACACGACCACACGACACCACAACTCTAAAGAATAGTGTTTCTTGTAAAACTGCGTTTTGCCGTTACCATCAACAAAAGCAAAAAACAGTCACTAGGAAAAGCTGCAGTTGAACTTTGGTAGGAATGTTTTAATCATGGCCAGGTCTATCTAGCATGTTCTAAAGTAAGGCGCATCAATGAACTAATAAAACTGGCCCCTGGTCAAAAAAAATTAAAAATTGTATTCAGACTCATTGTCTTAGGAAATTTCCTGGGCAAAACCAGTTCACACAATTAGTCATTGTGTATATTAATTTATCACATAAACTATGTTCTAAAGGAAATTGTTTTTTGACATTTAAAAACATTTTGTCTATTCTTGCAGTGGTACACAAGTCCATAGGGAATGGAAAAAGCTTTAAAACATACCAAATACGTCCGATTTTGCAAGCCAAAAATGTTACTGAGTATTGAGCTACATTTTCAGGTTACAGATATATTACAAAACACCATATCCATAACAGCTTAAAAAGGAAGAAAAACCAAAAAGAAAACCATTGCAGTCAAATTGAGACCTTTTAAAAGCAGACTGTACACTTTACTATGCCATTCATGATACCCTGTGGAAATGCAGCATCCTTCAAAGCCAGAGGCATGCTTTCACCTCCAAAAGTCATCACTAAGTGCCCGTTATTGACATTGAATGCTAATTCAAACGTTATATCAGTCTAGACAAGGACAGGCAATTCAGCCCAACAAAGCTTGCCAGTCCTATAAGCTTATTTCTTCCAAAAAAACATCAAGTCGAGTTTCAAAAGTTCCTAACGTCTTACGATCTACCAAGGTTATTATAGTTAACGAAAACTAAAATCAAAACTGAAACTATTATTAAAAAAACATTTTCGTAAACTGAAATAAAATAATTAACAAAACCGAAATGAAAAACTAAAACTAAACGAAACTATTAAAGTAGCTGGAAAAACTAACTGAAATAAAATAATAATTTACTAAAATATTTTTAGTTTTCGTTTTTAAATGAATATTTTTGCCGTTAGTCTTTAACCCTTGTAAGTTTTAACTCTAAAACAGAAAGTCATCCATCGCGAGCCACCCGCATATATTCATCCGGTGAACAGCAGCTGGTGAAGGAGGGCGGCAGTTCACATCCCGGTGACAGAGCAAGGCTGAGTGCGGGTGTGTAAAGCATGAGAAATAGAAAGCGATTTGCGTGCCGCCTTTCTTTGTGCTTTTTGTATATCAAGATGTAATTCAAATGGCTGTAATCAGAATGTGCTCGTCAACAAAACGTTTACCGTAGAAAAATCACGAGTGAGTAACGTTTCAGTTTATTTCTCAGGTGTCTGCTTTTTGTTGACAGCAATTCACCTGCCACTTTGCACAGGAGAAATCGTTTTTACTTTCACATATACGAAGTATACATAAAGTATAGTAATCATGAAAAAATTCAACCTCGATATTTTGATGAATCTTGACGTTATAGACTAACCAGTGTCCAACAATACTGTTGTTTGGAATTGCGTGTGTGCACGTCTCTGTGCGTGTGAAAACACGATAACTCAAAAACGTAACTAGATAGATGGATGAAATTCGGAATGTGGTTGTTACACCATAATTGCAGATCTGTATTAACTTTTGGGCCAAATCCATCACCCGGAAGTGGTACTTTACCTGAACACATACTCGATTTTTATTTTATTTATACAGCTGCAGAGTCCGATTTATTCAACTTTACTTTTTTGATAATTGTTCAATATATTATTAATTTGATTTGTTGTTGATGGTTCCTTAATGTACATAATATAAAAATATAATCATTATCTTGCAGTTTACTCCTCAAATATCCATCCCCATTTCTGAGTATACAAGAAAGTCGAGGGGAGACCACTCCCGGTTTTTAAAAATAAAACGGTGCCGACTGAGAGTCTGAGTAGGTCATCATACAAGATCAGCATATTGTTACTGACCAATCACTTTTGCTTTAAAAACATCGTTTAACAATGAAGCGATACAAACAAATGTTGAGAGTCTGACAAGTGATGAAAAACTACTAATGGGTTTTTGTATTAAATTATTAAATATGGAATAATCTTTTTTAGTTCATATTCACAACTCAAAATACCTGATATTGTGAAAGTAATCCATTAGCAGAATATTTTAAAATATTTATCTCCCTTTTTCAATGTTTTTCTCTCTTTCCCAAAATAGATAGCTGAAATATCATATTCTTTTTGTTCTTAACATCAGCCTTATCATATATATTGCATACCAGGGATTTTTCCTGACTTGCATCCAAACCTGCCACGGTAGGCTCCAGGTTTTCTGAAATCCTACTCTGGATAAACAGGTTTAGATAATATATATGTTGTTCTTAATCTCAGACGCAGTCTCTGTTGTTTTGTGCCTGTCCATACTCTTATTACCTGCTCTTGCTCTGCTCATCATGGGTTTACTGTTCTTATGGTGGGCTATTCAAGACTCACCACCCCTAACCTTCACACTGCATGCTTGTTGTTCTTTGTTTCCATCAATATAGCCAGGTGGGGTCTGCACAACGACTCAAGTCTAAGAGCCCTGTTCTTCCTAAGCCCCTGTGATTTTCATGAGAAAAGATTTTAAAAATTATAAAATTGTGTAAAATTGTTCATATTCAGTGTCTAGTTTTGATTATGCTTATTTTTATCAGACAAAAATAAAACCAGATAATAAACCAAGCAGTATAGTAAGCTTCCACTAACATTAAACACATATCCAAATCTGTTAAGTGTACAGTTCTGTCTGATTGTGACACAAAACCAAATCCTTAGGCCCTCCATGCCATAATTACTAAAACTAAAACTGAAACTAATATATATAAAAATAAAATAGAAATGTCTTTGTGAAATAAAAACTAAACTAAAACTAAAAATACATGATGAAGGAAAACTAAAACTAAACTGAATTTCCAAGTAAGGTCAGAAAAAATATAGAAATAAAAACTAATATAAAAAGGCAAAACTATAATAACCTTGCTATCTACCACACTACTCGGTTTGTGCAAAGAAAAACTTCCTAATGTTTGTGTGAAATTTACCCTTAAGTTTCCAACTGTGTCCCCGTGTTCTTGATGAACTCATTTTAAAATAACAGTCTCGATCCACTGTACTAATTACCTTCATAATTTTTAACACCTCAATCATGTCACATATTAATCTTCTTTTGCTTAAACTATATAGGCTAGCTCTTTTAATCTTTCCTCATAATTCAACCCCAGTAGCCCTGGAATCAGCCTAGTTGCTCTTCTCTGGACCTTTTCTAGTGGTTCTATGTCATTATTTTAGCCTGGAGACCAAAACGGCACACAATACTCCAGATGAGGCTTCACTAGTGCATTATAAAGCTTGAAGCAGAACCTCCTTGGACTTGTACTCTACATACTGTGCTATATAACCTAAAATTCTGTTTGCCTTCTTAATGGCTTCTGAATATTGTTGGGAAGTCGATAGCTTAGAGTCCACTATGATTCCTAAATCCTTCTCATAAGGTGCGTTCTCGATTTTCCGACCGCCCATTGTGTATTCAAACCTAACATTATTACTTCCTATGTGTAATCTATAATAATAAAAGGCAAAGCCCTCACTCACTGACTGACTGACTGACTGACTGACTGATTGACTGACTGACTGACTGACTCATCACTAATTCTCCAACTTCCCGTGTAGGTAGAAGGCTGAAATTTGGCAGGCTCATTCCTTACAGCTTACTTACAAAAGTTAAGCAGGTTTCATTTCGAAATTCTACACGTAACGGTCATAACGGTCGATAACGGTCGACAACGTCCGCCATGTTGAACTTTCTTATTTATGGCCCAATCTTCACGAAATTTGGTAGGCGGCTTCCCTGCGCTAACTGAAACCG
>JANRMT010062837.1:17061777-17072415 GCA_026402145.1 Polypterus bichir lapradei | reverse complement strand
GAGCACTAGAAGAGTGAAATGCTTAAGCCCTTCACCTATGGTTCTGCTTGTGAGTTGATGGCTGCCGCTGAATTGTTCGGTTGGTGCTTTCAAGTGTACCGAAATGGCCAAATATTTTACACCTTTCGACAACCGCCAATGCCTCTTAAGCATCTTACATTCATAGGTGACAATTTCAGTAGTGGACACTTTGATGTTTATGAATGTTTAAACTCTCAAAAGCTGGATGTGAAGTTATCGATGAAACCGGTTGTAAGCTTACAACGCTTGACAGATGCCGAATGTCACTTCAACACAAGTCCTGCAAATACTGTCGTAATTGAAACAAACCATGAAACTGAAATCGATTATGACAGCAGCAATCCATGCTGTGAGATTTGAAACAAGATTACTGTTCACATGGCCAACTGTAAGTTGCATGCTCAAGAGTAAGCTCAGCGCACAGCTTGGTCATGTTACAACCGGAGGGCCGAACTGACAACGTGGTATACAAAGAGATCCTTAACAAATAATTATTGCCATATTTTCCCTCAGTTTAAAAAGGTTAAATTTTGTTCATAATAAAAATTTTAATGCAGTACTTCACCGCTGCGAAGCGCGGGTATTTTGCTAGTACTTTATATTTACTGACATTAAATTTCATCTGCCACAAATCTGCTCAAGCCTGTATGCTATCCAAGTCCTTCTGTAATCATATACCGGATTCCAAATTATCTGCTAATCCACCCTATCTTGGTATCATCGGCAAACTTGACCAGTTTATTACTTATATTCCTATCTAAATCATTTATATATATTAAAAATAGCAGCGGCCCTAGCACTGACCCCTTTGGAACATGACTCTTAACATCAGACAATTGTGATGAGATTCCTACCACCATCACCCTCTGCTTCCTGTGTCTTAGCCAATACTGCACCCATCTAAAAACATCACCCTGAACTCCCATTTCTTTTAATTTGATACACAACCTCTCATGCGGCACCTTATCAAATGCTTTCTGAAAGTCAAGATAAATATCATATGCTCCACTTTGATCATATCTATTTGTTGCCTCCTCATTATTATTCTAGCATTTTAGTAAAACACGACCTCCCTCTTCTGAACCCATGCTGACTGTTCCTAATAACTCCTGTCCTTGCCAGGTGTTACTCAATCTTATCCTTAATAATTCCTTCTATTAATTTTCCGGTGATGCATGTTAAGCTTACCAACCTATAGTTGCTTGGATCTGCCCTGTCACCCTTTTTTTTATAATGGGATGATATTTGACATTTCCCAGTCCTTTGGAATCCCTCCAGTACTCAGTGACTTCCTAAAAATATGTGTCAAGGGTTTATATATAGCCTTCTTAAGAAATGGAGGGTTAATATTATCTGGTCCTGGTGATTTGTTTGATTTCAGCCTATTTAATTTGAGCAGTACTTCTCCCTCAACAATTTCTAAATCCCTCTGTACCTCCTTAGTAGTCCCGTTTACCTCTTGGAGGTTATCCACTTACTCAAAAATATCTCAGAAAAATGTAAGTTTAGGGCATCCACTATTTCGTTGTCTGTATCTTTTAATTCCCCTATACAATTCCTGATGCACTTCACCTCCTCCTTGACTGTACTTTAACTATCAAAATACTGAAAGAATGTCTTAAGGTCTTCTTTTGCCTTATTTGCTTTATTCCTCCCCAACTGTCTTTTAGCCTCCCTGATATCCTTCTTAATGGTTGCTCTCATGGTTCTCATACGCTCTACGATTCACTTTGTAGTCATTAGTCTTATATGCCTTATAAAGCAGTTTTTTCCTTTGCAG
This sequence comes from Polypterus bichir lapradei, assembly GCA_026402145.1. Classification (NCBI taxonomy): domain Eukaryota; kingdom Metazoa; phylum Chordata; class Cladistia; order Polypteriformes; family Polypteridae; genus Polypterus; species Polypterus bichir. Next base: position 17,070,614 of record JANRMT010062837.1, on the reverse strand, counting down.
CTTCTTTTTTAAAGCTTTATTAATCCACTGAGGAGTTTTTTTTTAATTTCCTATTAATTCCAAATCTAGGTATGTATCTGCTCTGCATTACATGTAAAACATTTTTAAACCTGTTCCACTGCTACTTGACTGTCTCCACACTTAAAAGCTTAACCCAGGCTATCCTCCTTAGACTTTGCCGCATCTGTTCAAAATTTGCCCTACCAAAGTTCAACTTAACAATTTTAGTCTTTGCATCTGCACTCTTACAAAATACTGAGAATTGTATTACATTATGGTCACTTGACTCTAGTGGCTCAATTACCTCTACACCCTCAATTCTATCTTGATTATTAGAAAATACTAAATCCAGACAAGCTTTACCCGTGTTGATGCTTTAACATACTGTGTTAAAAAAACGGTCACTGATTACTTCTAAAAACTCCTGTTCTTGTGCCCCTAGATATGAACTGATGTCCTAGTTCTACAGACAACAATACAATAATAGCAGAAAATGTCACATAATCACTTATGTTATTTCACTATATAGAGGATATTTTCTTTACTTTGTAAAGATACTGTGTGCTGCCGCTGCATTGTTAATGCACAAGAGTGCTTCCATAACAGAATATTGAGCAGACAAATAGCCAGGGCTTGAAGGGGTGCATTTTTCTGTTTCTGTGGAGTACCTGTCGGAAACAAACAGAGTGGGCTGTCATTCCTGCATAACAGTGTCAGGTTTTAAATGGAGTCTGCATGTTTTCACTGTGCATGAAAGGATTTGATTGACATCAGTCTTAGAGAATTTACTTTTATTGCCATATAATCAGCCAAAGAGACTTAACATGCATTAAAAAACTTGATAACTGGCATGTGGCACTTCAATCAACTCTACCACACACTCTGCCCATTGTCATTCCCCTAGCTTTTTTTTTTTTTCTTTCAATTATGTGTGCACACGCCATGGCATAGAAAATTTAGCTTGGGTCTTTCAAAAATTGAAGGCTTTTATTAAAAATACAATGCAGTACAGTAATCCCTCCTCGATCGCGGGGGTTGCGTTCCAGACCCCCCCGCGATAGGTGAAAATCCGCGAAGTAGAAACCATATGTTTGTATGGTTATTTTTATATATTTTAAGCCCTTATAAACTCTCCCGCACTGTTTATAAATATTCCCCGCAGAGTTATACAGCATAATCCCTTTGTATTCTCTTAGATATTAGGTAAGATTCATTGAAATTCTGTATATAAACACACTGTTTATATACAGTAAAACCTAAATATTATTTTAAAGATATTGAGTGTCTCCGATATCACATATGTTACAGCCATTACGATAGACAGGTCACCAGCAATAAATACATACAATGCAAAAAAAATAGTATACAGTAAATGTGTGTACAGTGACACTAAACATAAGTACATGTACTAAGCACTGTAAGAAGAAAATTAATTATGGTTACTCACCAACAATGACACGATGACTTGTCCGATAACAATGAGTTTAATTTTACTGCACAACAAAGGAGAGCGTTACAGCCCTTGTAAAGGAGCCACTTCAGGCGATTGTGTAGCACTGCCGTTGTTCTTCTTCTGGCAGTCTTCAATCCAAATCCCTAAAGCAGATTCCATCCAGACTACTGCCTTATTACATCCACTTACAACTCGTTTTGCACCCTGGTTAAAAGGACACTGCAGCCGTAGATCTTATATTCCTTTCCTACTTTTTAAATAAAAAGAATCGTAGCCTTCAACAAATCCAAAACGTTTACCTTTTCGGCAATCGTTAACATCTTCTTCTTGCGCTTGGGCACGGCCCCTGAAGCAGTAGCAGATTGTTTTGGAGCCATAATGAAGGGCTTGACTATGCACAAAGATAAACACAAAAGAGCACAACTCTTTACACAGCGAAACACGTTGATGCTGAATGAGAGAGACGAGACTTCCTGGTTAACACTGCATTCAGCACGCAGGAGCTCAACTGCGTGCTCTGATTGGTTAGCTTCTCAGTCAGGAGAACTTAACTGCGTGCTCTGATTGGTTAGCTTCTCAGCCATCCGCCAATAGCGTCCCTTGTATGAAATCAACTGGGCAAACCAACTGAGGAAGCATATACAGGAAGTAAAAAGACACATTGTCCGCAGAACCCGCAAAGCAGCGAAAAATCCGCGTTATATATTTAGTTATGCTTTCATATAAAATCCGCGATAGAGTGAAGCCGCGAAAGTCGAAGCGCGATATAGCGAGGGATTACTGTAGTCTTTTCCCCCTATAAGTTAGCAAGGGATAGAACCTTCTTACTATAACTGAGTAACAGTGTGATAATAAGTTCAGTTTTGTTTAGAACAGGTCCCAGTAAAGAGGGACTTGAAAGACCCATTTTAAGCTTAGAAATGGGATAAGCATACAGTTTTCTGACCGTTTTGAAATGGTTCAGAAATGTTAAGCAAATAGTAACGATTTGAGATGTAACAAGATTAAGCTTATAATTTAACTTTTCTTAACATTGATTTTTTTTTTCTTTTTTTGCTATTTTAATTTCCTTATTTTTGTGTAAACTGTTTTACTTTAAAACTTAACTAAACTTTAAAAAACGAAGATACTTTGTCTGTGGAATCATTTCTGCTCGTCAGGCTTTTGTTGAATCCCATTTTTTTGAGTTGAAGCTGCAGAACTTTGATAATTTTGGGAAAAACGCAGCTACAGCAGTCGTTTAAAAACATGGAGGCCCTGATCAAGGTCATCGAGCGGCATAGGGTGGCGTCGCAGTCTGAGATATCCAAAAGACCTGCATGCTAAGCTCGATAGACACAAAGCACCCCTACTTCAAGTGCAGGGATCCCAGACACATGGAGACGGCTTGTCCCTTACTCAGAGAGCCGATGGACAGCAGCTGGGCCCAAGGAGAGAGGTACTGTGTACTCGTTAACCATCTGTCTCTTCCCCATGTAGGAGTAGCAATAGTGAATGGGCACAAAGTGTCTGCTCTATTTGATTCAGGGAGTAACATTTCTATTGTTGCTTACCGACTTATGTTACCGCAACAGTGGCTCAATAAAAAGACCAGTATAACCTGTATTTATGGGGAAATATGGCACAGCCACCTGTGTCGTTAGCATTGGGGATATCCTCCGAAGCCCCCAATGGTTGTCATGCCTGACCTGCTGGACACCATGATATTAGGTTACGACTGGTCAAAAACAAAGCCGGTAACCAAACAGCTGCTCCATCTCTACAGTTAGACCTAATTATGGAAGCGGAGAACGCGCCCTAAGACTGCCTCCATGCCATGTTTACTACAGGTGTCTAAAGCTGATGTGGCACTTAACTCTGTGCCGACGTCCTTGTCATTTGACAGAGGATTGTCGTGGCCCAATGCCACTCCCCGTGAGGGCAGCCTTGATCTGCTTGCTACTTTGCACTTCCAAATTAAATGAAATGTCGGGCTACTTTAAATGAGAACAGTGGAACATCGATTACTTGAAGAATGCTACTAATTTTGCGATGAACAATGATCTCCTCTATTGGGTTGCAGAGCAGGAGGGGAAGGTGTGGTCCCGACTCCTAGTCCCACGGACCTTCCAGTGGGAGGTCTGCGAACTGGCGCACACCCACCTCTTCTTAAATCACAGGCTGTTGTTTATCCCACCAGTTACTATCCTGAAGCTGTTACCCATAATCCCTGTTGTGGGGCATCCAGTAAATTTTGTCTTGATGCACACCTTAAATTACTTGATAACCAAAAAATAAGGTGTATAATTATACCAAGAGATAAAACCAGACCGTCCACCAGGGACATCTGTAATAGAAATTTACTTCAAATCAAAACAAAAAATATATCACCAGTTCAGAAAGAAGCATGCCGTTTTAAATGCTGCTTATTGAACATTCGCTCTTTTGTCAGTAAAGCTGTTTTGGTAAATGATATTATATTAAGTACTAAATCCGATTAGATTTAATTATAACTTATAAAGTTGAAATTCAAAGTTTAAATATTACTCCATTAAATTAAGTTATTTCTGATCACTACTTAATTACATTTGATTTAGTCCTGCCCTTGCCAATGCACTCACAGATTAAAACAAAGACAGTGCAACATAGATTGTAATTCTGCTTCAAAATGTATAGCTACTTTGAGCAAGTCGAGGGTAATTGTGGAAAACCATTTAGATCAGTTAACATCAAATGTAAACGTGGAAAACAATTTAGATCAGCTAACATCACATTATAATGTGACCTTGAGAGATGCTCTGGACGCAGTGGCTCCCCTTAAAACAAAAGTGATCAAAGCACAAAGAAACTCTTCCTGGTTTAATGAAAACACTCAAGCTCTTAAATTAGAGTGTCAAAAACTGGAGTGCAGATGGAGAACAACAAAGCTACATGTCTTTCAAATTGCATGGACAGAGAGTGTTAAAAATATAAAAAAGCTCCCTTTAAAGCTTGCTCAGAATACAATTCAACAATAATAGATAGCAATAATAAAAATCCTCGGGTATTGTTTAGAACAGTGGCTAAATTAACCATTGGGAATTAAGATATACAGTGCAAAATATCAACAGATATTAGCAGTACAGACTTTATGAATTTCTTCAATGAGAAAATTAAAAATATAAGATCCCAGATCTCATCACAGTACAAACTGCATACTAGCTTAGCAGACCCTGTCTCACATTGCATTCAGCACTTTAGTAGTTTAATCCTGTAACTGAGCAGGAAGTCTTAACTTTAATTTCTAAATTGAAGCCCACTACTTTTTCCCTAGATCCAGTGCCAACACAACTAGTAAAAAGTGCAATGAATGTTCTTGCAGCACCGATTCTAAACATTAGCAATAGTTCATTATTGCGTGGCACAGTACCTGATGCACTAAAAATGTCAGTCATTAAACCATTACTTAAAAAGTCAGACCTAGACCCACACATACTTAATAATTATAGACCTATTTCAAATTTACCCTTTTCCTATAAAATACTAGAAAAAGAAGTCGCCAATCAGCTTTAGTCACACCTTACACATTACAATTTATTTGAGAAATTCCAGTCTGGTTTCTGCACTGGTCATAGTACAGAAACGGCACTAACGCAGGTTGTAAATGAGATTCTGATATCCTCTGATGAAGGAAACTCCACTGTAATTATGTTGCTGGACTTAAGCGCAGCATTTGACACCATTGACCATTCTATTTTACTGCACAGGCTAGAAAATGATGTTGGCCTTACAGGCACTATGCTCACTTGGTTTACACAGCAGCGGGTGTAAAAGTGCCTTTCTGTGAGAGGATTTTCTGTGAGATGGAAAAGGCTGATTGACTGCAGGACCTGTAAGCATTTTTGATAGAAAAGGTTTTACAAATTATAAAGTAAAGGTTAGATAGATATTTTCATCTCGTGATAATATTAAAATAATAGATAGATAGATTCAGGGGCATGATCCAACACAGTATATGCAGAAACATGTCTGGACATGTCGATCAGGCCTTGGGTTCATGGCAAGTTCATTCTTTTGATATATAGGGCCTCGGGAGAAGGGGCAGGGAGGGGATTGCCAACCAACAAACAGGTGTTGACAGACTGAGGGGCAGCATCCGTCAAAATGCTCTTGACAGAAACCCTGAGCCAATCAGGAGGGTGGGGGCGGGGTTAAGGTGTGATCAACACCCATCAAAATGCTCTTGACACAAACTCTGGCCAATCAGGTGGAGGGGGCGGAGACAGACTGTAATTCACTAATCAACTGACTGCGGGGTGCATCATTTAAATCCACCAATCAGCGGAAAGGAGACGTGACCATCAAGTCATCAATCATCTTTGATTGACATTTTGACAGATACCCCCTGGCTATATACTACTGCCGTGTTCACTGGATGTTCAAACTGTTCTTTATACAGCCTCCAGTTAATCCAAAATGCTACTGCAAAAATTATTACAAGAACAAGAAAATACAAACACATAATTCCAGTTCTTAAATCCTTATACTGGCTTCCAGTTAAGTTTAGGGAAGATTTCAAAAACCTCCTTTTAACATATAAAGTATTAAATGGCCAAGGACCGGCTTACTTGTCTGAACTTATGACGACTTACACATTAAGATCGCAAGATGCTGGTCTGCTAATGATTCCAAGAATTAATAAAATAACAGTGGGAGGTCAAGCTTTTAGTTACAGGGCCCCTAAACTGTAGAATTGTCTGCCTGCTAGTATAAGAGATGCCCCTTCAGTCTCAGCTTTTAAATCCCGGTTGAAGACTCACTACTTCAGTTTAGCATATCCTGACTAGAGCTACTGATTAACTGTACAGACTGCATCTCTGTTGTTAGTCATTAGCACTAAAACATAAGTAACATGATAGTTCGAATTTGTTACTAACCCTCACCTATTCTGTATCTCTTCTCAGTACTCAAATGTAGCACTTGGTGCCATGGCCTTCTTGTGTGATTTTGGGCTATACAAAAAAAAACTGTATTGTATTGTATTGTATTGTAATTGACATACCATTTGAATGCATCGGGATAGACCTTGCAGACCCCTTGAACCCTTTGTGAAAGGACATAAATACTTAATCTTAATCCTTATTGATTACGGCATCTGATTTCCGGAGGCTGTTCTCCTGCGCTCAGCCAACTGAAAGACTATCGCACAGGAATTGTTAAAGGTCTTTGAGCAAGTTGGCATCCTCTCATGGACCAAGGGACGCCTTTAACTTCAGAAACGTTGAAGGAGGTGACAAAGTTACTGAGAATAAAGTGTCTGAAAACCTCGGTATACCACCTCAGACCGATTGTTTGGTCGAGACATTTAATCAATCTTTCAAACAGATGTTGCACAAAGAGGTCAGTGAGGATAGAAGGAACTGGGACCAGTTACTTCCCCTTTTGTATTTGCCTACCGGGAAGTACCATAGGCCTCCACGGGTTTCTCCCCATTTGAAATGATGTACGGATGCCAGTCTTGCAGGATAGTGGGTATCCTAAAGAAAGGCTGGAAGGAGGAGGCCCTCCCGTCTACAAATATCTTGGGAGTATATAGCATAATTAAGCAATAGATTTGAAAAAATTCCAATATTAAAACACCACACGGAGAAAGCTTAAGCAGCACAGGCCTGTGTTATGATTGTGGCATGACCCTTGGGGAATTCTACACGGAAGACTGAGTCAAGGTCCTCGTTCCCATTTCCCACTCTAAATTGCTGGCTCATTGGCAGGGCCCCTACAAAGTTAAGGAGAGGAAGGGGCTTGTCAGCTATTTGGTGAAACAACTGAATCACTGGCAGAGCTAACAGATATACCACGTTAATCTGCTTAAACCGTGATCCCACCTCCGGTCGGCACTGTTCCCTATTTGCTCAGAAAATCAATCTTAACCCCTAGTTTGACACCCTCACAATGACAGGAGCTTATCAAGTAAATCCTGGAAGTGGTGAGCAAAACATCTGGCCGACCTCTCTGAATGAGCATGAAACCTTGATTGAACCTGGGGTGATCATCAGGGAACGCCCATACTGCCTTCCTGAGGAAAAGCAAGCGGATGTGGAGCTGAAGATCAGGTGTATGCTGGACCTAGGGGTCTTTGAAGAGAGTCATAGTCCCTGTTGCTAAGCTGGATGGAAGTTGGAGATCTTGCAATGACTTCCGCCAGCTTAATCAAGTCTCCCAATTTGATGCCTAACCAACGCCACGAGTCAATGACCTGCTCGAACAGTTCGGAAAGGCCCAATTTTTGACAAAACTTGACATGACAAAAGGGTAATGGCAAATTCCTTTAATGGAGTCCACGAAAGTAAAGACTGCATTCAGCACCCCTAGTGGACACTGGCAGTATCATGTCCTTGCATCTGGCATACATGCGGCCCCTTCGACCTTCCAACACATGGGAAGAACATCTACAGCACGTCAAGGCGGTGCTTCAAACACTAGTAGAAGCTGGCCTGCAGATCAACCTGAAGAAATGTTTCTTCGGGCTGACCAAAGCCAAATATTTAGGCTACCTAGTGGGTTGAGGCACCATCAGACCACAGTGTTCCAAAGTTCATTGCATAATAAATCGCCTCCATCCAAAGACCAAATGTTCGAGGTAAGATCCCCGTAAGGGGATGCAAAAGTGAATACACCTAGCAAGCCCCAATAAGGGCGAAAAATGTGTGTGAAGTCTTTGTATTGTTTGGTAGATACTGTATCTTGAAGACAACTGTAAATTTTATTCTACTTAGGGAGTCAAACTCAAGGCCCAAAGGAGAATGGACACTCAAGAGACCTGGCTGGCTAAATTAAATAAGACCATCATTAGGCCAGAAAGTCAGGACTGTTATCATCTGCAGGTTTGTGCTGTGACTGTACTGTTAGTGGTTCACAGGCTAAATGCTAATGCCACAATTTCCACAACAGGCATAAAGCAGACTAATCAAAATTGTAATGTTATAGAAGTGAAATATCTATGACATTATTACTTTATGAGTTAGTGAAGATAAACATACTTTCCTTAAAAACATAAGAATCACTCACCGGATGGGCTTGATATTCACGATTGTACAGGTCTTGGCAATTGTTGAAGATGTACTCATAAGTAGAATTAAGGCAGGCTTTGACACAGTCCCTGACCACCTGGCTGGCTCGTGGAGGACTCTGCAGCTCCTGAACCTGTTTCACCATAAAAATATAATCTAATGTCACTGCTGGTGTTCAAAAAAAAGTTCATAAATCAGCTAATTTATGTGTCTTTGAACAATTGTATATAGCTGGCTATATCTCAAGTAAGTGTGTAAAAATGAAACAACCACTACCACAAAACTATGAAAAATATAAATAATCCGCTTACTGGGATAATGACCAAAAGACAAGGTAAGCAGAACCCGAAAAGGGC
>JANRMT010062837.1:17029399-17051777 GCA_026402145.1 Polypterus bichir lapradei | reverse complement strand
GCGGACATGGCAATTTATTGCCCTAGCCACATCAGCAGTCCTCATGCTCTTGCCACATGCATCAATGAGCCTTGGGCACCCATGACCCTGTCGCCAGTTTACTGGTTGACCTTCCTTGGACCACTTTTTGTATGTATTAACCACTGAATACCAGGAACACCTCAAAAGACCTACTGTTTTGGAGATACTCTTGTCTCTTGTTAATGTCACTTAGATACTTATGTTTGCCTATTTTTCCTACTTCTAACACAATACCATCAAGAACTGAATATTCACTTTTTGCCAAATATATCTCACACCTAGACAGGTGCCATTATAACGAGATAATCAATGTTATTCACTTTAATAATAACAATAATACATTTTATTTATATAGCTCCTTTCCCATGCTCAAGGAGCTTACCTGCCAATGGTTTTAATGTTAAGGCTGATTGTTGCATAACCCAGCTAAACAATATTTAAAGATTTTTAAATCTTTAAAAGGGGGTCTTTGAGAAAATTAACAGCCATTGCAGGCTGTATGTAACAAGTTTTGAATGTGGATTAAGCAGGCCACTTTAAAAACATCTGAGGGCCAAATATAGTTTGAAGGTCTTAAGTTTATCACATGCTATAGCTTGATTTTTAGAAATGTAACTATTTAGGCATCATTTTATAATTATTTTCTGTCATTTTGCAGTTCCTCTTAATGTTTACAGGAGCCCTGTAATGGGTTGCAGCCTCCCAGGTGAGAACCACTGCCTTATGCCATCTGCTATTTTATTGAATTGAAATTTTTAGTTCAGCATTCTGCAATGTTTACTTGCATCTTAGCAGTCCCTTTGTCCAACCACACACTTTATGAGTTGTTTTAAACTAGACATTTGTCATTGCTTCCACTACTGTTCATACTAGAGAATTCTTAAAAAACCCATTCATTCTTGCTACTGATGTTACAAAAAAATTACTTCTCACACTTTCCTACTTCAAATGCCACATCTTAATCCTCAATGCATACTTTATCTTACCTGCTTTTCATACCTCCCAGTAAATCAACTATGTGATGTTCTGATACACAACCTTCACAAGGGATGAATTTTACATATATCATAATGGCAAATACTATATTGATCCCTACACCATCACATTGATATGTTATTAACTTGTTTTCTCCTTTTTAAACACATTTATATCGCATCACCAAACTCCAGAATTCTCTCACCTTTAATGTTCCTGGTACTCAAGGCCCATTTACCCACATCATAACCTTCAGTACTGGCTCAAACATGGCCAGTGAAGTCACCACTCATTACATTCACAGCCTTCCTCATAGGAAACCAAGATGTCACTACCACCAGCGTGTACCAATATTTATCTTTATTTTTAAAACCTATGTCAACCTGCTGGGGATATGCTGAGAACGTATTCATCGGCTGTCTACCAATAATCATTCTAATAACTACAACACAGTCACCCTCTTCACCTCCACCACTTCGTCTGTCTATTTTTTTTGATATAAGTACAATAACTCCAACACTGCCATCATTTGTTCCCTGCCAGAAAAACTACTACCTTTTACTATACCCACTTATCACTCTCTCACTTCTACTTTTCCAGCTCATCCTGTACAAGGCACACAACTCCTCTTCTTTTCTTTTCAGAATTTTGCTCACTTTTCCCCATCATACTGCCAATATTTCAAATTACAATTGTTTTAGTAAATTCTCTCTTTCATATCTCTTACTCACTGTCTCACTTTCATCTCCATTACCATCAAACCAGTCTCTCTACAGTGCCTTCAAAACTTCATATTATTTTGGGCAGTGTAGGTGAATAGGATGGATGTGCTTGTGGGGCTGAGTGGCCTGTTCTCATCACATTTTTTTAATATTCTAAAATCTGTAGTTTTTATACAACAACAACAATAATATTTATTTATATAGCACATTTTTATACAAGTGATGTACTGTAGCTCAAAGTGCTTTACAGGATGAAGAAAGAGGGAAAAAATACAAAAAAATATAAGAATAAAATTAGGCAATACTAATTAACATAGAATAAAAGTAAGGTCCGATGGTCAGGGAGGACTGAAAAAACAAAAAACAAACAAACAAAAAAAAAAACTCCATAGATATAGGTAGAATTAGCATACTTCAAATTGACAGTGATATGGGGCTAACAACTGTGCCTTTATACAGCTACTTATTGTTCCAGTTCTTACAGCTTTTCCTTTTTGAAGTAGGGTATGCTTTTTATCAAAAGTTAGTATTGAGATCAAGTACTTTCTTTCATTTAAATATTTTGTTATTACAGACATTCATTCAGAAATAGATTAGCTCTCATTTGAATGTCTCATTTTTATTTAACACTTAACTGAATAGTACTTCCTTTTTAAATAACATTAGCTACTTATAATTAAACTTATTGATGCTTCTTCTGATATGCTATCAAATAATTTTCTTTTTTAAGGTATGAGAGTGAATGAGTGAAAAACTTGGAAAAATAAATGTCTTTGTGGATGGTAATTCTGCTGGCAGAATACGATTAACAACTCTTAGTACAAAACTCTTTAACGTAAGTTTAAATTAGGCTTAAGCCATAGGGCATTCACACATTAATATTGATCTACCCAATAACGATCACATTTTAACACTATCTTGCTTTTGCATTGTCAAAACACTGCAAAATGTATGTTTCTTAATACAATGTAAACTGAAAAAAATCTTTCTACTTATTTATTAAATGGAAATAATAAGGCCATTCTAATAGATTTTCACTCTACTTTGACATCCAGTTAAGGTTAGAAGCAATTTCAAAATACTCTTTTTGACACAAGTGACAAATAGTCTAATTCTTTCACTTCTTCCCTTTTTTCTACTACAAAGTATTCAATATCATCAAAAGATGCTAAACATCCTAAAATAAGGGAATGAAAAAGGTACTTTACTTTCATGCGGAAGAATGTGATGCTTGTCAACAGATCCACTGTGGATTTGAGATCCTGTAGTCTTTCTGAGCTGCTTGCTGGGAAATTGTTCTGGAATACAAATTCTGGTCAGTATGCAATGTACAGTATGTATAAAATATCTACATACTTAACTTAAATCAACTGAAAGAAAATCACAAAACAGCAGATCTTTAAAATATGATTGCTGGCAAAGTTTATTCAGGAGTCCAACGCATAACTATAGAGCAAACATAGAAGCAATGTACTCTAAAAGATTAGTCTTGTGCATTAACAGACATAGTGAATGGCAAGGTTGAAAATAGGTGGAAGCAAAAAGAAAGGAAACAGCTAAAATGAGACTAAACCATTTTAGCAATATATAGTAAGAGGAAGAACAATGTTGGATCTCTTACACACCCGATACATGGAGAGGTCTATGCGAAGAGAATTATGCAGCTGATCCAGTAACTTCACAAACCGCTCTTTCTGTATGTAAAAGAAAATTGCTGTTTATCATCTACAAACATGCATGGTTAAAATTATAAAATAACTTTCCATATATATTTTTATATCAAAGTATTTACTGAAAAGAAATTTATCAAAAATGGGAGAAAAATGTTCATCAAATTCCCCTGCTCTTATGTTATTGTGATCTTTTACAGCCATACCTTTTGCCCTAGTATAATGCTGAAGGCAGATAATTTTATCAGACCCTAATAAAGGTTTAACACTAGAATCCCTGAAGCCTACGAAAAACTTGTAATCCCAGGCCACCTTATATTCCTTTGTACCTCTCCATTAGCATCTTTTATTTTGCAAATGTGTCGATCAGCGCAAGCAGCTTGCTTTCCCATCCCCCCACCGCCACAGCTGAACTCAGGCAAAATGTTCACCCAGCTAAAGTCTTGTTTATCTGGGTGTGAGGTGCCTGGAGTTGTATAGCGTACATAATATATTGTTATTTGGAACACATATGTAGAGGTGCTATATGAATGGGGGCGTCTTAAGTGTGTTTTGTGCTGAATAGCATCTTTTATAACATTGTCCAGTTTATATAGTCTGTTGTGTCTGTTTAAATGTGTTCCGCCTGGAAAAAAGGGGGAAGGAGAGTGCTGTGAAACCGTGACCCCCGAGGTAATTTTCCCTTTCCACTCATCGATTTCATTCGGGTCATATATGTTACTTATATAAATGCCACATTGAATATTATTTACCTATTTACCTTGATTTACTTACTTATCTTCCTACAGCGTAAAGTCACAAGCAGACTGCACAACTTCCCGTGTTTGATCAACATGGGCATGTTGAGAAACTACATGTCCAATGCTACTTCACTACACAAATTACTTTAGCTGCATGTGGAAGCTCCTGTCATACTTCACGCAACTGTTGTTACAGTATTGCCTTTGTCCGAAAACGGTTTCATAAGCTTTATGACCTTAGCCTCGAAAAGTCTTTCTCCTGTGGGACAACTGGGATCTTTTTTTGAAGTTGGAGTAGCATTGCACATGTACTTTGTCAGTATGCCTGTGTTGATCAAACACAAGAAGCTGTGCAAGATACCTTGGTGAGCTTGGCATGCCCTGCTGTTTTGTTGAAGTATATGTGTGTGGCAGGATGAAGCCTGACCTCTTGCTACATATCCAAACGGTGCCATCTTTCGCCTTTACACCTGGTGAAGCAGAGTTGTTCTTATGTGTGAGTGGACCTTTTTTACAGGGAGAGCTTCTGTTCTCTTTCTCCAATGTAGAACCCTCATCCTTATCTGAGTTCACCTCTGTTATAGCATGTCTTTATTTGAAAACAGCAGTGTCAGATCGGGGGGAGCGTGAATGTGACTGAGAGAATAAAACTGAATTGAAAAAAAAAACGCTAACCTTTACAAGTACCATAAATTTACACTGGCCGTTACAGACTCAAATCAAATGTATGTTTTTGTTCTATGATAGTAACAATAAGAGCAGCTCACTACTGAAAATGGTAATTCTGGGAATTGCCCGGAATCAAACCCACAACCTCTTCATTATGAGTCAGCAGTTCTTACCGGTGCACTACCCAAGCAGTCGTGTCAGTGTCATACCCTAACCCGATTTCTTTTTGTTCGGTTATATTATTGAATAAACATGCACTTGTTATGTTATATGTGTACCTTTTGTGAAAGTGTTTATTTGATATTTGGACTTAAGTCAATTTTGTCATTAGTACTATAACATGAAAACATTTCTGTTTTAGGTATGTGTTCCAACATTTCTCACATTTCCTGTCATCCTACATTTACATACTGTAGATCACTGTAAAAATGTAACACACATGAAATGCATGTGTTCCAAATAACAATATATTATTTACCCTATACAACTCCTGGCACCTGACACCCAGATAAACACGACTTGAGCTGGGAGAACTTTTTGCCCAAGTTGAGCTGCAGTGATGAGGGGATGGGATAGCAGGCTGCTTGCTGCTTGTGCTGATCAACACAATTACAAAACAAAAGACTCTAATGGAGAGGTGTGAAGGAATTTAAGGTGGCCTTGGATTACAAGTTTTCTCGTAGGCTTCAGGGATTCTAGTGTTAACTTTGGAAAGTAACATTTAAAATTGGGTCTCAACACATACCCCAAAATTGGAAGCTGCAAAACGGTTAGAGGCAGAGACATTGGTGGAAGCAGCAGTGTGAGCATAGTATGCATTAATGTTGGCAAGCAAAGTGCTCATGACAGCAGGTACTCCAGGACACATGTACTTTGATGACAAGCAAGCAAAGTGCCTATGAAAGAGAAAGAGCATACTTGATGACTGTACAATCTTTAACAAAACATCTGTCTATCCAAAAAAGGTACTTATGTTAACATTTTAAATTACTCAAAGTCTTCTTTCTATCAGTTCCAAGTCCCAAACACGTTTTGATCAGTTATAAAATGTCTCATTAAATAAACTAAGAGAAAGGGTTACATCAAATTGCAAACTAACAGCCTAAATTTCATACAGAACCATTAAGGAAAGTTCACTTGCAAATGCAGAGACTCAGTGTCCTTAACATTACTTACCATGCTACTCATGATCACAGGCTACACAGCAATATTGGTTACATAAGGAGAAGTAAAAAAGGTAAATGTATGGGGGGTTTGAAGGAGAGGTTGGCATTACTTTGATATAAGATGATAGTCACACAAACAATTCACTTTATATTAAAAGTGATAAATTCTTCAGTCTGTATCACAAAGTCATACAATGGATGAAGTGATAGATGGTATTCAATGTAAAAATGTATTTAAGGAAATAAATCTGTAAAGAATAGCAATAAAAGCCTGATGCAATACAAGAGAATTAGACCCCAAACATGTAAAATAAACTGTGCATAGTAACTAAAGAGTATAATCAGATATTAAAAACATAAGAAGTATTTTGAACAGAACAGTCCATTCAGTTTAACATATCTGGTTGGTCCATATTTATTTAACTTTTTAAAAATTTTCTCAGGAAGTTTCATTCACACTTTTCTTAAAGATACTCACGTCATAGCTTGATAAATAGACTCAATCCCATAACGCATTGCAAATTCATCCACAATTTCTTGGCCAACTTCGTCAAAATAAACTTTCCAGGCATCATCACCCTTGGAATCAGGAATTTTGACAGAGCCACTGCTCTGGATGTCTGTCAGGTAATGGAAAAGGTTCTGCAGGAGAGAGAGAGAGAAACAGACAGACAGACAGACAGAGAGAGAGAGAGAGAGAGAGAGAGAGATGGCTAAAACATCACAACCAGATGGCATTGGCTAGTTTCATGAATGTTCTATTAGTTCTAAATTTCAACCTTTTTAAAATCCCCTTTCTGATAATTAAGTTACACAACAACTTGAATATACAGCCAATAAAATGGAACTACTTCTACAGGTATTTCATGTATATGAATCAATGAAAACAAAAAGGAATACTTTCCAAAATTTTATTTATTTTTTTTTAAGAGTACCTACAAACAATTATTACAACCATCATTAAAATAGTGAAGATATTAAGATATTTACCTCATGCAAACAGGTGTATTGTATATGATATGGTGCCACCTTCTCCTCACCCTTTATTTCTACACTAATCTGCAGCCGTATAGCTCCTGATACAGCAGACTTGTCTGTTCTCTTCTCTGTATGAACAAGTAGGCAAAAAGGTTTTAGAGATGGCAATATAGATTTAAATTAATATCTCAAGTAAATTTCCTCATTACCACATTACTTTTTTGCAGCACCTCCCCTGTTAAACTCACCCCTAATGACACTTTATTTATATATTTTTTTATTATATCAAATATTGCACATAAGAACAACACTCTCAAATGTTCCTTAGAAAGACAGTTTAACAGGATCACATTTAAATAAACATTCATTATAAATTATAGCTCCAACCTCAAAGGGCACTTCAACCTGCTTACGTCAGATAAAAAGCTGAAAAATCTATCTGAAACACAGGTGGGATAACACAATTTATGATGGTCCTAGACCAGATAAACTGCAGGTCTGGTGGAAAAGGGAGATAAAAAAGTAAGTAAGATGTGTGAGGAAGAGAATGTAAAGATTGCAACCTGGAATACTAGACGTATGACACAAAAGTGAGGTCAAACAGAATAAAGTACTAAACAGAAAAAAGAGTAGATATGTGCAGTGTACAGGATAAGAGATGGAAGGTAAAGGTGTAATAATACCTACTGGGAATAGTGAAAGTTACAAGTTTTTTTCTTCATAAGATTGGTAATGGCAATACTAGGGTTATTGTTGTGTCTGAAAGTAAACATGTCATATTTGTTAAGATTATCTTTGGTAAATGATTGAAGAATATAGTCTTAGCAGGCTGGCAGAAATGATGAAGAGAGAGATGTGTTTTGGGACAGGCTGATGCAGGTGACATTTGGGATATCCCCATGATAGGTGACTTTGATAGTTTACAACTTAAATCGGGGCGTTAGTTAGTGCTGATGGTTATCACAGAGTACACATGAGCATTAGGGGTATGGGCATTATTAATCTTCAGGGTTGAAAGAATATTAGAGTTTAGTTATGTAATGGAAATTGTGAAATGCATGGCCAAGAAGAAGGAAAACATTGAATATGAACTGAATTTGGGGATGTAGGAGGCATGACAGGCTTTTTGTTATTGATTGGTGCATGGGTTAAAACTGAGACGATGATCCCTGGAGAAAGTGGAATATCACAGAATTGTTTAGAAATGCAATTGTTTGATTTATAACACAATATAAGGGCTGTCTTCGACACTACTATGGTCATTTAAAGCATACATTGCAAAACTGTCCAAAACATGTGTTTTACATCTTAAAATGTTGGAAAATGAAGGCATCTTCAAAATATCCAGGATAATGAGAAATTAATTCATGTATTTATTTATAGTACGATTGACTACAACAATGCAGTATTCACTGACTGCTCAAATTGTTCTTTATACAGATTTCAGTTAATTCAAAATGCTGCTCTAGCAATTACTACAAGAACAAGAAAGTATGAACACATAACTGCAGATTTCAAAATCCTCATTTTAAAATAAAAAGTCTTTTTACTTATCTGAACTTATTACTTACAAACCTAAGCACACATTAAGATCTCAACATGTTGCACTGCTTATGAGTCCAAGGATTACTAAAATAATAATGGGAGGTTGAGCTTTTAGTTATAGGGCCCCAAAGCTGTGGAATGATCAGCTACTATAAGAGGTACCCCTTCACTCTCAGCTTTTAAATCCAATGGGGAGTGATGGAGAATGTCTCACTGAAGCACAAGAAGTCTGTGGATGGATAAAGTTGCTGCCAACACAAGGAAGCATAGTGGTGGAATGCGTAGAGGTGTCTCTATATCTGACCCCCGTTTTCACACTATGAAGCAAACTCCTGAGACGCAGTGGCGGTTTTCTCGCGGTGATGAAGTGGTCTGTGGGGAGAAAGAAAGGTGCGCTTTTGGTAATCCTCTGGCCTTTTCTCATAAGGGAGTGGTAATAATACATGGTTTAAAACAACAGCATTATTTGATTCCGACAGTAACATTTCAGTTGTTGCTAGCCATTTGGTGTTACTGCGAAAATGGCTTAAACATAACACTAGTCTAGCCTGTGTGCAAGGGGGCGTCAGCCAGTATAAGTCCGCCTCATGCTACATCAGCTATGAGGGGACCATAAAAAACTGGCGGTAGCAGTTATGAAAATACCTCTGTTCCTGGCAATACTAGGTCGAGACTGGTCAGATAGTAAAAGCTCTAAATGTGTGGGGATGTGCAGTCCCTGTTGTTAGTCCCATGGACTTACCGGCGACAAGTCTGTGAACTGGCACATACCCACCTCTTGGGAGCCCATCTGGGTCCCAAAAAGACTCAAGCGCATCATGCTCCAATTTTTTTTAGCCAGGAATCAAAGAGGATGTCCGCCACTTTTCCGTATCCTGTCCGGAATGCCAACTGCAGCACTGTTCCATTACACTCAGCTACAACTAAGCTATCACCAGGGAATTGGTGGGGTCTTCTCGCAAGTCGGCATACCTAAAGAAATCCTAATGAATCAATTGACGCCATTTACCTTGGAGATGTTCAGGGAAATGGCCAAGTTACTGAACATAAAATATTTGAAAACTTCAGTGTATCATCCTCAAACCAATTGGTTTGGTGGAGTGGTTTAATCAAAACCTCAAGCAGATGCTTCGCAAGGTGGTCAGCGAGGATGGAAGGAAATGGGATCAGCTCCTCCCCTTCGTCCTGTTTGCAAATCAGGAATTCCCACAAGCCTCTATGGGGTTCTCACCATTTGAATTATTATACAGACGACAACCCCGGGGCATACTGGACAGTCTAAAAGAAGAGTGGGAGGAAGAGGGCCCTCCCCTCGACAAACATAGAGTATACAAAATTACGCAATTGATTTGCTAAAATCTGACCTCTACTAAAAGACCACTTGGAAAAGGCGCAAATAGCTCAGTTTTGACGGGAGTTCTGCTGGGGAGATCGGGTCATGGTACTTCCTACCTCACATTTTAAATTACTGGCCCATTGGCAAGGCCTTACGAGGTTAAGGAGAGGAAGGGGATCATCGATTATTTGGTTAAATAACCAAATAGTCTGCCAGGCGAGCGGGTACACCACATGAACCTGCCAAAACCGTGGAAAGATAGGGATCCTGACCCACCCTCTGGACAGCCCAGTTCATTCTTCACTCGTAAATTGGCCCTAATTTGACCCCCCCTTAATAATGACAACTGTAAACATTCATCTCGTCTATCCCAGATATAGTGAGTGAACAATCTGGACGGACCTCCCTGAAAGAACATGATATAGTGACAGAACCTGGGGTAATAGACCAGGAACATCCAATTCGGCTTCCCAAGGCAAAAAGAGCAGAAATGGAGCTGGAGATCTAACGAATGCTGGAACTAGCTGTAACAGAGGAGAGTCATAGTCCCTGGTCCAGTCCTATCGTATTGGTCGTAAAGAATGATGGGAGTTGGTTTTGCAATGACTTCTGTCGGCTTAACCAGGTCTCCCAATTCGATGCATATCCGATGCTGTGAGTGGACAACCTCCTCGAGCGGCTACGATATGCCAAATTCCTGACCACCCTTGACATGACAAAGGGGTACTGGCAGGTTTTCTTAAAGGACTCTGCAAAGGAGAAAACTGATTTAGCATCCCTAACGGACACTGGCAGTATCGTGTCCTTCCATTTGGTTTACATGGGGCACAGGTGACTTTCCAGCGTCTTGTGGATAAAGTGCTCTGTCCCCATAACTCATATTGTGCTGGTGACCTGGATGAGGTCATTATCTATTCCAGCACATGGAATAAACACCTTCAGCAGGTACGAGTGGTTCTGTGGGCATTAAGAGAAGCTTGTCTGCGAATTAATCCAAAGAAATGTTTTATTGGATTAATTGAGGCCAAATATTTAGGGTACCTGGTGGGCTAGGGTAACCGTGAGACCACAGTGCTCTAAAGTTGATGCCATTCTACAATGGTCCCGCCAGAAAAACCAGAGGCAGATCCAAGCCTTTTTTGAATTAGAAGGTTATTATTCCCGGTTTGTGCCAATCTGATAAGGAAGAGGAGTCTGAATCATGTGATATGGGATGTTAAATCTGAAGCTGCATTAAGTGACTTAAAACAGGCCTTTATGTCAGCTCCAGTATTGAAAGCTCATAACTTTTCCTTACCTTTCATCCTCCAGACAGACGCTTTAGTTACAGGTCTTGGAGCTGTGCTTAGCCAAAGTGTTGATGGAGCTGAACACCCCATCATTTTCCTAAGTCGGAAACTGTTGGACTGGGAAACCAGGTATGTTGCGTGGAGCTGAAGGCCCTAGCAATTAAATGGGTGATCACTCAGCTGAGGTACTACCTCTTAGGCAGCAAGTTCACGCTGATAACGGACCATGCACCTTTACAGAGTTAAACCCGCAAGTCACAAGGTGGTTGTTGGACCTACAGCTTTACAGGTTTTCTGTCATTTACCGCTGGGGTGTCCTGGAAGCCAGAGCCGATGCCCTTTCTCAGTGTCACGACCTCTCAGCCAGGTACGTTCGACCCGATGGGTCTTTGCTGAAGGGGGGGATGTGTCACACACGTGCGCATGGGAGGCAGCTAAAAGGTCCACAAGAAGGTAATTAAACGTTAGGGACTGGCGGGATGCAATAAACCTTTCAATTCCATCTCTGCAGACCAGACATGGGAAATTCTTCCCGATTTCAATGATGTCACTTTCGGCTCCGGCCTGATGACGTCACTTCTGGTTTCAGTCCTAAGAAAGTCACTCCTGGTTCTGGCATCAGATGATATCACTTCCACCAAACTGTTTTAAAAGCCAGTCATCTTCCATCCTTACTCATTTTCTGTTTTGAACTCAACCTGTACACTTCTGTGTTGCTAAAGCTCCATTATTGCAACCTTATTCAAGTATACGGGTGGCTGCCCCAAACCTCTATTCATGTTACAGTGTACATAAGGGTGCATAAAAGATGTAGTGTTGTGAAAGATAATCTGCATGTACAAAATGTAATCCTGGTTTGAACAAAGTGTGTAAAATGGTTGAAGAATGTATTAAGTATAAATTTAGATATCAGCAATGGAGAGGATTTTAAGAAAGTAGGCAAGTTCCATTACATAGGTGCCAAAGTGAGTGCAGATTGAAGTGTGGACACATTACTGACAAAGCGGGTAACAGGTGCACAGAAAACAATTCTAGAATCTGTTTCCCATTCTGACTTCTAAAGGAGTCTCAATGGCATTGAAAAGAAATGTTAATGAAAGTTGTGTGAGGAGTACTATGCTCTATGGGACATAGATGTAGTTGATGAATGTTTAAGATGAAGGAAATCTGGAAAGAACAGAGATAAGAATGAACAGATGGATGTGTGGAATGTCATGGAGTGAAAGGAAGATGAATGCTACGTATGTTAAGAGAAAGAGTTGGTATGGAGGTAATTGGTGTTGTGCTGAGGAGATACAAACAAAGGTGGTTTGGGAAAGTGGAGCAAAATATAGAGGGACATAGAGGATGAGGGTATGGCTGAAAAAGATGTGGTCAGAGGTAGTGTTGGGTGTTATGAAAATAGTTGATTCCCTGGACCAAAGTTTACAAAAAAACCAAAGATGCAGATATCTTTCAGCAAAAATTTAATTTACTGAAGTCAAACTGAGTGTGTATGTGCACTAGAAATCAAAACTTGGTTTTAATTTGCAGCAGTTAAACACTATTCATTATTATATTTTATAAATGTTTTGTACATTTCAAATACAACCTGATGAATCATGTAGTTTAGAATTTAACAAAAAAAAATTCTTACCAAGATTGTACCAAACATCCATTTCTCCGCTTAATGTTCGCACTTCAATGATTGTTTGACCCAGGAAATCATCAGACTCGCGCTTCAGCCTCTGCTTTACCCGAGATTTGATGTCATCATCCTCATCCCATACACGAACTTTGATCCGATCTGAAGAATTGTGGCATTCACTACCAAGGTACACATGTCAGAAGGATAACAAGATTAGTTACTGTATATGTTATTTTTCTGATCTCTGAGACATTAGGAAAAGCTAAATTGTAAAGAGAAGGCCAAATTACCTTTTCTGAAAATAATAACATTAGAGTGAAAGGCAAAGAATGGAAAAGGAAAACAAATGTGCATCAGCTACAAGTAATGTTGGTTTCATATACATTTGTCCCTATGTAAATTAGGCTAATTATAAAAAAGCTGGAAAAAAAAACGTACAAGTGAGAACTGAACTCATTCAACTGAAGCAATGAGTTAGTTCATTTAATGACAGACTAGCTGTCATAATATTATGATGGAGAGCTCATTCTGGACTTAGTATTACTGGACCAAAACATGTTAACTAAATAAGTAAACTTAATTTAAAGAAGAGGAAGTTAAAAAAAATAGAATCACCTGCCCTTTGGTCCCAGATTCAACCACTTTGTTGAAAAACTCACTTGAAGTAGTTGCCACCACAGGGTGCGTACACACACACACACACCAAGCACACACTAGGGACAATTTAGAATCACCAATGCACCTAACCTGCATGTCTTTGGACTGTGGGAGGAAACCGGGGTACCCGGAGGAAACCCAGGCAGACACGGGGAGAACATGCAAAATCCACACAGGGAGGACCCAGGAAGCAAACCCGGGTCTCCTAACTGCAAGGCAGAAGAGCTACCCACTGTGCCACCGCGCTAACCCCAAAATAGATAGTTGAAATATCACATTCTTTTTTTTCTTAACATTGGAAATATCATACATATTTCATACCAGGGATTTTTCCTGCCTTGCATCGAAACCTGCTGGGGTAGGCTCCAGGTTTCCTGCCATCGTGCTATGGATAAACAGTTTTAGATAATTATTATATTGTTCCTAATCTCAGATGCTGTCTCTGTTGTTTTTTGCCTGACCATACACCTATTACCTACTCTTGCTCTGCTCATTAGGGGTTTACTGTTCTTATGCATGGGCTATTCAAGTCTCACTACCCCTAACCTTGACACTAAATACTTGTTTTTCTTTGTTTCCCTCAATACAGATAGGTGGGGTCTACACACTTATTCAAGCCTAAGAGCCCTGTTCTTCCTAAGCCCCCGTGATTTTCATGAACACACCTGGCAGAACACAGCAAAATCTATTTTCTGATTTTTTATATTTTTTCAGTCCTGCAGGTGGCAAAATTCTGTCTATAAATTGTATGTACCCGGGATGGAATCAGAGATCAATGTGGCTGGTAGAAAATAAAAAGCCCAGTATGGGAGAAATTGTAAATGGAATATTGAAGGCATTCATTATAAGCACATTGTCTTGGAGCGAGATATGCGATATATGAAAGTACAATTCACCTAAATTTCATTACAAATGGGCCCATCCTGGGCAATAAAAGGAAAAGATAAAAAGTGCCAACAATCAGCACCCATTTGTTCAGCACAAATGGCATAAAATTATATTTTAAAATATAATAAAAATGTCTAAAATTGTTCATATTCAGTATCTGGTTTGATTATGCTTGTTTTTATCAAGCAAAAACAAAACCAGATAGTAAACCATGTAGTGTAGTAAGCTTCCACTAATATATCCAAATCCATTAAGTCTACAGTTCTGTCTGATTGTGACACAAAGCTAAACTCCACAGTAGCTCTTTAACCATACCATCTCTCTATATATATATAATATCCAATGTCTGTCTGTCTGTATGTATGTATGTCCGCCTTTCACAAGAGAATTACTTAACGGATTTAGATTGAATTTTTTTCTATAATTTGCTTGAACATTCTGGTTGATTATGCAAATTCTCTCATTGCGCTAAATATAGTTCGCTTGCGGCACCAATTTATTTGCGTGAATCTGAGACAGAAGCTGCGGGCCGAGGAGACGTGGAGATGGGACCTCAGGAGCAGGGAGCCAGGAGGGGCCATCCTCACTCACACGCCAGCCTCCATTCGAATTAGTCTACCTCTCGCCACGTGTTGGAGCATACCTTGCCTCTGCTTAGCTAGCAATACCTGTTTGTTCAGGAGACATTATCATCTAGAGATTGTTAAGGAGTAACGTTTGATGTTTTTGAAAGGAAGGTCACAGCTACTTGTGTTTTAGAGGGTAGCTGCTAATTGCAAGAGATATTATGGTCACGTGCTTTTCTCCCCATGCAGGGGACGCTCTCCCATCAGAGCTGAACACGATCAGATACAGTGGCAACATCTGACATTGGAGTGTACCTACCTTCTGTTTGGCCAGAGATATCTTGCTGACTTTTTACATTTTTGGCAAAAAGATCACAGCTACATTCTCACTACTGATAGCAAAACTAAACATATTGTAAATGAAGAGCCTCTAGGATATGAAAGCTATCAATACAAATTCTTCTCAATACAAATTACATTTTTTAAAATTTTTGCACTTATTTTTAAAGTTTGTCCTGTTCCACTACTATGCAGGCATAGCTGAGGGAATAGCTAGGAATTACTAAAACTAAAACTGAAACAAATAGATATAAAAATTAAATAGAAATATTTTAGTTTTTGTGAAATAAAACAAATGAAGTCCATTTGTAGTGTTTACTACAATAGTGGGGATAATGGAAATAGTAAGGTAGAAAATTTTAATACAAAAGTGAGAGCTGCCGCTGACATAGTCGCTCCTAAAAAGACAGTTAAAAAATCTTCCAGCACTATTACACCATGGAAGACCCAAAGAGTGTCTGATCTAAAGAAAACAAGCCGGAGAGCTGAGTGTAAATGGAGAAACATTAAACTGATTATCCACTATGAGATATTGAAGGCTAAAATAACATAATACAACAACATAGTTCATCTTAAGAGGCGGTGCTATTTCTCTAAAATTATAAATAACAATGCTAGTAATCCAAAAGTTTTATTCTCTACAATTGATCGTCGTCTAAACCCAGGTCACTCAATGGAATCCCTCCAAAAAACTTCCAGTGAAACTTGTGAGGCTTTTTCTATATTTTTTAATCACAAAATTAATGATATTAGAAACAATACAGTACATCTCCCCAATACTAATCCTTTTAAAATGTGGTACTCCATTTTAAACAAATTAAATTCTATCACCAGGATAGATTTACCTAATTTATATAAAATAATTTCTCAACTGAGACCCTCCACCTGCATTGCTGACCCAATACCAACAAGTTTTTTCAAAGAAGTATCCGGCGTGCTAATTAAGGTTTCTTTATTTAGTCATGTTTACATAAGAAAACATGAAATTTTCCTTCTCACTTGCATCTAATAACAGACAGAATGAGATAAAACAGAGAAATAGAAACAAGAAAGGTTAAGATAAGGCAGTTAGATAATACATATTTATACCAAAAAAAAAAAAGGTTACAGGATACATATCAAAACCTTAATCATCCATCCATCCATTATCCAACCGGCTATATCCTAACTACAGGGTCACGGGGGTCTGCTGGAGCCAATCCCAGCCAACACAGGGCGCAAGGCAGGAAACAAACTCTGGGCAGGGCGCCAGCCAGCCAGCCGCAGAACCTTAATCATTATCGCTGATATTTCTTATTGAAAAGTCATATGACACTAGGAAGAAAGGAGTTTGTGGAGCAATTTTTGTGGGTTTTCAAAGCGACTATCCTTCCTGATTTACTGAACTTTATTTCTACATGTAATGGATGACTGTCATCAGTTGAGATGATTTCCAGTTTCTTTAACATTGCCCTCTGCCATACACTAGTCAAATAATCTATATCAGCCCCAATAAATTTAGCTACATACTTCGTAATCTGCTAGAGTTTTTTTTGAGTTTTGGTTTGTCAAACTATTAAAAACAAACAAATCAATCTACTTCGACTGCTGTATCCGAGTCTGTATTTTTAAACCAGGTCTCCGTAAAGCACATCAGACAGCTTTCACGGTACTCGTGGAGGTATCGCGCAGATGCTCTCAGCTCGTCCAGTTTATTTCGCAAGGACTGTGCGTTGCTCATGATGATGGTTGGCAAAGGTGTTTTAAAACTTCTCCGTCTCAGACGTACTCGTAGTCCACCTCTTTTTCTTCTCTAACTGGGTTTCAAATATTTTAATTCGTCCTGTATATTAGTAATACACGGGGAGTAACTGGTAGCTGGTCTCATTGATAGCAGCGTATCCCGGCTGTAAATGAACAGCGCCAGCCACACACCTCGATAGTGTTCTTGACATAGTACATTACCATCATCATCTAATTCTTCTACGTGGAGCCTGAAAATGATAAGGACTGTTTGAGATCACTTATGTTAGGTAGAATGCCTAATGCGGGCTGGGTGGTCTCGTGGCTTAGAACACCTGCAGATTTAGTTTTTTGATTTTGTTTTTTCTGTCCTCCCTAGCAATCGGACTTACTTTTATTCTGTGTTAATTAGTTTTTCCTAATTTTATTTCTATATTTTGTCTTTTTTCTCTTTCTTCATCCTGTAAAGTACTTTGAGCTACATCATTTGTATGAAAATGTGCTACATAAATAAATATTGTTGTTGTTGTAAACTAAAACAAAAATACACGATGAAGGAAAACACGATGGATTTCCAAGTAAGGTCAGAAAAAATATAGAAATAAAAACTAACATAAAAACGCAAAACTATAATAACCTTGGTGAAAACAAAACCCTTAAAACTTACTGAATACTCTTTTTTTAATACAAAGAGTATTATTGAGTATTGATCTATCTCTTGAGACACACATATTGTAATAATGTAAACCAGTTTAGCCTTGTTGTTTTTGGATGAAAAAAAAGCAAAATATTTTTATGAAATTCAGCAATTTTTAAGGAAGACCATCTGAAACGTGTCAGCCCCAGGGCATGGTTTTCTCTTGTATTTACTTTTCACCTTGAAAAATTATTTTCTACAACAGTTACAATAGCTATTAATGAATGTTGCTGCCCAGGGTGGATTGCTGCCTCTGTTTTGTAAATAACTAGACAATAATCAGTGGAAAAAAGTCACTTGCAGGCTTTCACTATTTGTGTTGGAGAAGATCAAAGACAAATGTAAGAAAACTTTGCCGTTCCAGTTATTTCAATAATAAGCAACATCTACCGAGAAGAAACGGTGAAAGTTAGTAATTACTTTTACTCATTCAAAGTCATTGCCTTAAGTTTTCTTTTAATATCATACTCTTAGCAGAAGCGACTTAGCTTGTGCTATAAAAAAAAGGAGGGTATCAATTAAATTTGTCTAATTGTGGCTTAGCTCTATCACGTTTTCTGTCTGTTTCATTTCACCAGAATTTTTTATTAATGCATACGCAACACATAACAGAAAATGTGTAAGGCTGAATATGGATTAGTTTTGTGAATTTGGTGCCAATATGCAGATGGCCAAATCTAAGGATTTGATAAAAATGCAATTTAGAGCAATTAAGTTTAGATGCATTGTCATGTATACAAAATACAAGGCAGGGCCACAAAAATTCCTATAATCGGTCCATGGCACAAGAGTAGGGTGTATTTATAGAATGTCACTAAGTACATAACCAGGAATGACATTTCAATGTTTTTTAAATACTTAAGATCATTTAGTTTACAGTACAGCTTGTACTGGTTTCCACTTGGAGGTAAAAGAAGTTAATACAGAGTGAAAGAGCAAGAACTGAAGTCATGAATTGCAGAATAACTCATATGAATTACTACATTGAGTCATTTTTTTTTGCTGTGAATTACAAGTTGATTGTCTTACGAAGGACAGTTGTGAATAAAAATCCTTCGGGCACAAGCATTGTAATGTTCTTTAAGTATATTTTGTGTACAATGACATACTGTTGTACCTTTTTGATGGTATGTAGCAGGACCACATACTCCATTATACAATTATTATAAAAAATGTGAGCAGTTGCTTCTTATTGAAACAACAAATGCATGTGGCCTTGTGTGACTGATTGTTTCTTTCACGTGACAGGGCTTTAACTCAAATGCAAGCAACTTAACAACAATGAAATACTGAATTAATTACTTTTATTTAAAATTAAATTTAGCAACTACCATTTCTCAAGGTAATTTATAAGGTTAGGATAAATTACAGTAGTTTACATTTTATTATATACATCAGTACACATCCTAATATAGATATTATTTTCTGGCCAGTATACTGTACACTGTCAGGTGATTGGCTGGGAGCCAGTACTAAAGATAATATTTTCGCCCAGACTGTCATTGGCTGATGTCATACATAAAAGTCTCAAAGATATCTGTAGCCTTTACCAATGTCTGTGTGGAAACATGAATGAACTGTCATTGTTTTCTTCTTAAGCATGAATTTCTTAGCAGAACAGTATACTCCTGAGACTGACAGAAATATGTGCGAAGGCCTGGGGGTATAGCTTTGTTATTTATACTTTGTTTAAGTTAATATTTCCATTTCTTTCCTCTTTTGCAAATATTATTTTGGTATTTTTACTAAATCATCCTTACATATCATAAACGGGTTGGCACTGATGTCTGACCCTGGGTATGTGACTGACTGCACACAGCATTATAACTTAAGTATATTTTTATTCAAAATGGGACATTATCAATTTATTGTTATTGTCACAGTGGTGCAGTGGTAGTGCCACTGCCTTGCAGTAAAGAGATAATGGGTTTGTGCCCCAGACCTATGTGGCAGCGCTATAGTAGTGAGTGAGTAGTGAGAAAAGGTGCTATATAAATGTAATGAATTATTGTTATTATTAGTAGTAGTAGTAGTATGTCAGTAACATCTACCCCAGAATGTTAAATATATTCAAGTATATTAAAGTGTGCATAATTAAAAATGAAATTAATATCTATCTGTTATACAGTAACATGGTAAGGTTTGTATATGAGTATCCAGTCCCTCAGATCAATCTGATTGATCAATTTGGCTTTGGCGTGGTCAGTCAGTGTGGCCTTGGTGACACGATTGAAAGAGGAAGTTCAAGTGGGAGACACATGAGGGGCAATAAAAGCATAGGGACCACACTGAGAGTTAGCTTTGAAGATGGGAAGTAGAAAAGAGGACAGAAAGCGAACAAGGCACCATGAAATGGCAGACTTTGAGAAGCAGGCTTTACAAGAATAAACACGACAGAGGAAACACCAGTCAAGAGACATTCAGACACACGAGCAATCTGAGGAAAGGAGCTGAAGGTACACATAGGGCAAAAGATGCTAAATATTTTTTTAAACGTATTCTATTACATTTCTTCGGCATGGAGTGTGACTAGTTTCAAATTATTTACTAAAGTTTGTATTGATTAGAACTAATTCGGACTGTGATTTAACTTCTTGACTGCTTTGAGAGGCTTCACTGTAGCTTTTCTTACACTTTGTCCAAAGAATAGCACTTTTAAATTACCATGCTATTTTTATTACAGATTGCGTACCAATCTATGTTTAACATGCTTTGGTTTTTAAACTTTCCACAACTTGAAAGTTGTATTTGAAAGTGTATTAAATTATATTGTGAAAACAACACTCTAATGGTCACTTTGCTAGTGACGTTAAATTAGGTAATTTACCAAAAACATACAAGCAGCCACTAGAATTGAATCCCTATTGAATATATCTGAATGAACAACTATTTCTAATATGTAAAATTCAAGTTTTAATTATTGCTTCAGAAGACAGAGCCCTGACCTAATCTACTGCCATCTGACTTAACACTAAAATTACCAGTCTACAAAAAAACTCAGGTAGATCCGGCCCACCTTAAAACCGTTCGCTCCTCTACACCAGCGTCTTTTGTCCTCTAAATGTGCTGATAAAGACAAGCTGCAAGCAGCCGGCTATTCCATCCCCCCCACCGACTTAGAACGTGCACAAACTTCTCCCAGCTCATGCCTTGATTGATTATCTGGGAGTGAAGTGGAGTTTTAGAGTGGAAATAATAGATTGTTATTTGGAACACACGAGTTTCATGTGTGTTCTGTTTCTACAGCAATCTGTGTAAACACATTGTTAAAAGAGAAACCTTTTCATATTTTAGTAATAAATGTTACAAAATGTAGGCATAAACTATAGAATGTATGAAGCCTTCATCCAAAGATCAAATAAACACTTTCACAAAAGGTTCAAGAATGATACAACAGCTTCTGTGGCACAGTGGTAAGATTTGCTGACTCAGAATGCAGCAAGCCTGCTGTGCCTCAGAGACCTGAGTTTGATTCCCTGCTGGGGAGAAAGTGTTATTTTTTTTTTTCTTTTTATCCTTCGCCGCTCTACCTGCCTACCTGCCTTCCTGCAAGCGTCTGCTTTCATAGACGTGCTGGGGCGTTTTTCTTTTTTTTCTTTTCTTAAGTAAATCGTTAAGTTTAAAATGTCAATCACGGTTTTTTCTGTTGATTAATTCATGCTTTCATTGATTATAGCTAATACTGTTATCAAATGGTCGCTATTTTTGCCTGTTGTATAAATCTATCTAGCGTCTTTCACATCTATCTGCACTCTCACTGCCCGATTTCCTGAGTGCAGCGTGTGTCGATTGATATATGACCTAATGTATTTCTTTTTGACAATTCTCAGAGTTGTAAAAAACATATACATTATATATAAAATGAAATTACTATATAGCCAATACTGTTATGTATCTGTCTAGTGCCTTCTCTGTCTGCCTATTATATAAGTGCCTTCCCTGTATATCCATTTATCTAGTGCCTTTCACATGTGAATGTACTCTCACTGCCTGCTTGCCTTTCAGCAGCACCTGTCATATAGTGCCTTTCACATCTATCTATCTATCAACTTTTGTCTGTGCATTATTCAGTGACCTGTCTGACAGTGTGTGTCTTATAGAACTTAAAAATAAGAAAAGTTATAAGGACACTTGTTCATGTTAATTGCAGTCTCAATTTTTTATTTTTTTTAAAAAGAGCATCCCACATCTATTATACAGTGACTTTCCTATTTATCTGTCTATCTACTGCCTTTCTGATACTCTAACGGCCTTCTTGCTTTCCTGCAGCATGTGTAGAATAATAAACAGACTGAATCATTTTTCATTTATTTTATTGACATAAATCTCAGATACACACACACACACTATATATATATACTAGCAAAATACCCACGCTACGCAGCGGAGAAGTAGTGTGTTAAAGAAGTAATGAAAAAGAAAAGGAAACATTTTAATAATAATGTAACATGATTGACATGCAATTGTTTTGTCATTGTCATGAGTGTTGCTGGCATATATATATATACTAGCAGAATACCCGCGCTTCGCAGCGGAGAAGTACTGTGTTAAAGAAGTTATGAAAAAGAAAAGGAAAAATTTAAAAAATAACGTAACTTGATTGTTAATGTAATTGTTTTGTCATTGATATGAGTGTTGTTGTCATATCTATCTATATATATATATATACATATCTATATATATATCTATATATATATATATCTATATATCTATATCTATATATCTATATCTATATCTATATCTATATCTATATCTATATCTATATCTATAT
>JANRMT010062837.1:17008698-17024399 GCA_026402145.1 Polypterus bichir lapradei | reverse complement strand
ACATGTTTTGCATTTAGATGGTACCGTAAGGTTGAAGTGCTTCGGTGGTATGTAAACTCCTTTTTGCACAGTTTGCACAAAACCACGCTTATATCAGGGCTTCCGCCGGGTAGTCTTTTGAAATGAAATTTTCCTCCGATCAGACCTAGCAACGCGCTTTCTTCCGACTCTTACATTTTTGTAGCTCTGATGTGTGCATCAATGTAATCGGTGTACCAGAAAATCATGCATTGACAAAAGTTCCCCTTTGCTTGGAATGCAAAGTGTGATTAAATGCGTTATTTTTTTTAACGCGTTATGGAGTACATGCATCGAAGCTTCTCAGCTGTGCTTGTGCTAAGAAAAGGAAACATTTTAAAAATACTGTAACATGATTGTCAATGTATGTAATAGTTTTGTGACCATTATGAGTGTTGCTGTCATCAAGGATTTGTCATTATTTCTTTCAATCAGGTTCGTATTTGGAGGATGTGTTGTGTTCAAGTTATATTCCGTGTTTGTCAACCATTGTAAAGATAACATTCATCGAAGTGTTCACCACCCAAATTGGTACTCGTGAATGTAAGATGTTCAACAGGCTTTCCTGGTATTAAGTTGTGGATTTGCCTGCGAATATTTATCGGTAGCGTGTTTATGAACTTAATTTAATCTTTTACAGTCCTGCAAAGTCAGTTGACGTGAGCCGCTCGGAGTACATGCATCGAAGCTTCTCAGCTGTGCTCGTGCTATCTCGTGATGTCCACGGCTTTATTTAATGTTAGCTAAGACCCGGCACTTAAAAGTTTCTTGCTACAGCAATTTTAACTCCGTTACAAAGTGATCCAAAGTCTCGTTTATACCTTGTGTCTTCTCATTAAACAATACTGTATTCGTCGTAGGCATGACAAACGGTAGCGGGAGCGTGTCTGTAAACTTAATTTAAACTTACGGTTCACACCGTGCTTTGTTTCCGCAGTAGCTGCACTTATGAATATGCTTGTATGCGTCACTCGCTTCATAATCTTTTGCTGCCTTCTCAATTGTGAAATGCGTTTTCTGTTCAGCGCTCTTTGGAGCTCTTCCTTGTTCTCTACGTACTTACGTAGGAGGCGTGATGATGCGACACGCAACTCCGGCTCCCACGGCTATCGACCTGCAGTCTATTACAATGTATGGACGAAAATAGGTTCCAGTTATGACCATTACGCGTAGAATTTCGAAATGAAACCTGCCCAACTTTTGTAAGTAAGCTGTAAGGAATGAGCCTGCCAAATTTCAGCCTTCTACCTACACAGGAAGTTGGAGAATTAGTGATGAGTGAGTCAGTGAGTCAGTGAGTGAGTGAGGGCTTTGCCTTTTATTAGTATAGACAATAAAACTAATATATTGCTACTGCTGAGATCTGTCTAGTGCATTCTCTGTCTGTTTTCTTATATAGTGCCTTCGCTGTCTGCCTATTACACAGTGAATTCCCTGTCTATCTGTCTTTGTAGTAATAATAGTATTATTACTTTTTGCATTTCCTTTCTGCCTAGTATATAGTACCTTTCCTATCTATCTGTTGTGACAGATTTGGGTTTTTCTCGCACCCTTGTACCCTCGGACCACACGTCAGACCCCAGATAAAAGTCCAAATAATTATTTATTATAATAATAAAGTACACAAAGCACACTCTCCACCACAATACTCATTAAACTCACAATAAACCAATAATAAACAATCCTCCAGCTCCCAGATGCGTTGCCACCCTTCCACCCAGCTCAGCTCGCCATCTGGGAGCTCCCACAGTCCTTTTATATCCCCCAACCCGGAAGTGTTCCCAATCCAACAGTCCACAAATCCTTATTCCTTCCGGGTCAGGGTAAACAATGCTTTTTCTCACCCCGGAAGCCCGTCGCTCTTCCTATGACGAACTTCCGGGTCATAGGGCACGAAGAACTCTTCGGTCCTCCCTGCAGCTCCCTCTCGTGGCCCCCATGGCATCCAGCAGGGCGGTGCATAAAAACTCCATTGTCCATGATGCCCTGCTGGTCTTCTGGGAACCTCCATGCTGGCGGCTTGGGGGTATTGGCCAGGGTACATAGCCGGCCATATCTTACACTGTCTTATATAATGCTTTTCATGTCTGTCTATTTCTCTACCTATCTAGTGGCTTCTCTTTCTGTATATTATTTACTGTATACCCTGTTTTTTTTCTGACAGTTTTGTATCTGTTATACAGTGCCTTCCGTATCTATCTGTCTGCCTAGTGATTTTCACATCTTCATGAGCTCTCACTATCTGCTTGCCTTCCTAAAGTAGCTGTTGATTAATAAAAAGGCTGTACCATTTTTCATTTAGTAGTGCTTTCTCTGTCTGTCTTTTATATAGTGAACTCCCTGTCTATCTATATAGTAATAACAGTAATTTTATTATTATATTGCAGCTTCCCTGTCTGCCTATCATATAGTGCCTTTCCTTCCTATCTATCTATCTATATATCTATCCTCTTAGCTGTTTTTTTTATATATCTATTATACAGTGCCTTCCCTGTTTATTTATATATCTTGTGACTTCTCTGCCTGTCTGTCAGTCTCTCTATTACGCAGTGCTCTGTCTGTCTGTGTGTTATGGATCTTAAAAATAACAGTTATAAGGACACTTGTTCATGTTAATTGCAGTCTCAATTGTTAAAAAATATTTTAAAAGGAGCGTCCCACATGAAAATATAATGATCTCATTAACTGACAGTGCATACCAATTTATAAATTTTATGCTCGTTTGAGGTTAAAAAGAAAAGAAAAATAAGACTTTCTTCCCAGTGTGGAATTGAACTCCGGTTTTTGAGGCACGGCAGGCCTGCTGCGCTCTGAGTCAGCAAATCTTACCGCTATGCCACGGAAGCTGTTGTATCATTCTTGAACCTTTTGTTAAAGTGTTTATTTAATCTTTGGAAATCAGGCTTCAAACATTCTATAGTTTATGCCTACATTTTGTAACATTTATTACTAAAATATGAAAAAGTTTCTGTTTTAACAATGTGTTTACACAATTTACTGTAGAAACGGAACACACATGAAATGCATGTGTTCCTAATAACAATCTATTATTTCCACTCTAAAACTCCAGCAGTTCACTCACTCCCAGATAATCAAACAAGGCATGAGCTGGGAAAACTTAGTGAACGTTCTGCGACGGTGGGGGATGGAATAGCCGGCTGTTTGCTGCTAGTCTTAATCGACACATTTACAGGACAAAAGACGCTGGCGGAGAAGTGCGAACGGATTTAAAGTGGGCCGGATTTACGAGTTTTCTCATAGGATCTGGTAATTCTAGTGTTAAAGTCGGAGACCATAACCAATATATCATATTGGCTGATTAATATCTCTCATACTTAAAATGTATATGCAAACTGACACACTGACTTACACTGGTTTGCTTAAAAACATTCAATTGACAAACAACCAAAGTGTTCTGCAATAGTGACTTTCCAATTTCAGATCTTTAGCTATAAGTTTTAATTCCAATCGATTACACAATTAGTAAGTCATTATTACTTTTAACTGAACTTATTGCTTAGTTATTTGGACTATAAATATTTCTAAAAAATTGATAATTATTTTAATTTAAATGCCTATTTTCTTTTGCTGTATTCTTTTTTAATTTACTCTTCTGTAATGTTTGCTTTCTTAAGTATATCCAAATGCTGACGACTAGTAATGAGCAGTGCAGACACAGATGCTAAAAAGAATTAGTTCACTGTCATTTTATTGACTACTAGACTAAACTAACTATCCACTATGAAATATTAAAAGTCAAAATAACAGAATACAATAACACTGTCCGTCTTGAGAGACGCTGTTATTTCTCCAAGATTATAAATGACAATGCTAGTAATCCCAGAGTCTTATTTTCTACAATTGATCACCTACTAAACCCAGGTAACTCACAGGAATGCCTCCTAAGTACTTCCAATAAAACCTGTGAGGCTATCGCTGTATTTTTCAATCAAAAAATTAATGATATTAGAAATAACATAGTATATCCCTCAAACACTAAGGATCCTCCTAAACCCCAGCATTCTGTTATAAACAAATTAAACTCTTTCACTAGGATAGATTTACCTGATTTACAAAAAATAATATCTCAATTAAAATCCTCCACCTGCGTCCTTGACCCAGTACCAACAAGGCTTTTCAAAGAAGTATCGGGCGTGCTAATTGATAATGTTCTGGACATAGTAAATTCGTCATTAGATACGGGGGTCTTCCCAGACTGTCTTAAGACTGCTGTAGTTAAACCCCTTCTTAAGAAACATAATCTTGACCCCTCGGCTCTTGAAAATTTTAGACCCATCTCTAACCTGCCTTTCTTAAGCAAAGTTCTGGAGAAAGCAGTCATTATGCAGTTAAATGACCACCTAAATAAACATGCTATTCTTGATAAATTTCAGTCGGGTTTTAGAATAAATCACAGCACAGAAACTGCACTCGTTAAAGTAGTAAATGATTTGCGAGTGAACGCAGACAGAGGCCATATATCTGTTCTCATCCTCTTAGATCTGAGTGCTGCATTTGACACCATTGATCATAATATTCTTAGAAATCGCCTTAGTCAATGGGTGGGCCTCTCTGGCAGTGTCTTAAATTGGTTTGAATCCTACCTGACAGGGAGAAAATTTTTTGTTAGTTGTGGTAATTACAACTCAAAGACACATGATATCCGATTGGTGTTCCACAAGGCTCTATCCTGGGTCCGCTGTTATTCTCAATCTACATGCTTCCGTTAGGTCAGATTATCTCAGGGCACAACGTGAGCTACCACAGCTATGCTGATGACACACAGCTGTATTTATCAGTAGCACCTGATGACCCCGATTCTATTGATTCACTAACACAATGTCTGACTTGTATCTCAGAATGGATGAATAGTAACTTTCTCAAGTTAAATAAAGAGAAAACTGAAATCTTAGTGATTGGCAATAATGGATACAATGAGGCTATTAGAAATAAACTGGATACATTAGGATTAAAAGTCAAGACGGAGGTAAAAAGCTTAGGGGTAATTGTTGACTGTAATCTGAATTTTAAATCGCATATTAATCAGATCACTAGGACAGCATTTTTTCACTTAAGAAACATAAGTAAAGTTAGACCTCTTATATCACTGAAAGATGCTGAGAAATTAGTTCACGCGTTTGTTTTCAGTCGACTAGATTACTGTAACGCACTCCTCTCAGGACTACCCAAGAAAGACATAAATCGTTTGCAACTAGTGCAGAATGCAGCTGCTAGAATCCTAACTAGGAAAAGAAAATCCGAACACATTTCTCCAGTTCTGATGTCACTACACTGGTTACCTGTGTCATTCAGGATTGACTTTAAAATTCTGCTTATGGTTTATAAAGCCTTAAATAATCTCGCCCCTTCTTATATATCGGAGTGTCTGACACCTTATATTCCAAATCGTAACCTCAGATCCTCAAATGAGTGTCTCCTTAGAATTCCAAGAACAAAACTTAAAAGAAGTGGTGAGGCGGCCTTCTGCTGCTATGCACCTAAAATCTGGAATAGCCTGCCAATAGGAATTCGCCAGGCTAATACAGTGGAGCACTTTAAAACACTGCTGAAAACATATTACTTTAACATGGCCTTTCTATAACTTCAATTTAACTTAATTTAACTTAATCCTGATACTCTGTATGTTCAATTTCCTCATAATAACTATTCAGGGTAGCTCTAAATCCGTACTGACCCCTACTCTCTTTTCTGTTTCTTTTTCCGGTTTCTTTGTGGTGGTGGCCTGCGCCACCTCCACCTACTCAAAGCTTCATGATGCTCCAACAATGATGGATGGACTAAAAGGCAGAATTCTACGTGACCATCATCATCAAGCCTTTCCGTGAGAACCCTAAATCCAAAGAGGACTGTTTCATTTATGTTAGGTAGAATGCCCAGAGGGGACTGGGCGGTCTCATGGTCTGGAATCCCTACAGATTTTATTTTTTTTTCTCCAGCCGTCTGGAGTTTTTATTTTGTTTTTTCTGTCCCCCCTGGCCATTGGACCTTACTCTTATTCGATGTTAATTAATGCTGATTTATTTTGTTTTCATATTGTGTTTTTTATTTTTTTATTCTTTATTATGTAAAGCACTTTGAGCTACTGTTTGTATGAATATGTGCTATATAAATAAATGTTGTTGTTGTTATTACAGAAGAGCAGAAAAGTAAATATGACACTTAAGTAATTGCTCCCCTTTAGAATTCAATATTGTCAACATTTAGAGACAATTAAGAGAGCCAACTATAGAAAAGATAAATTAAAAAGAAAATGGTAAAGGAATCTTACCAAAGTTTTGGCAAAACACAAAATACTTCAAAAAGGTTTAGAGCTAGACATTAAAAATGGACAGTTAACTAAATTATATGATCAAGCAAAAGTAAGAATGCCACAGGAGCCCCCTAGGACTGAACTTGGGGAAACACAGCATTACAGCACACATGGGAAATGTGGACTGAAGGGCACATGAACTGGACCACAAAGGTGTTATTCATCTAAGCTGTAAATAGACTGGCAGTGCTAGGGATTCACACTTATTCTTGTCAGCATGGTTACAATGCAGCTTTACAGTGTAAGTGGCACTTTACTATCACCCTTCGGCAATATAAAATTATTTATTATTTTACTTCTTTAAATCATAGCCTCACAAGTACTAACATCCTTTTTTGTTTCTCATCCTCATCAGCAAAGTTTCTTCTGATGCTTTATCAAATGTTAACTTACTAGTTAACGAACTAGATCTGATGATACCAACTTAGACAGAAACAAAGTAATGTTTTAACTTTATGCCTGTCACTATCAAGAAAGCCATCTAAAAGTTCAATGATTTTGATTATAGCAAAGCTAGGGAATAACATATTATATGGGAGTTTTTTTATTATTCTGTGACAGTGGCACACGGGATGGATGGGTATTGAGACAAGGAGACAGGAAGATACTTTACTCGGGCGGGAGGCCCCAAGTAGACAGAAAGGCATTCTGGCAGAGAGAAGGAAGGATGTCATACCTGGACAAGTCTCTCCCAATGGATGGATGGACGGACATCCCAGCCAGCAGAGAAGATGGTTCCTTTCTTGGCCTGGAAGTCCCAGATGAATAGACAAGTGTCCTGATAGAAGAGGAGGGCAGGGAAGGACAGTCTCTGGGGGTGTCTACTTCTCCGAGTTGCTAGGTGGCAGTGGCTCTCAATATCAGCGCCCATTCAAGAACCAGCAGGGAATGCTGAGATTTGTAGTCTTGCAGCAAAACCCTCCTGATGCCCAGTGCAAGAGGGCGCTGTTGGGAGATGTACTCCCTGTTATATGGGACTTCCCTGTGACCTGGAGGTGTTTCCAATGGGAAACAGCCCTGGCACCAGAAGTATTCTTGGGTTCTCAATAAAAGGGACCACACTGCCTTGTCCAGGCAAGTCAGAACTTGGAGGAGAACAAGCAACACTCAACTGGAGTAAAGCAGTGAGGTGGAGATAGGTCAGGTGTTTGGAGGAGAGATAACTTTGGTGCTTTTTTGTGTGGAATTTGTTTAATAAACACCCAGTTACTTAAACACAGGACTGTCTTAGTGTGTTTGTATTGGGGTTTGGGGCTCTCCGGTCCCCCCAAGCTTTCACAACAGCTAATTATGCTACATTAAAGACATAATAATCCAGCAAAAAGTGTTTGGAAATCTAGGGAAAGACAAGTAGGACTCACAAATGATACTTCTCATCCCAAAAAGGGTTAAGATTCCCATAGATAGTTTTAGTCCTCCTCTTTGTTTTGCCCACTTGCACAGTAACATAGGGGTCACTGGATCCAGTTTTATCCTTGGCTTGAAGACCCTGTGCAGAAACAACTGAAAAAGAATGATATATTAAGAATTACATCACAGTTGTAAAGGCAGAATACTCTCTGTGTTTGTAACACAACAGTATGTTATCATTTAGAATTAACTGTTGAATTTTTGCATTAATATTTGGAACATATTAGATATGTTCAGTACTTTTGAATTCAAGGATATTGTTTCATTATTTTGACATGTATGTGACCTAGAAAACAATGTTATTTTTCCACCCTTTTTTTGTACATGATTGTTTATTTATTTGTAGCACCATACTTTTTAACCCTGACAAAAAATCCATAGGCTGTTCAGCTATAAAGGTTTCCTTCTCCAGAAGTTCCATAAGTTTGAGACTTCTGAGGCATCTCTTGCCTGCCTGGTGAATGTGGACCTCAAGATGTATCACCTCAGAGACTGATGTTTTGCTGAGATGCAGTAATCTAGTTGTCTTTGGATTCTTTCCCTGGAGATTTACTGTATACAGTACTGTATGCTATTGTCTGTAGTTTAAAGACTTTGTACTGTTTGAAAAATAATGGAGTGATTGTCTGTTTGTTTTTATATAACTGTAAATATAATTGCCATAGTTCTTAGCATTTTCTTTATATTTTGTTTAAATGTTAATTATTATCATCATATACTCTCTTTTGTATAATATCCATAATTTTGGATGTAGATATATTTATTTAAATAATTGGTGGGTATTGTGGTGGTTCATCCCTGGAGATCTAGTAAATGACAGCTTTAAAAGTTGGGATGCCACACACATTCAGAAGTGTGACGTTTAAGTCAGGGCCCCCTCCCAGTATACGTTTAAATGTCTGTTTTCTTCATTCAGCTTTCGGTGTTATTCATTTGTTATGGTGGTTTCTGTTAATTTTATCCTGACCTTTTATTATTTAGAAAATATGTTTAATGTATTATTATATTGGCTTTTTGTTAATTATTTGTCATTTATTTATTAATTAGTTTATATATGTGTTCTGCTGTTTTCCTCAAATTTTGTGAGTGGATCCCCTAGAGTTGGGACCGCCCCCCGCATTTAATAAAAGTCTGTGTAAGTCAGTTCCTTGTAGTTCACTGAATGTGCTTTAGAGGAGAATTGTGTGAGTATTACTATTTCTTTTTGCTGGGTTTCTTATCTTTTGTTCTGTTTATTGTATTATTCTTCTGGATTTCATTTTGTACTTGTTGGCTCTACATTGACTTTTGCACAACTCCTTCCCTTTATTTTCATCCCTTTGCTATTTTGTTTTGTTATGAATAAATATTTACATCTCTAAAGATTCTTTGTTAAGACTTGACTTTCATGGAAACTAGAGAGAAAAAAATGTAACCAGAACATTCAGCATGAACAGTAAATGGCATTATGCAGGTGGGATGCACAAAAGAAATGAGGTAGGTGTGATGCTAAGGGAAAATTAAGAAACAAGGTGGTAGAGATCATCTAATAGCTCTAAGGGCACAGGTAAATGAATCCATACTGTTTGTGACGCCTATTTAAGCACCTCAGACAGGTTGTCAAGCAAAAGAAAAGGAAGGGAAATCCACAAATGTTAGCAGAAGCAGGCAGAGGTAGAAGAAATGTTGATTATGTTTGTCATATGCATGGGTTTGTGGAGAAAGACAGGGCAGGTTATGAAGAATGTTTAGGTAGGGCTGGAAGAGGAACAGGAAATTCAATCCACCAGTAATCTATGTATACAGTAAATAGAAATGCATGGTTTGAAAAATGAGACAAGTTTACACATATAAGAATGAACAGGTGATTATGCAAATCAATATATATTTTTATAGAGGAAGGCATGGTCAGGTCTGACAAAAGACTACAAGGGGATACCTTGTTAGTGAGCTGCTCTACAATACAAAGAGCTTAAAACAACTTTGGAGACAGAGAAGTCAAAAAGCGAAGAACTGCTGTTAAATGAAAGCCAGAAACAAAATGGAAGATCAACATGAAAAAAGGCAAAATGTTTATAGGGGTGGTGTTAGAAAAGATGAAGAAGAAGGGTGAACAAGTGGGAACAGTATAAAAGAAATAAAAATATATGTAGAAAATGTTGGTTGCAGGAACAGAAGACCAGTGTAGAAGGGCTAGATTTGGTAAGGAAAGCAAAAAGAGAAGAGTGGCAGTGGAATGAAAAGGTGCCAGGAGATAATAAGAAAGAAAAAGAAGCAAAAAAATATACGGAATCTGAATGGGTCAATACAGAATAAGGAGAAAAATAAAGCAGTTAAAAGAATGGTAAAAGAGTAGTCAAAGAGTCAAAGGAAGAGATATTAATGGGGCTGTATCAGGAAATTGGGAGAGCTGTAATAGTGGGACAGAAGAAGGTGTCCAGGTTGGCAAAGGAAATATTTTATAAATGGTGGAAACTTGCAGGTGACTGCTGATAATGTTAAAACATCCAACCATCCATCCATTATCCAAC
This sequence comes from Polypterus bichir lapradei, assembly GCA_026402145.1. NCBI lineage: Eukaryota > Metazoa > Chordata > Cladistia > Polypteriformes > Polypteridae > Polypterus > Polypterus bichir. The sequence goes on along the minus strand of JANRMT010062837.1, from coordinate 17,014,130 downwards.
CCATTATATCCTAACTACAGGGTCACGGGGGTCTGCTGGAGCCAATCCCAGCCAACAAAGGGCGCAAGGCAGGAAACAAACCTTGGGCAGGGCGCCAGCCCACTGCAGGGAACACACACACACACACACACCAAGCACATACTAGGGACAATTTAGAATCACCAATGCACCTAACCTGCATGTCTTTGGACTGTGGGAGGAAACCCACGCAGACACGGGGAGAACATGCAAACTCCACACAGGGAAGACCTGGGAAGTGAACCCGGGTCTCCTAACGGTGAGGCAGCAGCACTACCTACTGTGCCACCGTGCTGCCCTAATGTTAAAACATGCTACATAAAAAAAACTATATTTACAACACAGTTACCCATTTGTGACCCAATCTGTAGTCTAGGTCCTGAACCACATATCAAAAGGATCAGATTATGCTTCAGTGAACATGATCAAAATACTGTTAGACAATGGAGTAAAATGAGGGACAAAAAGTGCTACAAGCAGTATACAGAGAAAAGAGGATACAAGAATACAGAATCGATGTTAGTATTCATTTTTAAGAATAAGGGTGAACAGGTGGCACCCAGAATCAAAGCTGTTGTTTCTGTGTTGTTTCCTTTACTTCTTTAGATTCGCATCCATGAAATGGACTTTAAGAAATGCACCAAAATGAATTGCATATCGTTTACAAATGTAATCATTTTGTAACAATATAATGGAGCATGGAATGGCCAAACTATTCCAACTACCATGGCTGCTTTAGTGTTTAGTGCTTTTATTTAGAAGACAGTGCAAATGGAAGAATTAGAAGAGAGGGCATATTTAGAGATCATACTGATTTCTTCTCCCATGTTACTTGATTCCTTGTCCCATGAAGATGACTGGCTTCTAAGTCAATTTAGATTTCCAAGAGCTATCCGCTTGGTGCTGTGTACTGAACTGGGCCAGCTTTACAAAAGGCAGACTTTGTGCTCTACCTGTTTCATTGCAAGTTCTGTTCACCCTCGGGTTTTTAGCCACAGGAGCTTTTCAATATGAACTGGATGACTAATTGGGTATTTCTCAGTCATCACTGAGTCAAACTATGCCAGTTATATGGGCAGAGGTGTCAACTGCACACATAATGCTATAAAGGTGCCTTTGGAGAATTAATTTACTTATCTAAATAGGAAGCATTTCCACTCCATTAATGTGCTGCTCTAATGTCTACAGAAAGTGTGTTGCATTGTGCAAGTATTTAGCTTACTGTATAATGTGGCACATGTGGCACACAATCGTGGCTTACACTTATTTGAAGAGATGCATTGTGATGAACCTGACCCTATTCACAGCAACTTTAGTATCTGACCATTTCTGAAGTTGAACTTTTGGGTGCCTCCACTGCGCTGAGCCACTACATAAGTCACCAAATAGTACATTTTTCCTTGCCTCCACTTCATGGAGCAAGACCTCCATTTTGCATTTACTGAAATTCTTCTTTTTTAGACATGCTTTTGCCATTGTAAATAACAAAACATTGAACGGGAGGGGCTATTTATATTATTTGCATATTCAAATATGCTAAATTTGGGGTGGGGTTATAGGCAGTATGTATTGATTTGTATAATTAAACTGAAGTTGGTCTTAAACAATTCATGAAACTTGTACAATAAAACTATATGATTTGCGAACATGGTACTAGACACCTTGGCAGCTAGGCTGAAACAGTAAAATGAGTAAAAACAATATTCACTTAATAATCTACATGTATATTATTTTTTAAAATTATACTTTCAATATTTATATGGAAAAGGGTTCTGTCATCATATTTTGTGATCACATTTGACTAAAATATTTTTAATTCTGAATATTTTGTATGAAGAAAAACAGTTTCCAAAAAGAGACACTATCATGACTAAAGCAGATTAGAAAGGAACAAATAATATCTTACCCCTATAGTCCACGTTACAGGAATACAAAAACTAAAAAAAAAATATTTTTCCCTCGGGATGTCTGTTTCTTTCTATGTTGTTAGTTTGACTGCGGACTGTAAACTGTACTAATGAGAGTGTGCATGTGTGCCTTTTTTGATACATATCAACCACACCACAAAAAGCATATAGGGAAAATACAGATTAAAAAGATGTTATTTTAAACCTTTATATAATATTTAATGTGTTGTTTTCTGTGTCACTCTATAGCAAATTAGCTGTATTACTAAAAGCCTCATAAAAAATTATGAACATTTGTGCCACACAGATGCCACTTCCTAAAGGTCTGCCCCAATATGGCTTACTGTGTGGTGTCTCTGTGCATGCATAAGTCATATTTATACTTTACCTGATAAAAGTGCTAACCTCCCAAAACAAAAGACCTGGGTTCTGTTCTTGGCCTTCTTGACGTTTGCGTGCTGTTTTTGTGTCCATAAGCCATGTTTTTTTCAGATACTCCAGTTTCCATGTACAATTCAAAAGCAAGTAGGTAAAGTTAATTTGCCTCTCTTTTATCTAAGCCAGAAATGTTATGTGTGTTTGGGTAGTGGTTGTTTTTTTTATATTATATTTATTTATTTTTTAAGTTGTACAAGTTTGGAAAGTTATTCATTGTACCCTGCAATGGAATTAGTACCAAAAATTCATTAGTGTTTAATCCCCATACTTCCAGAAAAATAACTCTTTTCTCCGTAAGCTAACATTGGAATGAGGAAGGTGAAAAAATTCATGCATGAAACTGAAAAAGTTTTATCTATCTATCTATATATATGTATATACTCACACACATGTGCATGGAAGGCAGGGGTTGGCGGTGTGCACTAAACCTTACTCTTTTATCTCTGCAGACCAGACATGAGAACTTCTGCCTGATTCTGATGATGTCACTTCCAGTTTCTGCCAGAGGATGTCACTTCCAGGTCTGGGTACGATGACATCACTTCCAGTGATGACTTCATTTTCCCTGACCAACCTTAAAAACCTGCCATCTTCCCTCTGTTAATCAGTTCTGTCTTGGACTCAATTATGTACACCACTGGCCTTTTAAAGCCAAAAATGAAGTATATGGGTGGCTGCCCCAAAACGTTTTTCATGTGTCAAGGCTGTTCATTTTCATACATGCATACATACATATACATATATATATAATATATATATATATATACATACATATATATATATATATATATATATACACACACACACACACATACAGGTATATATACATACAGTACAGGCCAAAAGTTTGGACACACCTCCTCATTCAATGTGTTTTCTTAATTTTCATGACTGAAGGCATCAAAACTATGAATGAACACATGTGGAGTTATGTACTTAACAAAAAAAGGTGAAATAACTGAAAACATGTTTTATATTCTAGTTTCTTCAAAATAGCCACCCTTTGCTCTGATTACTGCTTTGCACACTCCTGGCATTCTCTCGATGGGCTTCAACAGGTAGTCACCTGAAATGGTTTTCACTTCACAGGTTTGCCTTATCAGGGTTATTTAGTGGAATTTCTTGCTTTATCAATGGGGTTGGGATCAGCAGTTGTGTTGTGCAGAAGTCAGGTTAGTTGGACGATCATTTATTTTTCAACAGGACAATGACCCCAAACACACCTCCAGGCTGTGTAAGGGCTATTTGACCAAGAAGGAGAGTGATGGAGTGCTGTAAATGGTCATGAAAATAAAGAAAACACATTGAATGAGGAGGTGTGTCCAAACTTTTGGCCTGTACTGTACATACACATATATATACATATACATACATACATATAAAGCACCATGATGTCCCAGCATTGATGGACTAAAAGCCAGAAGTCCACGTGATCATCATCAAGTCCTTCCGTGAAAACCATAAATACAAAGAGGACTGTTTCATTTATGTTAGGTAGATTGCCCAGAGGGGACTGGGCGGTCTCATGGCCTGGAATCCCTGCAGATTTTATTTTTTTTCTCCGGCCGTCTGGAGTTTTTTTTGTTTTTTCTGTCCCCCCTGGCCATTGGACCTTACACTTATTCTATGTTAATTAATGTTGACTTATTTTATTTTCTTAATGTGTCTCTTATTTTTCTATTCTTCATTATGTAAAGCACTTTGAGCTACATTTTTTTGTATGAAAATGTGCTATATAAATAAATGTTGTTGTTGTTGTTGTTGTTACATATACATACATACATACATATATATATATATACAGTATATACATACGAGTAGGGGCCCAAAAATAACCAGAAATATTTTTAAAACGTGTTTAATTTAATTTTCTGTACAAACTACAATTAGTCTCCTTCAAAGTACTCTCCATTGGCGGAAATACACTTATCTAACCGTTTGTTCCATTGTTCGAAACATTTTTTAAATTCGTCTGAAGTAATGCCCATTAATGCTCTGGTCGTTTCTTTTTTTACCTCTTTGACGTCAGCAAAACGCCTTCCTTTCAAGTCTTTTTTCATCCGAGGGAACAAAAAAAAATCACACGGAGCTAAATCCAGTGAGTAGGGTGGGTAGTTCAGGGTTGTCATACCGTTTCAAAAACAATAGTTTCTGTAAAACTGTTTTAAAGAAGAAAACAAAATTTCACTGCCGCGCGTTGCTCACGATAATCGGCCATCGTAAAAAAACGTTGCTTGCACAAAACTACTTTTACAAAATTCACTGAACACAAGCACAACCTTCCAGACTGATGGCACTTGGCAGACTGACTTGTGAGGAGTGTAACTAGATCGCCCTAGCGGCCCAACCACGTACTACAAGTACCAACCAAACAACAACAAAATTCCGGCTATTTTTGGGTCCCACCTCGTACATACATATAGATACATACACACACACACATATATATATATATATATATACAAGTATATAAATCGCGCTTCGCAGCGGCGAAGTACTGCCTTAAAATTTTTATTAAGAAGAAAATTTAACCTTTTTAAACTGAGGGAAAATATGCCAATAATTATTTGTTAAGGATCTCTTTGTATACCATATTGTCAGTTCGGCCCTCCGGTTGTAACATGACCAAGCTGTGCGCTGAGCTTACTCTTGAGCATGTAACTTACAGTTGGCCATGTGAACAGTAATCTTGTCTCAAATCTCACAGCTTGTATTGCTGCTGTCATAATCGTTTTGAGTTTCATGGTTTGTTTCAATTATGATAGTATTTGCAGGATTTGTTGTGTTGAAGTGACATTCGGCATCTGTCAAGCATTGTAAGCACACAACCGGTTTCATCGATAAAATCACATCCAGCTTTTGAGAGTTTAAACACTCATAAACATCAAAGTGTCCACTACTGAAATCGTCACCTGTGAACCTAAGATGTTTAAGAGGCATTGGCGGTTGTCGAAAGGTGTAAAATATTTGGCCATTTCGGTACACTTGAAAGCGACAACCGAACAATTCAGCGGCAGCCATCAACTCACATGCAGAACCATAGGTGAAGGGCTTAAGCATTTCACTCTT
>JANRMT010062837.1:16971311-16983698 GCA_026402145.1 Polypterus bichir lapradei | reverse complement strand
AGGTAATCACCATCGATCAAAGAACTGTCACTTACCGAGTGGTTTCCATGCCCGGAGATGGCACCTACCTTTTCCATTCTCTGTGTTACATACTGCACGGCCATATCAGGCTCACTCTTGATATCTGGAAGAACATTGTGTCTTATGTATTGAATGACTGGGAAAGGTTCAAGGTGTGGACTGATGACGGTACAGGAGATAATTATACTACACAGGAGCACTAGAAGAGTGAAATGCTTAAGCCCTTCACCTTTGGTTCTGCATGTGAGTTGATGGCTGCCGCTGAATTGTTCGGTTGGTGCTTTCAAGTGTACCGAAATGGCCAAATATTTTACACCTTTCGACAACCGCCAATGCCTCTTAAACATCTTACATTCATAGGTGACAATTTCAGTAGTGGACACTTTGATGTTTATGAATGTTTAAACTCTCAAAAGCTGGATGTGAAGTTATCGATGAAACCGGTTGTAAGCTTACAACGCTTGACAGATGCCAAATGTCACTTCAACACAAGTCCTGCAAATACTGTCGTAATTGAAACAAACCATGAAACTGAAATCGATTATGACAGCAGCAATCCATGCTGTGAGATTTGAAACAAGATTACTGTTCACATGGCCAACTGTAAGTTGCATGCTCAAGAGTAAGCTCAGCGCACAGTTTGGTCATGTTACAACCAGAGGGCCGAACTGACAACGTGGTATACAAAGAGATCCTTAACAAATAATTATTAGAATATTTTCCCTCAGTTTAAAAAGGTTAAATTTTCTTCTTAATAAAAATTTTAATGCAGTACTTCGCCGCTGCGAAGCGCGGGTATTTTGCTAGTATATATATATATATATATACATATAGCAAAATACCCACGCTTCGTAGCGGAGAAGTAAATAGAAAAGGAAACATTTTAATAATAACGTAACATGATTGACAATGTAATTGTTTTGTCATTGTCATAAGTGTTGCTGGCATATATATATATATATATATATATACTAGCAAAATACGAGGGGGCAACCGCCCTGGATAGCAAGGGGACCACGGGGAAGTAGTAGGGAGGCTCAAACCTGTGGGGGCCCGTGGCTACCGCCAGGGGATGCCCTAAGCCTCATACAACCAGGGAGATTTACACTTCCACCACGCCTAGGAAGGTGGAGGAAGGACCTTCCAGCAGCAGCTGGAGTGCTTCCGGGTGCTCATGCGGCACTTCCGCCAGACCAGGAAGTGCCGCCGGAAGAACGTCAGTGAACACCTGGGGCACGTCCGGGTGACTAAAGGGGGCCGCCTTCCTACACTCAAGGAGTGAGAATCAGGAGTTGGAGGTGGACAAAGCTCCAGCGCCAAGTGGAAGAAAGGTGGCCCACGGACATTATAGAGGCCCGTGTTAGGGTTGTTTGGTGTAGGAGCAATGTGTGCTGTGCGGGAGTGTGTTGGGTTTTTTGTGTGTAAATAAATGTGTGTTTTATAAGCTGCTGGTGTTTGGGTGACCTCTCACTATATATATATATATATATATATATATATATATATATATATATATATGATCCTTATATATGATCTTTATAGAAAAAGGAATTAAGAAAAAAGGAATGTATTAAACACTTTTAAAATAACTTGAGCTAATACAACAAGAAATAAAAGACATCTTCACTAACCAGTGATAGTAATCTTGGCAGACCATTTGGAGGTGCCATCCAAAACACTTTGCTTCACTGTCTTCATCTGCTGAGCATGTGCCACCTTTCCAACAGTAAACACATCTCTAATCAGATCAAATATTTCAGGTTTATTTCGCTCCCGAATTTTCATACGGTCCTTCATAGCCATGATGATATTTTGTGTGCGATCCTCTGCACCATGCTTGGAGCTCTTCTCAGCGGCACCTGTGCAAACAATGCAACAATTTATACATAATCATTGTGTGGAATGGAAGTTAAAATCTATTGCTAGCTTCTGTATGAAAATCTGCATGTTCTCTGTGTGACTAGGTATTATTATTAACAGAAGCGTGCTTACATAAAGTAGGGCTGCCAGTATGGAATGCAGTTTTTGGCTCTTCCCGGCTGCTTCAGCAGTGTCTAGATTATCGTCCAATTAAGATGCCAAATGTATAACAAGTTTTCTGATAAGCTTAATTAAAAATATAAGAAAAGTCTAGAATTTCTGCTTTCCGTTGTAATCAACAAATTATGTAAGAATGTTCTGTGACCTTTGGATGAAACTGAGCTTATTTTTTCTGTTTCTTTGAAGATTTCTGTTATAAAATGCAACTGACCCCCCCGAGGGTGCTTTTTGCACTTGGAGCTCTGTAAGGTAAAAACCCTCTACTCACCAAGTATACGAATAAAAAGAATTCTGCTTGTTTGAATTGGTTTCTGCCTGCTGTTGTCTTGAACCTTCGTCCACAATTGTTACTACCATAGGACAATTAGAAGCAGCAATTCTTCCTTTAAAAGTACTATATTAATCATCAAGTCAACACCCAATTACTGAGAACTTTTGAGGAGAAATAAAAAGTAAGTCTATATTACAGACTATTTATAAAGAAGCATAAAGCATAGATCAAATACAAAGCACAGTTCAGAGGTCCAATGAAAACTTTCAGAGACTAATATGGGATTGCTTTAGGCAATTCATTGTGGTTTTTCCAATTGCAATTTTTTACTTTTTTATGTAGCAACTTTTATACAGTAACAGCAGGTGCAGCAGTCATTTGCTCTCTTAGGATGTTAAAGAAAAGGAAGACCCATCAAAGTTGCACTTTGAGATGTATGATTAGGCTAGTCGAGGACTGGGGGGAATGGGGGGCAGGGAGTTTAGGACAGGCGAGGTTTAGAACTATGGTGGAACAAACAACAGTGTAGAAGTAAAAATGAATAGTAATATAAATTTTAACCCAAAATTTAAATGTAGAAGGAGTAAACATTAAAAATAGCTTGCCTTAATGCTGGAAGTATCAAAAATAAGGCAAGTGAGATGGAGTTGTATGTAGCAGAGCATAATTATATTATAGCAATAATGAAAACCTGGTTAAATAACAAAGACAGGGATGAATATAACATAGAGGGATACACGTTTTTAGGAAGGCTAGACAGAACAGAAAAAGAGGTGAAGTTGCTGTTTATGTCAAACAGAATTTAAATGAAAGTCCTCTTCAGTTGAACAATGAGCCCCATCTTAGTGAGGACATGTGGCTTCGCCTGGAAAGAAATAGGAAGGAGGGGCCTTATTTCAGGAGTGTGTTATAGACAACCCACCAGACTGATTTCAACACACATCTTTTAAGTAATATTAAAAAGGCAAGTTTACAGGGGGATATTATAGTCATAAGGGACTTTAATTATCTGAATATTAACTGGGATAACATTGCAAATAGACAAGCACAAGAGCAGTAGTTTTTGGAAGTAAAGTGAAGCTTGTCTGGATTTAGTATTTTGTAATAATCAGGACAGAATTGAGGGTGTACACATGATTAAACCGCTAGGGTCAAGTGACCATAATTTAATACAGTTCACAATGTTTTGTAATACGGATTTAAAGACTAAAATTCTTAAGTTTAAATTTAGTAGGGCAAATTTTGAGCAGATGAAGCAAAGTTTAAGGAGAACATACTGAGATAAGCTTTTAAGTGTGGAGACAGTCGAGGAGTAGTGGAACAGGTTTAAAAATGTTTTACATGTAATACAGGACAGGTACATACATAAATGTGGAATTAGTAGGAAATTTAAAAAAAAAAAACCCACAGTGCTAAGAATTAAAAACGAAGCAGCAAAGGAAAAAAAAAAACAGCTGTATAAGGCATACAAAACTAATAACTCCAAAGTGAATCGTAATGCGCATAAGAACATGAGGGCAACCATTAGGAAGGATATTAGGGAGGCTGAAAAATAGTTAGAGAGGAATATAGCAGATAAGACGAAAGATGGCCCAGTTTCTTTTAGTAGAACAGTCAAGGAGAAGATGAACTGCATCAGAAATGGCAAAAGGGAATTAAAAACTACAGTGAAATAGTGGACACTCTAAACTTGCATTTTCTGAGGTCTTCACAAGTAAGGAACTGGATAATCTCCTAGCGGTAAATGGGACTACTAAGGAGGTACTGAAGAATTTAGAAATTATTGAGGGTGAAGTACTGTTCAGATTAAATAGACTGAAATCAAAGAAATCACCAGGACCAGATAATATTTATCTTTGAGTTCTTAAGGAGGTTAGAGAGTACATATACAGTATAAACCTTTGACACACATTTTTAGAAAGTCATTTCACACTGGAGTGATTCTGAAGGACTAGAAAATGGCAAACATAGGCAAGAAAGATTAACATGCATCACAGGAAAATTAATGGAAGGAATTATTAAGAATAAAATAGAGCAGCATATGGCAAGTACAGGAGTTTTTCTGAACAGTCAGCATGGGTTCAGAAGAGGGAGGTCATGTTTTACTAAAATGCTGGAATTCTATGAGGAGGCAGCAAAAGGACATGATAAAAGTGGAGCATATGATATTACTTATCTTGGCTTTCAGAAAGCATTTGATAAGGTGCCACATGAGAGGTTGGGTATCAAACTAAAAGAAGTGGGAGATCAAGGTGATATTTTTAGATGGGTCCAAAATTGGTTCAGATATAGGAAACAGAGGGTGATGGTGCACGGAATCTAATCAGAACTGGCTGATGGTAAGAGTGGTGTTTACACAGGGGTCAGTGTTAGGGCCACTGCTGTTTTTTATATATATATATATATATATATATATATATATATATATCAATGATTTAGGAATATAAGTAAGAAGCTGATTAAGTTTGGAGATTATACCAACATAGTTGGATTGGGAGATAATTTGGAATCCATTAAATCATTACAGAAGGACTTGGACAGCATACAGGCTTGGGCAAATATGTGGCAGATTAAACTTCAGTAAACTTAAAGTATAACACATAGGAAGTAAAAATGTTAGGTTTGAAAACATAATGGGAGGTCTGAAAAGAGTCATAGTGAACTCTACGCTATCAACTTCCCAACAGTGATCAGAAGCCATTAAGAAGACTAACAGAATGTTAGGTTATAGAGCAGGATGTGTGGAGTACAAAGCAAAGGAGGTTATGCTCAAGCTTTATAATGCCCTGGTGAGGCCTCATCTGGAGTACGTTGTGCAGTATTGGTCTCCAGGCTAAAAAAAAAGGACATAGCAGCACTAGAAAAGGTCCAGAGAACAGTGAATAGGCTAATTCCAGGGATAAAGGGAATGAATTATGAAGAAATATTAAAACAGCTGAGCCTTTTCAGTTTCAGCAAATGAAGATTAAGAGGTGACATAATTGAAGTGTTTAAAATTATGAAGGGAATTATAACAGTGGATCGAACTCAGGGACACGTTGAAAACTTGCCATGGGTAAATTTCGCACAAACATTAGAAAGTTTTTCTTTACACAGGGAACCATAGACACTTGCAATACGCTACCAAATAGTGTGATAGACAGTAAGCCTTTAGGGACTTTCAAAACTCGAAGAATTAAGTGGATAGGACTGGTGAGCATTGTTGGGCTGAATGGCCTGTTCTCGCCTAGATTGTTCTAATGTTCTAATGTTTGACAACCTTGGATAAGGGCAGAAAACAGAAGGCAGAGAAATCAAAATCAGACCTGCTAGTTAAATGAACTAAAAGACCAGAAATAGTCATTTAACAAGTGCCAATCCCAAAATACTCCATGAAAAATGTTTTTTTTTTTTTAAATAAAGTGATTACTACTTTCTCTGGTGAACTAATAACATAACTGCATTACCCACAACTTAGTGAGCTTAAAAAACAAACACATCACAATATGTAAAACACAATTCAATCAATCAACAATAAATTTGGAATATTTATGTTTAAAATTAAATTATGTCAGACATAATACCAAATCCATGCCAAACTGAGAGAGCTACGTGAACAGTGGGTACAATACAAGACAGGTCCTTATGTATACTGAGATACTGTAACAGTTAGGTTAAACTGAGGTTCCACATGTTTATTTTTCAGCAACACTAACGAATTATTGCAATATCACAATGCCAGTAGGTGATCAAACTATTATAGGATTCACAAAGTTAATGTTGGTGTGGGTTATCTACTAGTATTACTCAGCACTGGCTTGACCAGCTGGGAAAGTATTGGCTCACTGAGACAAATCTCCTTAAGTTTATTGTGTTACATACAGTACATTTTCAAGGAAAGACTACAATCACTATTGTTACCTTGGTATGCAATGGTTAGGAGTAAAATAAAAAGGACCACAGAAATATATTGTTGAAGCAATACTGGTAACAGGCACTATATAAATCATACATTAAAACAAAACTTTAGATCAGCTGAAACTGTAGCAATTTTTAAGTCTCATTTAAAAACATTTTTTATTGCATAGCATTCCTTAACAAGCATTCTTAATTTTTATCTGGTTGCTGAATGACTTGCTAGTTGTTTAGATTATCTTTGTTTGTGATTTTATTTATCATTGTATCTGATCTTTTTTTATTGATTTTATTAAAATCACACAACAGTCCATACAAATAAATCAATTTTTACAAAAATAAGATTGAAAACAAATCAACCCTCACCCATGAAAAAGAGAGCTAAGCCAGCAGAGTAAAACTTAAAGCTAGTAAAAATAAGTAAGTAGATGAATTAATAAGTGAATAATGATAAATAGAGAGAGAAAAAGGAAAAAAGGGGAGAGAATCGTTCTGCACAGCTCCTCTAAGTGAGAATTTGATTTTTTCCAGTTTCAAATAGTATATAATATCAGCTATCCACTGACTTAGAATAGGAGAGTTAGGATTCTTCCAGTTGAGCAAGAGGAGTCTACATGCCAATAGTGTAGTAAAAGCCATTGCAGTTTGTTTGTCTTTCTCCACTTTAAGCCCATCTGGAAGTACACCAAACACAGCTGTTAATGGGTTAGGAGGGAGTGTAACACCAAGGGTGTGTGATAGGCATTTAAAGATGTTGGTCTAGAATAATGTTAATTTGGTGCAGGTCCAGAACATGTGGCCCAGTGAGGCTGGAACTTGATTGCAATGTTTGCAGGTTGGATCTTGCCCTGGAAACATTTTGGACAATTTTAAGCGAGACAGATATGCTTGATATATAATTTTGAGTTGAATAATTGTATGCTTTGCGCATATGGAGCTCAAGTAGATTCTCTGCATTGCTACTTTCCAATCCTTTTCTGAAATATTGAGTGAGAGATCCTTTTCCCACTCTCCTCTTGGATCTATGAAAGGGAGGTCCTTAAGACTGATCAATATTTTTTCTGGCATAGATGTAGGTGGAAGGTGAGGAAAATTGGGCAGGTTCTGTTTAACAAAGTTTCTGATTTGAAGGAAGTAAAAGAAATGTCTTGCTGGGAAGTTAAATTTGGAATGTAATTGTTTGTAGGATGCAAAGACGTTGCCTATGTACATATCTCTAAGTGATTTAATCCCCAATGTTTTCCAGACATTAAAAATTGTATATGTTTCAGAGGGTGGAAAAAGGTGGTTCTTGTGCAGAGGTGCCACAGATAAAAGCTTCTTTAACTTAAAATGCTTTCTACATTGGTCCCATATTCTGAGTGAGTGAAGCACAATTGGGTTGTTAGTATATTGGCGATAACTTGCATTTATTACGGTACAAAGCAAAGAATATAAAGATGTTAAGACTGCAGGCACAGTATTTTGTGGATCTGATATATACAGTACCATATCATCTGCATATAGAGAAATTTTTTGTTCAAGTCCTCTTCTGATAATCCCCTTTATCTCATAAGCATTTCTACAGTGAACTTCCAGTGGCTCAATGGCGATTGCAAAAAGCAGTGGTAACAAGGGGCATCCTTGTCTGGTACTACTTTCTACTTTAAAGTAGTCTGAATTAATGTTGTTACTACAAACTGAAGCTTCTGGATTGGTATACAGTAGTTTGATCCATGCACAAATGTTAGGGCCAAACCCAAATTTCTCCAATGTGGTGAAAAGGTAGTTCCATTCAATCATATCAAATGCTTTTTCTGCATCCAACAATAATATCATCTCTGGGGTGTTTGACTTTGCGGGTGAATATATTATATTAAACAGGCGTTGAAGATTGAGAGCTAAGTGTCGGCCTTTAATAAATCCTGTTTGATCTTGTGATATTACCGAAGGCAGCACTTTCTCCATCCTTCTAGCTAGGACTTTGGAGAGTATCTTAACATCATGATTCAGAAGTGAAATTGGTCTGTATGATGCACATTGTAATACGTCCTTATTTTGTTTAGGAAAGACGGTGATTGATGCTTGGCGAAAAGTTAGAGGTAGAATTGTACCTGCTCTTATCAATTAATTTTATTTCTACTCATTTCCTTTGATTGAGTTTTTTGTTTATTCCAGATATTATACCTATTTTGTGTTTTCCATGTTCATGTGATATGCCTGTGCTGCCTGGATTGAAACTGCTATACAAATTATTTTATGCAAATTATTATTTATTATTATTATTATTACATTATACATTAATAATTACAAATGTGTTTAACATAAAATGCATGATTAGAGGAATTTTGCTTGGCTTTTCTCTACAATAGAAAAACAGAAATGGATAAAAAAATGTGTGTGCTATAAATGTTATACATACTGTAAGGTTTGTTAGCTACAGCTCTAAAGTAAATATAACTAGATGATTATTATTTTTGTCATGCATTTTATACATTTTTCTTGTTTATCTTTACAATGGATGCCAACAATTCTTTAGCCAATTGTCAATATACATGTAGATATTACTTTAGGCATAAACTTACATTCAGTTCTTATTTACTGTACTATAAAATAAAATCATTTTTTTATTTAATTTTTGTGTATATTTGCAACTTTTATTTATGATTTTCTCATATGCACTGAAAATACACCAAAAACATTGCCATTAGCTTCACTGACAACTCTAAAATGGCCTAGTATGAGTGTGTACATTAGCAAGCCCTGCACTGAACACATATCCCCATATGCAGAGTTGGCTTTCACATTGCCCCTAATGTAGCCTGGATAAACACCTTCTCACTGTGTCTCTAAACTAGATAGCAGGTGAATTTTTTTATGAGACTGCCTGTTTTAAATGTCACAGTCACAAATAAGAGGAAATTCTGATATTCCCGGGGTAAAAATGTACAGATCTTTTGCCATGAACATTCTATTTTAACTTTCAAACACTGCATACATGGCAACAGCAGATTTTAAAAAAGCATGACAGTACATAATGGACTTTCAAGTGAACTGCACTAAAAAGGATAGAGTTATAAACTTCCTTATAAACAATTATGAGCAACACAGTGGGTGAATTAACTTTTCTTAACTTTTAGAAGCACTTATTCCCATAGTATGGGACATTTTTGTTTGGTAGACTTACGCTGTAGGCAATCTGCATTTAAAAGGTCCTGGCACTTCTCATGACACTTGACCCCACATTCTGTGCATCTCATACCCTGACGGGCAATTCCCCAGAGCAGACCTTCACACTCATAGCAGTAGGTAGGTGTTGTGGCTGTCCAGATCTCAAACTTGTGTGGCGTGGTGCAGGAAATGGGGTAGACTAGTGCTTGAAGAGTTTTCTTGTAAACATGGCTCTTCTGCAGAAAATAAATAGACAAGTCTCTAAAAGCAACTGAAACTGCAAAAAACTTGATGAAATGATTATTGTTACTACTCTGACTAAGCTTAAATGGGACACTTTTGGTAGGAGCTGTTTCACAGTGGGATCTTAATTTGTAGCAACATAGGTCATTAAATTGTCCTCCTATACACTTTATAGGAAGGAAGCATTTATTGTCATTGTACCAGTATAATGAAATTATAAGTAAAATGAAAATCTGACTAAAGCAAACCAGAAAACCAACTTAAAATAATCTTTTTAACAATCAAGCATTCCTTCTGTTTCATATGAATTAAGGTCTTCAAGGCTTGTATGAGTGGTTTAAAAATCAATGATTAATTATACCATATTCTACTGACAAACAAAAAATAACTTACTAAATCTTCATCCTTGAGGGATGTTCGGGTTGCTAAAGCTGATGTAATTCCTGCTTTTCTTGATTGTACCAGTGACTAAGAGGAGAAAAAGCAAAATTTACATGCTGTAATTTCAATCATCAATTGGCTTTTCATAATATGTCAATAAGTAAGCAAGAGAGACATTTGCAAATTTCACTCTTTACTAAAGCTTTTGGAAACTGATCATTAAAGAAACTTACCACAGTTTTTTGCTACAAATTTAATGGGTTTGACATTGACCTTGTTTGTCAAATTCTTCTCTGAAAATTTACGATGTGGCTGGCTCAAGTGAATCCAATCCCTGAAGCCTCCAGCTTCTATTAAGCTTTGTGAGGCCTGCATAACATTAAAGAGCTGTATTATCCTATATTGGATGAGTCAGCTCTCCAAGTACATAACACTGATACCTTACTCATCAATGGATATATCTACCCTTTCTTATAATGCATAAAGCAGTTCTGCATAAAGTGTGTCACATTGCCTTATATAGCAGAAAAGCTGACAGTATACAAAGTGACCAGTCAGCATCAATTTTACATGAAGATAAGAGAACACATAAGATGGCACATTGTAGATGGAGACAAAAATCAATATTGATAGTTGACAACCAATGAATGTTCATCCAGAAGTACAATGCCTACAGTATAATACAACAATGAAGAATAAGATACACTGGGCATTAGACTTCACAAACACAAAAGAAACCCATCTATCTGATGTTTGCATTATGCATCACAACAGAATGGGGAAAAAACAAGGCTGAATTTGTTAACCCTTTGCACAGCACGTGTGATTTTCAGTCATTTAAACTGACGTGGTTTGGCGACCAGATCAGCAACTGCAGGTGGCAGTCTGACATATACCATGACAAAAAGTCTCATAATGTGACATTCAAGTCAAGTCAAGTTGGTGAGCATGCACTGGTACAGCTGCACTCACTACACGACGAAACAGGATCCCATTTGGTAACCCTCCAGGCAGATACACGGTCCAGTTTCACCCTCCGGAAATGACCCTCTATCTTCCACAGCCAGTTGTTATGTGGGTGACCCCTTGGCCTGCTCCAGCCACTCGGGTCCCCAACAATGAGGATCTTACGGGCTGGATCACCCTCAGGGAAATGTGCACATGGTCATAGTGCTGTGACGCTCCCTCACAATGCAGGTAATGTGCCTCATTCGGGACTCCATGAGCAACCGCTCATTCGACACAAAGTCAAACCAACGGCACCCAAGGATTTTCCGAAGAGACACAGTACCAAAGGAGTCCAGTCTTCATCTCAGGTCACTGGATAGTGTCCATGTCTCACAACTATATAGCAAGACAGGAAGCACCAGGACTCTAAAGGCTCTAAAGTAGCGCAACACATTGACATAATAAAAATAACTGGAACAGCAACAGTTTTCACGTTTTTTTCTTCATCATGGTGCAGTAAAACAATGTGAGTTACTATAAGTGTGACATTTTTTTCATAGATTATTTCATAGTTGTCCACAGAAGATGGAAAGCAACACACACCTGTGAGACAGTCAGTCAGTCACTGTCCAACCAGCTATATCCTAACGCAGGGGTCTGCTGGAGCCAATCCCAGCCAACACAGGGTGCAAGGCAGGAACAAATCCCAGGCAGGACACACACCAAAGACAATTTAGGATCACCAATGCACCTAACCTGCATGTCTTTGAACTTTGGGAGGAAACCCATGTAGACAAGGGGAGAACATGCAGATTTCACACAGGGAGGACCCGGGAAGCGAACCCAGGTCTCCTTACTGCAAGGCAGCAGTGCTACCATTGTGCCACCATGCCGTCCACCTATGAGACAATGTTCAGTAATAATCATAACAATAGGAGAGGATTTGCCAAGGTAAAATGGATATACAAATGCACATTAGAGGAGATCAGCAGCAATTCAGACCCATGTTTAGTATTTTATCTCTCTGCTCTTCACCATGCTCTGGAAAGCGCTTGAATACGGTGATGCTCAGTTTGAGAACCACTGACTGCTGTAGACAGCTTTTATGTTCGTGTGCTACTGCAATAATGTGCACATTAAAAATTTCTACTACTTAAAGAAATGTGTGTACTTTCCTTGTACAGAAAAAAAGGTAAGCAAATATAATTGATGCCTATAATACACAATAACACAGAAGATATTAGGGAGATAAATGAATTTGGTCACCTGCTGATTTTTAAATTTTGTTAACGACAAATATAGTATTTCAGGTGCATCAAAGCTCAAACTTTAAACAACGAGGCACCCAGCTATGTTCAAAATAAAGGTGAGAAATTACAGCTTATGCAAAAGAAAGAAAGAAAGAAAGAAAGAAAGAAAGAAAGAAAGAAAGAAAGAAA
>JANRMT010062837.1:16942261-16955292 GCA_026402145.1 Polypterus bichir lapradei | reverse complement strand
ATATATATATATATATATATATATATATATATATATATATAGCTAGCATTTTTAATGTAGGTAGATCATTTCGACCTGGTCATTTTAGAAGTAGCTCGCAAGCCAAAAAAGTGTGGCCACCCCTGATGTAGGATGTGCTGGAGAAGCAAAGGTAGAGAGGCGTCAGTGAAAAATTCAATAGGGAGTATAAGCAGAAACCATTTAGCCTCATACAGCAGAAGGCACATGACACTACACCTTGTATACATCTCCATAGTACTTCATAAGGAAGAAATAAGGAACAAACAAGCCAGGTAAAGATATTGGATCACTTGATTGTTTTCTAGTCGTTATCAAATTGCCAAGCTATTGCTTTCAAGTTGATTATCTAAGGGGTAAGTCACATATACCATACTGCTTCATTAATGATCAATTCCATAGGAAAGCTTGATTTGTAAAAGAAAAAATGCATATGAAGAAACAACATTGGGGCAAATTCCCTTGATTTCATTGAAGCTGCCAGGGAAAGAGATTTGCATTGATTTGGAAGATTTTGCATAAGCTTCTCTTTATAATGAAAAAAATACCTTGGTGCACTAGAACATGTTAATGTTTACGCAGTCTGTAGCACTGGTTTATTGTGGTATCTAGAGGAATAATACTGCATTCCATTTACCTCAGAAGTCAGAGTTGGGAATGATGTGACACTTGAGTCAATCGCATTTCAGTAAGACATGCTGCCCTGTACTCTAAGTGTTCTCCAAAATTTCAGGGTTCAAGACTAAGTTGAATAAGAATAAATTGTGAGAGAGTCATGTGGCACTTGTTGGCTCTGTTTCCTTATCCCAAAGGTACCCTTTCTCTTTGTCTTTCTTGTCCCAAATTTGAAATTTTTCTTAATTTATTTCCAAAACTTCTGACTTGCTTGTCTTTGCAGTGATATCTTTGTCAGGCTAGAAATTGTAGTCAACTGTGCTAAAGTCACCTTAATACACTGTGATAATTAGGATGCTATGAGAAACCTAGTTTTTGAGTATAACACTACTTTACCTATGACCATGTAAAAAGTACAGAAACTTGTGAATCATCTTCCATTAAAGGAAGAACAGACAAAAATAAATACTTTTAGGCCCTGCAAACTATACTCTCTCACCATGATATTGACATAAAAATGCTCAGTGATGATGTCCTATCCCTGAAGGTGTAGCTAGTGAATCAAGAGGACTGAGCCTGCAGAGACTGTTTAAAACAAGTACCTGAAGGAAGTCTGTGAAAGAGACAACCCAGTTCTGTGCCACGCTTAACTATGGTCCAACCAGTTTCCCCAAGTATAATGTAGAGATAATGTTGGTACACTGCATACAAAGTACATGGGGTGTGACTGACAATACCAGCTCTCGTCCTCTTACTATTAATTCTTGAGGTTTATCAACTATTAACTGGTTTTGAAAGAAGCTAGTTCCAACTCCAACATCACCACAAAATGTTCCAGAATTACTTTTTCCAGAATTTCAGTTCTTTCACTGTGCAATATAGGAAGGTTTTTACCCCATCACTGGGAAAGACAGAGAAACTGGGCTCACGCCTCTTCTGCTTCACCCTGTTAAAGTGAAATTAAATCATTCACTCAAAATTTCATTCCACTGCAGAAGCTTCGGGGGCAGTGTGCAATTCTATTTTATCCAGTACTGGTTCTGTTGGCAATTTTCTGGGTTTCTTTGGATTTCTCCCTACAGAGCCCCCTCTGTATTGACTGTTGGAAGAGTGACGTACAGGGATTTTGTCAGGCTGCTGCTTCTTAATTAGGTCTGTAGTTGATTATGGGTTCAGCCTTTAGAGTCTGCTTTTAATTTTTGGTTTTAACACTGTGGACTTCAAGGTGCCATATCCAATCCTACACCACTCCCCATGTATTCCTAGAATAAGGCTTTTTCTCATTTCCTTTGGAGAGTTCTGTTTAGAATTGCTCCTAATGTAAATTGGGAGAGTTGGTGGGTTGGCACACCTTGTTATCAGTTTGTTTCTTTTGCTGAGGCTGAGGATATTTGGCTTATTTTTGACGTTAAGTGTAGGCCATGTGGCAGTGTGGGATGGGTTTCGGACCTTAGCAACCTTTGAAGGTATGGATCATAAAATTACTAAATGCTATGCCTCTGAATTGCTACTTTCATTTTCTTATTCACTCTGTTAAAGCTTTTGTTTTTTCCTTCTGTCATGTGGAGTATAGCTAAACTTCATACAATCTCATTGCCTTGAACTCATATCACTGTGTGTGAATGCTTGACTTTCTTCACTATCATCACGTCAATGTGGGTTTAATTCAAGAGACTCACCTGCTAGCTTCCGATGTGCAATACTTAACTTTAATGAGTAGCATCATGTAGATGCTATGATATCCTTATTTAATGAAATACAGTCTTTAAATTGTTACATTGATGGACTTTTTTTTTTATCGCCACCATTATCAGCCTCTCAAAGCACTTGTGAGAGCCACAAGAAGATAGTCATTCAAGCAAGACATTATGGACCTTTTTGGGACTGGAATGATAAGAGAGGTCTTAAGGCATGTTGGTACCGATGCCCGGGTCAGTAAAGTGTTAAAAACATCTGCCAGCAACTCTGCTAGCTGGTGAGCATAGTCTTTCAAGTCCATGCCTGGGATCTTATCTGGGACTGCAACTTTAGGGGGGATAACCTTTAACAGGGACCTCCTTACATCTGTTGCTGACACAGTGAAAGGCATCTCATCTGATGGAGGGGTCAGTCTGGCGGTGGTAAAAACTGTTCAATTTCTCAAAACGAGCGTAAATGGTATTTAGACCATCAGTTAGAGGTGAGTCTGTGAGACACCTTGCCTATTTGCTGTTATATTCTGCAATGTTTTTAATGCATTTCCACATGGTCCTAGGGTCATTGGTTAAAAAAAAAATAAAAATGACCCTGTACTTTAAGATCATAGTTGTTTTTTACCATTTTTATACCCACCACCAATTTCCTTCTTGCTTCCTTGAGTGCGGCTGCATCTCCAGACCTGAAAGAAGAATTCCAAGCTATTTGTAGTGAATGGACCTCTGCATTCATCCAGGGTTTCTGGTTGTGATATGCAGTGACTGTCCTAGTGACAGCAACATCCTCAGCACATTTACTGATATAACTTGTAACTGTTTCCTCCAGGTCCAAAACTCCCTCACTGGTTGCTGCCTCCTTAAACATCTGCCAGTCAATACATTTAAAACATTCCTGAAGCATACAGGCAGCATAAATAGGCCACACAGTAATGAACTTTTACATTGGCTTCTTGGATTTAATTGCAGTGGCAATATGCTGAGATTAGGAAAATGCTCTGTCTCTGGTTATGTCAGAGAACCATGACTGCGTGAAGTGGGGTCTAGCCTCATGTGGGTAGGCAAAATGGAAGGGTGCGGGGTAAAGGGGGGAGAGAAAGAGAGCAGGCTATATCTATACCTAATCTATCCGTTTAATCTTTATAATTATAACTGCTAACATAACAATAGGCTGCATGGCAATAACTCTTGAGGAAATAGGAAATTAAGGTTAAAGCTGTCTCACTTCCAGTTAAGAATATAAAATGACATCAAAAATTCAGAATCAATGTCTCCATGATGGGACAGTCAACTTTGTGATCTGGAATGTTAAAGGCCTCAATCACAAATTAAAGAGAAAGAAAGCAGTCTTTCACCTAACAGGTTTAAACACTAAAACAGTATTTTTTACATGACACTCACTTACTAAGCAAGGATCAGTTCCGGCTGCAAAAGGACAGACTGGCCAAATGTTCTATTCTAGCTTTACAAAGAAAACTAGAGGTGTGGGAATTCTCATACATAGAACAGTCTCATTTGTAGCATCAGATGTAGTATTGGATCCTGAAGGGAGATATGTGATGGTCATGGGTAACTTATCTAACTGTAAAATGATTTTGATAAATGCTTAGGCACCTAATGTTGATGATAAGGAATTTTTACAAAATTTATCTGCATCCATTCCTAATCTGAACACTCACAAAATTATAATGGCTG
Organism: Polypterus bichir lapradei; assembly: GCA_026402145.1. Classification (NCBI taxonomy): domain Eukaryota; kingdom Metazoa; phylum Chordata; class Cladistia; order Polypteriformes; family Polypteridae; genus Polypterus; species Polypterus bichir. Next base: position 16,951,273 of record JANRMT010062837.1, on the reverse strand, counting down.
GTGACTTTAATTGTGTTTTAAATCCACTCTTAGATAGGACTTCTATCACAGGGGGGACGACATCTAATACTGCAAAGATAATTACAAAGTTTATAACTGATCACAACTTATCAGATCCCTGGAGGTTTTTAAACCCAAACTCAAGAGCATATTCTTTCTACTCACCAGTACATCATTGCTACTCAAGAATTGATTATTTCTTTATAGATAATAATTTCTTGCCTACAATTAAATCTTGCAAATACGATGCTATTGTTATTTCTGACCACGCACCTCTGATCTTGGAGCTAAAGTTACTATGCCCCACACACTCACCTCGCAAATGGCGTCTCAATCCGCTTCTATTAGCAGACGAGAATTGTACAGATTGTATGTCCAAACAAATTTGTTTCTTCCTAGAGACAAATACATCCTCAGAGATTTCTGCAGGAATACTCTGGGAAACTCTTAAGGCCTTCTTAAGAGGACAGATTATCTCATATCTTTCCCACAGAAATAAATTAGAAACCAAGAAAGTAGCAGAGCTAAAAAGCGAAATTACTAGAATAGATGAAGAACATGCCAGGTTTCCAAGCGAGGCTCTACATAGGAAAAGGCAGGCTCTGCATTCAGAACTAAGCCTCTTGACAACTAAAGAAACTGAACAACTAATTTATAAATCCAGACATCATTACTATGAACATGGAGAGAAAGCTAATAAGCTTTGAGCTCAACAAATTCACAAGCAAGAAGTCCGCAACGCAATCCCAGTATTTACCAACACTAACGGAGACAAAATCATCGACCACAAAAATATAACCCACACATTTAGAGACTACTATAAATCTTTATATTCTACTGAGTTTAAAGAAGACAATACACAATCTAATGCATTTCTGGATACATTACAGATACCACAAATAGACACTTTTCGTGCGGAGGAACTCAATAAACCTCTGGTGTTATCAGAATTACTAGATGCTATATAGTCACTTAAAGGAGGGAAAGAAGCAGGCCCTGATGGCTACCCTGCAGAAGAAATTCTCCGCTCAGCTAGCTCCCCTCCTATTAGCAACATTTACAGAAGCCAGAGACAATCAAACTCTTCCTCAAGCTTTTCGCCAAGCATTAATCACGTTTTTTCTAAACAAAATAAGGACTTATTACAATGTGCATCATACAGACCAATTTCACTTTTGAATAATGACATTAAAATACTGTCAAAAATCATAGCTAGAAGGATGGAGAAAGTGCTCCCTTCGGTAATATCACAAGATCAAACTGGATTTATCAAGGGTCGACACTTAAATTCAAATATTCAACGCCTGTTTAATGTAATATACTCACCAACTAAGTCAAACACCCCAGAAATATTATTATCATTGGATGCAGAAAAAAGCATTTGACATGATTGAATGGAAATACCTTTTTACTACATTGGAGAAATTTGGGTTTGGCCCGAACATTTGTGCATGGATCAAACTACTGTATACCAATCCAGAAGCTTCAATTTGTAACAGCAACATTTGTTCAGACTACTTTAAACTAGAACGTGGTACCAGACAAGGATGCCCCTTGTCACCACTACTGTTTACAATCGCCATTGAACCACTGGCAATACACTGCTGAAATGCTGATCAGATAAAGGGGATTATCAGAGAAGGACTGGAACAGAAAATTTCTCTATATGCAGATGATATGGTACTGTATATATCAGACCCACAAAATTCTGTGCCTGCAGTCTTAACAGCACTCACAGAATTTCAAAAGATCTCTGGTCTCAGAATTAATCTGAATAAAAGTGTACTCTTTCCAATGAATTCTCAAGCATACTGTATACAGTAATCCCTCCTCCATCGCGGGGGTTGCGTTCCAGACCCCCCCGCGATAGGTGAAAATCCGCGAAGTAGAAACCATATGTTTGTATGGTTATTTTTATATATTTTAAGCCCTTATAAACTCTCCCACACTGTTAACATTATTAGAGCCCTCTAGACATGAAATAACACCCTTTAGTCAAAAGTTTAAACTGTGCTCCATGACAAGACAGAGATGACAGTTCTTTCTCACAATTAAAAGAATGCAAATATATCTTTTCTTCAAATGAGTCTGCATCAGGAGCAGAGAATTTAAGAGAGAGAGCGCGCGCTCGCAAAGAAAAGCAAACAATCAAAAAATCAATACGTGTGCTTTTAAGTAAAGCGGCACTTTTCAGAGGAGCGTCAGTATCTTCTAAGCAAACAGCCTATGTTAAAATAGCCCCTCTGCTCAAATCTCCTCGTCAGGCGCAGAGAACGTCAGAGAGAGAGCGCGAGATTAAAGCAAAAAATCAATACGTGTGCTTTTGTGCTTTTAAATATGCCGAGATAAAGCGGCATTTTTTAGAGGAGCGTCAGTATCTTTTAAGCAAACAGCTTCTGTGCAAACAGCACCTCTGCTCATACTCCCTCGTCAGGCGCAGATAATGTCAGGGAGGGTGAGATAGAGGCAGAGACAAGCAAACAAACACCGCGCGGGATGCATATCTTATAGCATTCAGGAGTTTTCCGATATCACATATGTTACAGCCATTACGATAGACAGGTCACCAGCAATAAATACGTACATTGCAAGAAAAATAGTATACAGTAAATGTGTGTACAGTGACACTAAACGTACATACATGTACTAAGCACTGTAAGAAGAAAATTATGGTTACTCACCAACAATGACACGATGACTTGTCCGATAACAATGAGTTTAATTTTACTGCACAACAAAGGAGAGCGTTACAGCCCTTGTAAAGGAGCCACTTCATGCGATTGTGTAGCACTGCCGTTGTTCTTCTTCTGGCAGTCTTCAATCCAAATCCCTAAAGCAGATTCCATCCAGACTACTGCCTTATTACATCCACTTACAACTCGTTTTGCACCCTGGTTAAAAGGACGCTGCAGCCGTAGATCTTATATTCCTTTCCTACTTTTTAAATAAAAAGAATCGTAGCCTTCAACAAATCCAAAACGTTTACCTTTTCGGCAATCGTTAACATCTTCTTCTTGCGCTTGGGCACGGCACCTGAAGCAGTAGCAGATTGTTTTGGAGCCATAATGAAGGGCTTGACTATGCACAAAGATAAACATTAAAGAGCACAACTCTTTACACAGCGAAGCACGTTGATGCTGAATGAGCGAGATGAGACTTCCTGGTTAACACTGCATAGCTCCTGCGTGCTCTGATTGGTTAGCTTCTCAGTCAGGAGAACTTAACTGCGTGCTCTGATTGGTTAGCTTCTCAGCCATCCGCCAATAGCGTCCCTTGTATGAAATCAACTGGGCAAACCAACTGAGGAAGCATATACAGGAAGTAAAAAGACACATTGTCCGCAGAACCCGCGAAGCAGCGAAAAATCCGCGTTATATATTTAGTTATGCTTTCATATAAAATCCGCGATAGAGTGAAGCCGCGAAAGTCGAAGCGCGATATAGCGAGGGATTACTGTAATATTAGATTAGACACCCTACTTTTTATCATTGCAGAACAGTTTAAATACCATGGGGTAAACATCACAAGTAAACATAAAGCTCTTTATCAACAAAATTTCGCCGTTTGCATGGAAAAAATTAAGCAAGACTTGCATAGATGGTCAACCCTTCATCTCACTCTAGCTGGAAGAATTAACGCTGTTAAGATGAATATTCTTCCTAAGCTCCTTTTTTTGTTTCAAAACATTCCAATATACATCAATAAATCACTTTTTGAGCAATTAGATTCAACAATAACCTCATTTATTTGGAACTCAAAACATCCACGTATCCAAAGAGCGACCCTACAAAGACAAAAGGCAGAAGGTGGCATGGCTCTACCTAACTTCCAGTTTTATTACTGGGCAGCAAATATACAAGCTATAAAAACCTGGACACAAATAGATGAACATACACAGGCCTGGTCCGCAATAGAAGTAAAATCCTGCAGTACTTCTTTATATTCCCTGCTCTGTGCCCCAATAAATGCAAGTTATTGGCAATATACTAATAACCCAATTGTGCTTCACTCACTCAGAATATGGAACCAATGTAGAAAGCATTTTAAGATGGAGAAGCTTTTATCTGTGGCACCTCTGCAAGAGAACCACCTGTTTCAACCTTCGCAAACATACACAGTTTTTAATACTGTATCTGGAAAAAATTTGGGATTAACTTGCTTAGAGATCTTTATATAGACAACGTCTTTGCATCCTATGAACAATTACATTCCAACTTTAACATTCCAGCTAAACACTTCTTTCACTATCTTCAAATTAGGAACTTTGTTAAACAAAACCTTCCCGATTTTCCTCATTTTGCACCCTCATCCATGCTGGAAAAAATATTGCTCAATTTCAAGGACTCAGACACCATCTCTGCAATGTATAAAATTATTTTACAGTCCCTTCCTTTCAAAGATCCAAGAGGACACTGGGAAAAAGATCTCTCAATTAATATATCAGAAAAGGAGTGGAAAATAGCAATGCAGAGAATTCACTCGAGTTCCATATGTGTAAAGCATACAATTTTTCAACTCAAAATTGTATATCGAACACATCTGTCTCGCTGAAAACTCTCCAAAATGTTTCCAAGGCAAGATCCAACCTGCGAACGCTGCAATCAAGTCCCAGCCTCACTGGGTCACATGTTTTGGGCATGCACCAAATTAACACCATTCTGGACCAAAATTTTTAATTACCTTTCAGACAGCCTTGGTCTCACAGTCCCTCCTAACCCATCAACAGTTGTGTTTGGGGTTCTTCCAGATGGGTTTAAAGTGGAGAAGGGCAAACAAACTGTGATTGCATTCACTACACTTTTGGCACGCAGACTTATTTTGCTAAACTGGAAGAATCCTAACTCTCCTCTTTTAAGTCAGTGGAAAACTGATGTTTTATACTATTTGAAATTGGAAAAAATCAAATACTCAGGATCTGTACAGATTTTTTTCAAAACATGGCAGGATCTAATCAGTAATATTTTAGAAAAAGCTCTTAAAGCACAGAGAAAGCAATTATTTCTGTATTTCTTTTTCTTCTCCATTCATCTCTACTGGCTTATGAAACTCATCAATTTAGGTATGTTTACAAGTCTTAAGTTTTACTCCGTTGGCCATGCTCTCTCTCTCAGGGGTGGGGGTTGACTTGTTCTCAATCCTACTTTTTGTAAAAATTGATTGATTTGTATGTAATAGTTGCAATAAAATCAATAAAATTTCAAAAAAAAAAAAAAAAGAAAAGGAAAATGGAGATATGGTCAGAGAGACCAAGATGGGGGTATGGGATGGCTTTATATGTCCCCTTCCTATTTGTGTACACTCTCTTAAGCGTGTTCACCACCCAGGTGGCAAACCTAATATGCTGGTAAAGCAGTGGTAAAGTATCTGTCAATTTAACATGATTAAAGTCTCCTGCAACTACGTAAAGAGCCTCCATGTGCTTGTATTAACATGAGATGATACTGACATGAAGCTCCCTCAGTACATCATTAAAATTGACATTCTAGGGGTGTAAACTGCGACAACAAAGTAGGTACTGGTGAGTTGATATTAATGTATCAATACTTTCGATCCTGACCTTTTAGTTTAAACATTGATGTTCACATTAAAAGTAACGATATTACACATTTTCAATTTTATGCACGTTTAGTAGAAAATGCTTTTAAAAAGCATTTGATGTGCATGCACATTGGATAGGAAAAGTGACAGTATAGCTGGTCTGGTCGCATTAACTTTTAGTTAGCCAGCAGACCATTGCACTTGCCCCTCTTCTGCTTTCTTGCACACTGCCTCCTCTTACCTTTGAATTGCTGTAGTCTGCTGCACCAGTCCGCTCTCCTCTGTAGCTGTAGTCTGCCAAGCATTGCCTTGAGCCCTAGTGGGAGCTGGATCACCGGCATGTTGCTGTTGTAGTCCCAAAGTTCACCTGGACTATATATTAACTTTTGTTGTTACATTAACATCCAGAAAGGCACCGAAATCCACCCTGTTACTAGGTTTAACACCAGGAGCCAGAGAAGCTGCTGCACTACTGCACACCATCATTACTGGTATTTATGTAGTTTAATATAACCAAATATCTGAAATGTTTCATGCTTTATAGTACAACTTTCTCAATTTTCAAACACAGGTGTAGTGGAGTTAACATTAGCTCACAAGCAGTGAACAGTAATTTAGAACTAAAAGGTAACTTTGTATAAGTGTTAGATACACAGTCCTCTTTACAAAGGGTTAGAACACTGCAGATTCTCCAGAGCAGCACAACAGAGTTGGCAAGAGGCAGAAGGACAAATCGGCTGCTCAACAGACTGTTTCCTGCCTCTACTTTCATGTTGGTAAGAACTGTATACTATATTAACTTATATATTATGTACTTGCATCAAAGAAAGGTTTTGGGATAGTTGGTGCCACTCTGGAAAAAAAATTCCAGGGCCAGTTTTGATCATAGTCTATTACAACTATTCTTTGAACTAAATCTAAAGATGGCTAGCTTGGGGGTCCTATACCATCTTTAAAAAACGTTTGGCAATAATGGGCAACCTGTCTGGTTCTGCTTTCCAATGTGAAATAATCAGAAAATACAAACAGTGGCTTAGGGCTATGAAAACAATTTAATTCCAAACATACATTCCATTGAGGGGAGGGGGGCAACCAACCAAAGTGGATGACCCCAGGAAATGACAAAGAAAAATAAATGAAGTCAAAACCCAGATTTACACAGCATATATGTATGTGTATGTATGTGCAATAAAAAGGTATACCATTGTATGTTTTCTGTATGCAGTGATAACTGAACTTCCGGTAGCTGAGATACTGCAGAGATGTATATTATTTTGAAAAAAATCATTGAACATCAAACAATACAAATCTACCTTTAACAATTTTTTAATATTATTTTAATCATTATTCCATTGGGTGATTGATTGTAGTGATGCACATTTAAGAGGGTCTTAATTTTTCTTTAGAGTGAGAATGGATTAACACCTGGTTGTTAGGAGACATTCAAGTGTCCAGGGATTACTGAGGGAAACAGGAATCAAAAATAGGAGATGACACCCAAGCCTAATCATAGGCAGGGCAGGCAAGAGATCATGGCTGAAAAAACAAGAATAACCAGAAGATCAAGAATTAAGAGGGCAAAACAAGAATCACAATTTGGAGGCAAAAGGAATGTAAAAACCAAAACAAAAACCTGACTTTAGGACCTACTTTGCTTTTAAAATAACTTGCAGTGTAACTATAAGGAAAATATTTCTTTAGTAGATGAGCTCCTTGAGAGGCTAGGGACGGCACGTTATCTGACTACTCTTGACATGACAAAGGGATACTGGCAAATTCCCTTAACGGCATCCGCAAGAGAGAAAACAGCTTTTAGCACCCCTAGTGAGCCTTGGCAATACAAGGTCCTTCCCTTTGGGCTGCATGAGGCGCCAGCAACTTTCCCGCGTCTGGTAGATAAGACTGCAGGCCCCACCAGTCATATTGTGCCGCCTACCTGGATGACGTGGTCATTTTCTCCGGCACCTGGGAGGAACTTGTATTGCAGGTATAAGCTGTCCTGCTGACACTAGCGAAGGCCAGGCTGCGTATCAATCCCTGGAAATGTTATTTCGGGTTGAACGATGCCAAATATTTGGGTACCTGGTACGAGGGGGAATGGTGAAGCTACAGTGTTCCAAAATCAAAGACATCCTGGAATGGCCCCGTCTGATAGTCAAGAAGCAGGTGCAAGCCTTCTTGGGACTAGCAAGTTACAACCGCCAGTTTGTACCTCGGTTTTCTGACAGGGCCGCCCCCTTGACCGATTTGACAAAGAAAAGGGCCCCTTTTCATGTGGTGTGGAACAGCATGACTGAACGGGCATTCATTGACACCTGTTTTGAGAACTCCGGATTTTTCTCTTCCTTTTCTCCTCTAGACAGATGCTTTGGACACAGGTCTAGGTGCCGTACTGAGCCAGAGCATCGATGGTGGCAAGCACCCCATGATCTGCCTGAGCCGGAAACTGTTGGACCGGGAGACCGGGATCGAACCTTGGACATCAGCGTCAGAGACGAAGTTCCTAAACAAACTACATGTGGTGGTTCAGCGTAAAGGGACTTTGTCTCTGATACTGAGATGCAAGATTCGATCCCCGGAAGGGGAGCAGTGGAGTGTGTACACCTGATGAGCCAAAATAAGGGCGAAACACGTGTCGCGTACTCTTTGCATTATTTGACAGTAAACTATGTAACATTCTATGATCTGCTTCTCGCAAATGAAGAGGGCCCCGTGGCGGATGTTTGCCAACTGGTAGACCAACCACATGCGTTACCTGGTAGATAACCACCCAAACAATCAGATCGGGACACAGAACACGGATGTTATGAATATATACATATACAGTATATATATATCTGCAGCTGGAGATCCACAAAGAGAGAAAATAAATCACGTATCATAAAGTAGTTTTTATTCCTGAGCTTTCAGCCCCTGCCAGGGGCCTTCATCAGAGGATAATGCTTAGACTTACAAGAATCAAAGGCAATATATAGAAAAATATATGCAGTTCTTGCCCAGCGGTATACATAGGACAAACATCAAAAAGAATCGTATACATGAACATCACAACGTCGTCAGAAGAAAGGACTCACGATCACTGATCTATACGCATACTAAATCAACAGGACATACATTTAACTGGGACAATGTACAAGCAAAATTGAAGGCCAGTACTAAAAGTGCCAGAGAGCTGGCCAAATCTTGGCAATCAAATGAGAATGCCAACAAAAGACATTTGGACATAAATCCAGCATATGCAAACTTAATAAGAACATGTTCATAATAAATAAATCTTTACAACCAATAACCACATAATTGTTTCTATATATTGCCTTTGATTGTAAGTCTAAGCATTATCCTCTGATGAAGGCCTCTAGCAGGGGCTAAAAGCTCAGGAATAAAAACTACTTTATAATACGTGATTGATTTTCTCCCTTTCTGGATCTCCAGCTGCAAATATGCAACCTATCACAGACCTTCTCTTCCATATAT
>JANRMT010062837.1:16909011-16920917 GCA_026402145.1 Polypterus bichir lapradei | reverse complement strand
TCTTACAAGAAAAGGCAATGGAAAAAGAAAAAGAGGATGCAACATCGACAAGCTTCTGTTCCAAGGCCACCACTTCCCCCAGGAAAGCAACTTAGTCAATGTCAGGTGCTCCTTCAATGCAATAGGAACCACGGCATAGAGAGAAGTGTGTACATTGCAACAAGTACACATGTCGTAAATGTAGGAAGGACGGTCCTTGGGTGTGTGAAAACTGTAAACATTTGAATTTGATGATTGCAAATAGCACAGAACTGATCTCTCTGTACTATTCTTTCCTCTGCATATCCTGGAGTACAAAAGAAACACCACCATGCACCAAAATGCGCAGACTGGGCAAGATCGGAGGAAAAAAAAAAAAACGCGGTCACTCATTACAGGTGCAAGAGGGTATGCGAATGGATATGAATAATATGAATAATGTTGCATCCGTGCCACAATGTTTTCTGGAATGTACTATACAGGTCATAAGATGAATTATTCCAAATATCATATATACCTATGTCTCTGTTTTTTGTCAGTGCGGCTTTGACATCATAGACCATAAAGTGCATACTAATACAGCATGAGCAGGAACACTCAATAAAAGTGAATAAAAAAAAATTCAAGTGACATTGAGATACCAAAAAGGCAGATTCAGTAGCGATTGTGTGTCAGCTGTTATCCCTCCAGATCAGAGAATTTCCAGTTCCATTGTCTCAAAACACTACTCGCATCTACTGTTATTCCTAGTTTCAAATATAAAGTAACAGTGTCAGATCGGTGGTGGGGGGGTGTGGTTGGGGGTGGTCGGGGAGATGGGGTTTGTACGTATCATGATCATGACTGAGAGAATAAAAGTAAAAAAATACACTAACTTTTACAAGTATTATACTGTATATTTACACCGGCTGTTACAGACGCAAATCAAATGTATGTTTTTATTGTATAGTATTAACAATATGAGCAGCTCACTATTCAAAATGGTAAATTTGCGAGGCTGTCAGGATCGAACCAGGGGACTCTTGATTACAAGTCAGCAGTTCTTACCGTTGCACCATGGGAGCTGTTGTAGTATCCTTCTGCCTTTTGTGAAAGTGTTTATTTGATCTTATGACTGAATGCTTCACACATTATCCAGTTTGTTTACATTTTGTGATTTATTACTAAAATATGAAAAACGTTTCTGTTTTAATGATGCGTTCACATACATTGTTGTAGAAACGAAACACACATGAAATGCATGTGCTGCAAATAACGATCTATTACTTCCCTATACAACTCTAGGTACCTGACTCTCAGATAATCAAGGCTAATCAAAGCAGGGAGAACATTGTGCCCTTTATGCGGTGGTGGGGGGAAGGAATAGTAGACTGCTTGCTGCTTGTCTTGTCACATATATAAGACAAAAGACGCTGACAGAGAGGTGCAAAGGGATTTAAGGTGGGCCGGGTTTGCGAGTTTTTTCGTGGGCTTTGGTAGTTCTAGTGTTAAATGCCTTCTCACTATTGTCAGTGGAACCATTTATAGTCAGTGTTGTAGGGGAAGAGGAGTTTAATTCCAAAACCCAATGTCATTTTGATAGTTTTCAGAGTTTTCAGTTCTAGTTTGTTGAGTACATGGGCACTGTCTGTCTGATTCACTTCCATTATATATGGCAGCTCATACACCTTTCTGTTCACGCTGATTAGCTGGATACCATCTACAAACTTCAGCAGTTTTTCAAATGGGAATCATTAGAGGTAAAGATATTGACATAAAGGAGAGAAAGACTGAACACACCCTCAAAAAGAAACCCGCACTTAAAGTCATGAAATCACAGTGGGGTGTCTCTTCCTAAGAAAGTTAAATATCTAGACATATTTGTCCATTATCTAGTGAAAAGTTTGCTAAAGAGGCAATCTGGTATTTCGGTATTAAATTCTAATTTTTTTTTTTTTTGCAATAGAATCTAATCTTATGATCTTCTTTTGCCGAGCTATTTATGTTAACAACATCTATCCATCCATTATCCAACCCATTATATTCTAACTACAGGGTCATGGGGGTCTGCTGGACCCAATCCCAGCCAACACAGGGTACAAGGCAGGAAACAAACCCCGGGCAGTGCGCCAGCCAACCGCAGGGCACACACACCCACACTAGGGACAATTTAGAATTGCTATTGCACCTTACCTGCATGTCTTTGGACTGTGGGACGAAACCCACGCAGACACGGGGAGAACATGCAAACTCCATGCAGGGTGGACCCGGGTCTCCTAACTGAGAGGCAGCAGTGCTACGCACCGCACCATCATGCCACCCTATGTTAACAACATTCTAGTCATAAATGTAATAAATAGGTGATTAAGATATACTTGGAATTGTGCCTGACTGGTAAAAGTGGTGATGAGCACTTCACTGATGTTTTATTATTAGTGTACCTCCACCTAATATGTTGCTGAAAATCGTAAACAAACAATATTTATTGAAGTATTTTTGTATCATTAAGGTACTTTACTGTTTTTCTGTAGCCTGCTGAAATTTGAAGGCCCACTCCACCTGACTAAGGTGTACATTGACACTTACAAGAACTGAGGGTTAAGAATGTATGTGCTAACAGATTTCAGGCACATTAAAGTGCTAAATTTTGTTGGTTTTCATCAGTCTCCAGGGGCTTCATGCATAAACGGTGCGTACGCACAGAAATGTTGCGTAAGAACGTTTCCACGTTCAAATTGCGATGTATAATACCTACACTTGGCGTAAAGCCACACACTTTTTCACGGTGCCTCATACCTTGTTGTACACAAGTTCTCCGCTCGGTTTTGCAGACTGGCAGCACCCAGCGTCAAAGCAGTGCTACTGTTGCTGTGTGGTTACCCTTTCTTTTTCAGATTCACATCCCTGACGCGGCTTTATAAATACACTGAAACGAACCGCATATTGTTTATTAGTGTAATGCATCTGATTGTAATTAACTTGTAACAATATAATGGTCCAGGGAATAGCCATAGTATTCCAGATACCATAACTGCTTTAGCGTTGTTACTGTCACTTCACCTTTTTATTTTTCTTTCAGCTGCTCCCGTTTAAGGGTTGCCACAGCGGATCATCTTTTTCCATATTACTCTCACTGCACCACTCGGAGTATTTATATCACTGTATCTGAGTGGGGAATCACAGCAAAAAAGAAAGAGAATTACCGGTATACAGCATCAAGCACACCCTGCCTCAGCCACAACAAAATGTTTCAAAGCCTTTCCTGTACGGACCTCGCAGTTCAGAAACAGTTTCATCCCAAGAACTTTAAACAGTCAATCAGTCCATCAAGTGCTCCTTGTAGAACTGTTTGTACTTATAAGTACAATTACCTCACTATAAACTTGCGCTACAGTTATAATATTGCACAACCTGCGCCACTTTATAAGTGCTTATTTACATATGATGACGATATCATTTTTAAGATGAAATGCAGCAAAATATGTTTATATTATATAGATAAAACTTTAACTTCATTTAAATAATCTGTATTGTTAATAATTAAACATGTGAGGACACGGTTCTGCAGCGCTAGCTAGTTCACGGATTGATCCTACCTTGTGCTGTATTCTTTCTGGGGCTGACACGACACTGGAAGGATAGATGGATAGAATAATTAAACTTGTACTATAAAGATATTTCAATGTTCCTTAAAAGTTTTCAAGAATCGTCGTTGTAAGCTTACAGATGGCTTAACGTCTATTAAAGAGCTGATTGTGTGGCGATTGGGTATGTGGAGAAAGAATTTCCCTGTTTAATAACATGCTTTAACTCCTATCATCATGAAAAAAATATCACGTATACATCTCAGTATTTTAATTATTATTAATTATTCAGAGAGCTGTAATATCACGAATGTAATGGATTCTGTTTCCTGTCGGAGAAAGAGAAAGCGGAAACACGTATTGATTCCCACTCAAAAGTTTAAATAGAAAACAAAGCATTTAACATGCTACTTTAATTACGATGTGATTTGAGAAACTGGTTAACTTAAACGATTTTTAGTTGAAGTTTATGATGTTCTACTTTAATGACAAAATAAACTACGTAATTAAAGTGGAAATTTCGAGACTGAAGTTGACATTTCGTGCTTTTTTCCTACTGTGTGCCTTTTTTTTCTCTGTACCCTAATAAGCTTTCATATGACACTCAGACGGTGGGCTACAACTCGCCTTTTACGGCGACTTTGATATGTGACAACTTCTTTTTTTATTTTGGGCACTGTGCGACTATGTCAGGCGATCAGCTTCCTTTTGTTGTTTATACCACTGTTTAAAGCAGCAAATAGTAAGTTTTTCCTTGCCTCCACTTGGTATTCGCTGAAATTCTTCCATTTTCCCTCTTGCTTTTTCCATTGTCTTTTCACAGAAGGCTGAGCTTAAGAGCGATTCATATTGATTTGCATATTCATAGATGCATAATTCTGGGAGGAGTTGGGGCGGGACAGAAGGCGCATTCACGATCGTTACTTTTAACACTGACAGGGATTAATGGAGCGGAAGAAAGTGAAACTTGGAGTACGCACAAATTCCTGCATCTAGATTTTTCTGTGCGTAAGCACATTTCGGCTTTTGTGCTTACGTCATGTTATAGTGACTATGTCTGAGCTAAAATTAAATAAAGCCGTGGACATTGCAAGGTCGCACAAGATATTTGCGAGAGACAAGTTTAATCCGATAGTTGTGCTGCTTCCAGACATGTATTTTCGTATTAAAGCATTTAACCAATCACATTTCAGCCATCATTTGTTGCCAGGCAGAGAGGCCTTGACAATCCGTTGTGCAGGCCCTTTAACACAGAATAAATGTCGATTAAACTGTTGCTTCAACCAATCAGATTTTGAGTTGGTGTCAGTAGGGCCCTCTAGCAGGCGTACGGCAACATCACCGTATTCAGACCCATTGATTGGATAGAAGCCGATATGAGGAACTCTACGAGGCCACTGGACGCACTGCAGGCACTCTGAGCGCAAGATCCTCGCGCGCACTACAGCCAACTCCATGGCAGGATTCTGGACAATATTATTTGCCAGACACAGACCAGATTTCAAGACCATGAAAAACTGGTGTTTGTCATGCTCCTCGACCCCCAGAAGTTTCAGGAATACAAGAAAAATTTCCCGCATGCAGCCTTCTCCAGTTTAACACAAGAGCCACGCAGCAGTTTTTGATCTGTCTCGGCTAAAAACAGAACTGACTGATGTATGCCATGGATGATTTTGCAGGAAAATCTCCCACTGATCTCCTTGACTTCCTTCATCAGAAAATTCTGAATGAGAGCATGGGGCAGCTGTATACATTGTTATATTTGGCGGTGATCATTCCCGTGTACACTGCTTCTGTCGAGCGGACATTTTCAGCCCTAAAGCGAATTAAAACTTATGCCAGAAATACGACAGGGCAGGTTCGACTTTCAGCATTAGCTTCAATGGCGATAGAAAGGGACTTTTTCATGGAACTGAAGCGCACGGATAATCCATACGACAGAGTAATTGAACTGTTTTTGAGGAAAGAGAGGAGGATGGATTTTGTTTACAAATAATCCGAATTTTTGGTGAGTAAAATGTTGCGATTTTCCTAAATAATATTGCAAGTTTGAGTTATTATTGATGTTTTTTATGTTTGTCGCAGCTGTAGCTGCAGTAGAAAGGAACTTGTTCACCCCTGGATTGTCTATTCAATAAAGGCTACAGGAGTTATCTATCTGTGATGCAGCGGCTCTTTATACTGTATTTCTACATATTAAGATGGTTTTTATAACCGTAAATGAGTTTTTGAGGGGCGGGTTGATTCAGACAGAGCACTACTGAAGGCCTAGGTGTGAAATGCACGGTCTGCCACTGGACCAGATGATACGTAAATTTGATGAACATTACAACCTGAAAATAAACAAGACTGTAGAGAGGTTCAGATTATACTTCTCCCAGTGCATCTCTCTAAATCCTCCGTGCGGGAACATTATCATAAGGCTTAACAATCTTATTGCGTAGTGAACACTTCGATAATTGAAACCTGTTACCTTTACAATGGTTGACAAACACGGAATGTAACTTCAAAACAACACGTCCTCCAAATACGAACTGTAGAGAGGTTCAGATTATATTTCTCCCAGTGCGTCTCTCTAAATCCTCCGTGTGGGAACATTATCATAAGGCTTAACAATCTTATTGCGTAGTGAACACTTTGATGAATGAAACCTGTTACGTTTACAACGGTTGACAAACACAGAATGTAACTTCAAAACAACACGTCCTCCAAATACGAACCTAATTGAAAGAAATAATGATACTGAAATCCTTGATGACAGCAACACTCATAACAGTGACAAAACAATTACATTAACAGTCATGTTACGTTGTTTTTAAAATGTTTCCTTTTCTTTTACATAACTTCTTTAACACACTATTTCTCCGCTGCGAAGCGCAGGTATTTTGCTGTATACTGTGTATATAATATATACCCTGATCTACATACTATGAAATAAACAAACCACACACCGTGGCGTTAGCCAACTTGCTGACCAACCACAAGCGTTACCTGGTAGGTGACCACCCATACCGTCAGATTGTGATTCAGACTACGAATGCCTTGAATGTAATTGGAGATACATGATTCTTACCTTTATACTGTTGTGCTAGTGCCATGGGTTGTGACCTTCCATTGTCATGTAGTAGAAAAATGCATAAGAATTACAAGCAATCTAGCTATAAACGATGGCATCCATAAGGCAACCAAAATGTTGGCCTGCCAATATGCAAAATATTTTAAATAAACTTAAAAACAGCCCCAGATAAAAAGAACAATTATAAATGTGAGTTCCACATATTCAGAAGCCCCTAGAAAAAAAAATGGAAATACAGTATTTGGAATGATCATAGAGAGTAATTAAAAAATGTTAATATTCATGATACGATCTTCAGTAGGTGGACTAGAAATGTTGAAACTTTGACTTGTCTTATGTGTAAACAAATGCAGTCTGCTTTCAGAATGAGGAATAAAAATAAAGAGTAAGAGTGAAAGCGGTTTCAACAAATGTAATGATAAGGTTCAAGTTAAAATATATGCCTAGTTTTAGCATTGTGGATCAGTTTTTTTTTTAACCATTACATTTTTTTCAATCTGTGTTATTAGTAATGATTATTGGTTATTTAACCTGCTTAAATATTTATTAAAGCATGTTCATGTGAAAAAATTAATATACTTACTGTCCTTTTCTTCATTCATGTTTTCCTGGAAAAACAACTTCTTAAACACACTAGCAACACTGCTACAATATGTAAATGGAAATTGGTTTGCCCACATATCAATACGGTTACTCATATTGGTCAGGCATGAACTTGAATGCTGATAAGCGGATAGTAAGTCATCTGTGGTCTTAATCTAGCCAGTAGATGCAATAGGTAAGGCTTACTGCTTCAAAACGTATAAAGACTGGTGGATGAATAAATTGAACTAGAAAAGTAACAGTATTAAAACTAGTCTATCACAAGTAACATAGCTCCAATCAACAAAAACATATTTCTAAAGGGCACTCTTTGCATAACTTGTTCATAGTTCACTTCCCAGGATTCATATTATGTACAGTTCTCTTACTTTTAGACACACATAATTTTTTGTTCAAACTCCCACATTCAGAATTACCCTACTTGCCAAAGGCCATTGTGTTAACATAAGTCAGCACTATGCAGCCTGGCACACCACACTCACAATAACAGATTTCATCTATAAATGTGTTGAAGTGTCTTTTATTTTTGAGGATTGTTAATTAAAAAAAAATGCTTTTATTTGGCAAATCTTTACAAATAAAATTTATTTAGTAGGATTCTTGCATCTTTAATATTCTTGAAATTGATGTGACAACAGTTTTATTACATCTTGTTAATTTAATAATCCTGAGAAAATGGAAACATATATATTTGATGAAAGGAAGAAAATGAAATTGCTGTGGTCTAGGTATGGTACTTTGTAAGGTGTTTGCTTCTGAACTACTTCTGGACTCTTTTGTCTTCCTTTTCTTACCAGCCTCCTCTGTGTGCTGATACTTCAACAGAGGAGCTGATTCATGACTTGGTCTTAGATGCCCAATCCAGTAAATGACCTATATAAAAAAGGTAATATTCAAACATTCATCTAAAAACAGAGTCCAACATGTTTTCAAAAAAAAAATCCTCTTGTCATGATGCTGCTATTGCAGATTCCAGGAAAAAAACAAAGCAGAAATTAAGGGAAAAGCCTAATGGGACCAGAGGCATGTTTTCTTTAAAAAACAGACTCCAAAGGTTCCTCCTGTGTACAAGGGAGCAATCCATTCCAAACAGCAGTTTTTCTCCCATGGAGCTTGAAACAGACATGTTTATATGTGGTCTTAAAAGAGGCTCACCTAGCAGTAACCTTTCAGGCTCTGTACTGCCAAATGGACAAAGTCATTCAGCAGAATCACTGGAGGAGGTAGATTTCAGACAAGAAGGACATATTGAAAATAACAGCCTTTCAACAAGTAAAGGGTCAGGGCCTGAAGAGAGACTCATTAAACACCCAGGCGCCATGTGCCTGCATGGGGAGAAAACTTTGGATAAAGAATGTCGTTCAGAGGAGCCGTGGTGCTTTTGTGAAGAGTCTCTGTGTCTGACTGATAAGAACCTAAATTGTAGTGAAGATGGAGATTATAAAGAAGAGAAATACAGCAACATTATTGAACATATTTTGAAGGATTTGCAGGAAATAAACCAGATCCAAACAGAAATAACTCAGCTTCGCCAGTACCTAGCAAATATGTCGGGTTCAGTCGATGAAATCACATCTTATATAGATAATGTACTGAGTGAAATAGAGTGCTTGAGTGTGGGAACTGTACTCACTCAGTATAAGAAACCACCCTCCAGTACCAGCCATACAAGAAACAATACAGAGAATGCAAAACTTATATATAAGGATCCCATGGAAACAAAAAATACCATTATGTTACTGAGTTGTACATCTTACTCGGCAGCAACTGACACACATGTTGCAACTTCTGTGGCTGACCATTTTAGGTTTGTTGATGATGGAAAAATGAATATGTCAAAGTTAATCAATTCAAGTTGCTCTTTGCCTGACATTTCAAACCGGAAGGAATCTGAAAAACCCCTGCATCATCAGCAGAGAGTTATCAGTGAATCAGACTCTAGTGCATGTGGTCACCTTGGCCTTCGAAAAAGCAAAAATTTTAAAGGAGAAGTACTTTATTTAGATAAGGAGAGTTGTTTTGAGCGACAGCCTTTCAACAAGACAAAAATAAGTGATGTTAATGTTGGAGTAGAAACAAACTGTAGTCCTGTTGAGTCTTTAGCAAGTAGCTTTTGTTTTCTGTTTGGATCACTTTCTCGCTCTGCTGCTTCAGGTATTTCAAAGTATGCTGAAGGGGACAGTGGACTCAAGGGAGGTATTTTGGTGGTGCCCTCTGGTATAGCAACCAGCTCAAATGTTGATTATGAGAAAGGATTATATGGTTCATTATTTGCAGTAAATAACTGTCCTCCAAATGTACAAATGCGTTTAAGATGTTATTCGGACTCTTGTACTTGCCTGAGGAAGACTGATGTCACCAATCCCCTAAGCAATATTAGTATACCCAGTATCATAAAGAACACTCCAAGAAACAATCTCAGTGACTCATATGATAGCAATTTACATATAAAGAAGTGCAATAATCTGAAAGGAACAAGTATATTTTCAACTTTTAAATATACAGAAGATGCTATCCCACTGCCTGAAACATTGTATTTAGTTTCCACCCATTCCAGTACCAGCTTGCCTGTTGAAGATTTTCTTCAAATACAATCCACTGAACAACTCTCAGAGTGGCATAATACAAAGAAAAAAGAAAGCCTGGATAATTCAAAAATATGCTTGGAAATCCCACTGTCGGGTCCTCTGGCTGCCATGCTTGATTGTTCAGATAGGCATCCCAGATTAAGTGCTGTAGAGTACAGGCAGCAGGGCACAGAATACTTAAATGAATGCCTGAACAACTTTCAGAGTATTCTGAAGGAAAAAAAACAAATTCAGCATAAGACGGCATGTGATATCCCCAAATACACACACACCTTTTCTGAAGAATTCCACCAAGGTATGTATCATAGCAAGCAGGCTGTATTTCAGTTTACATGTGTACAAAGAAATTTATACTTGTATATATCTTCAGAATAGCTGACAATAAGACAAAAATATACATAGCATACAACACCTAATATACAAAGTCATTTAAAGTTAACAACAAAACACAGAGCTCACGTCAATACACTTCATTTCTTCATTTCATCGTTCTTTTACTAAAAATGCAAGAATTGCAGAGCTATATTTTATACTTGTCTTGACACTACTGTCCGTTCCTTTACTTGAACTTATAAACTTGACCTCTCCTAAATGCTCTACACCCAGTGCTACTCAACTTCATGTACCTCAGGGATCCAAAGCTGGGAATTAGACTGATTGAAGGGCCGCAATGCAAAACAAATTAACTTTTTGCAATTAGTTGTTTCCTAAAGATTTAAGTTGGAATGTTTTAAAACTAGAAAATCTACTTAACTAATTTTCTTTGTATTTGGGGTTATGATTAATAAGCAATCCCAAATTAAAAGGAGTAATAAAGGTAGCAATTAGCACTTTATTTATAGTTGGGCTAACATAAGACTTCTGTTTTTGTAATCATAACATATCACTAGATAAAATTTTAACTAAACATCTGAAAATAGGACTAAAGTAAAAATGCATCTTAAAATAATTAAGAAAGCTATTTGAAATGTTACTGTAATTTAGATCTATTAACATTTTATTATCCAATCTACTTTTGCTCCGTTAACACTAGAATTACAAGAGCCTACGAAAAAACTCGTAAATCCGTCCCACCTTAAATCGCTTCTTAAATCCCTTCACACCTCTCCGCCAGCGTCCTTTGTCCTCTAAATGTTCTGATAAAGAGAAGCTAGAAGCAGCCGGCTATTCCATCCCCCCACCAATTTAGAACGTGCACGAACTTCTCCTAGCTCTTGCCTTGATTGAGTATATGGGAGTGAAGTGGAGTTTTAGAGTGGAAATAATAGATCGTTATTTGGAACACACGCATTTCATGTCTGTTCCGTTTCTACAGTAATCTGTGTAAACACATTGTTAAAACAGAAACATTTTTTATATTCTAGTAGTAGATGACAAAATGTAGGCATAAACTATATAATGTATGAAGCCTGAAGTCCAAATATCAAAGAAACATTTTCACAAAAGGTACAAATATTACACAACAATTGCGCTTTTATTCAAAAATATAACTGCAGAAACAAAAAGCCGCCTTAACATGCGACATTGACACCCGTTTATTATGTCTGCCTCCGTGGCGCAATAGAATCAGCTGCCGACTGGGAATCAAAAGGTCACGAGTTCGAACCTGCACCACTCCGTTTTGAGAAGTAAGCTGCTCTTAGTCTTACTATTTTAGAATAAAAGCATACATTTGATTTCAGTCTGTAACTGCCGGTGTGATTTATGATCCTTGTAAAGGTTAGCTTTGTTTTTGTTTTTTTTTTAATTCACTTTTCATTCTCTCAGTCGCGTTCAGAATCAATCCATACAACCCCATATGACACGGCTGTTTTCACATAAAGACGCGCTATAGCTCTGCAGTGTACCATGATGCATACTAACGCCCCCCCCCCAAAGGATTCTGACACACAAACGCTGGCGAAGCTGCCTTCTTCGTATCTCACCGTCACTTGATTTTCTTTTTATTCAGTTTTATTGAGTGTTCCTGCCAGTCCCCGCATGTTGCTGTATGCTGTTTCTTTTGTACTCCAGGACATGCAGAGGAGAGAATGGTAAAGAGCAACAACAACAACAACAACAACATTTATTTATATAGCACATTTTCATACAAAAAAA
>JANRMT010062837.1:16866569-16879011 GCA_026402145.1 Polypterus bichir lapradei | reverse complement strand
ATGACAAAACAATTACATTAACAATCATGTTACGTTATTTTTAAAATTTTTCCTTTTCTTTTTCATACCTTCTTTAACACACTACTTCTCCGCTGCGAAGCGCGGGTATTCTGCTAGTATATATATATATGACAGCAACACTCATCACTCACAACAGTGACAAAACAATTACATTGACAATCATGTTACGTTATTTTCAAAATGTTTCATTTTCTTTTTCATTACTTCTTTAACACACTACTTCTCCGCTGCGAAGCACGGGTATTTTGCTAGTTTACAAATAAAGTTAAGACCGTAAACGGTTTTCAATTTGATAAAAAATGGGATCAGACTAAGAAAAAAAAAAACAATATTTAAAAACAAAATTTTGACCATAAATAAAATATTCTTTTGTTTTTCTTGTTATCCTTTTGTTGAACAATCTGTATTAAATTGATTAAAGCATTAGAATTAAAAGCTTTTAAAAACAACTAAATATTTCATTTAAGGTCAAAATTGAAATCCATTTTTTGTACACCACTCTATACTTTAATTTGAATTGAATGAGTTTGAATTGTGGAATTGCAATGGCGAATTTAGAACACAAGGAGGGTGAAGAGCAAATGCGCTCTCTCCGCTATAAATGTAAAGTTCTTTCTTAGCCAAATATGCACCTTACCTATGAGTGTGTAAAGAATGCTGATGAGATATGAAACAAAACCAGTAGTCAATGTGCATGCCGCCAGTTGAATAGTGAATAAGCTACTCTTTGGGGTTCATATATTTGTAACTCTGACTCTGAAGGAGTCAGTGCCTCAGCAGCCAAGAACCTCACCACAAGTCACTTCTTCAGTACTGGCAGAAGAAATTGTCAACATGCAGTCTGCTGGTGCCATGGCTGAGGACCCTGTCTGTGCACCTGCATTACAGGCGCTCGTCAAACGAATATTTTCACTGTGTGGGTATCTGCGCAATGGACGTCATTGCAACATGAAAAAAATCTCTCAAAATGCGTGCTTGTTTAAAGCTTAAAAGACTGGTTTCTTTGGTTGACACTCATTAGGCCACTTAATCTGTTTGATCATTGATAGTCAAGCTGTGTTTAACGGCATTATGAACTGCGAGTGTATTTTGTCGAATGAAACATAACTTACATTGAAATATGTGAAGGCCAGCATTTGGGGTCTTGCAACAGAAAAAAAACAAAAATTGTACTAATATTATATAAAAAAAAGCCAGAACTAAATAAAATAAAAACTAAAAGTTTAAGCACAGAACTAAATTAAAATAAAAATACTTGATTCCACTGAAAACTATAACGAAATAAAAATAAAAATTCATTTTATAAAATAAAATAAAAACTAAAACTACAATTAATATAAGAACTGAAATATCACTTGGACTTGGAAGGTGTGGACTGTGGCTGCTAGTGTCTCCACCAGCTCAGCGAGAAATGGATGTGCTGGGGAGACAAAGAGAGAGTTGCGCTGGGCTTGTCTGACAGAGCATGAAGGACCCAACAACTGTTGGTTTACTCTCATTTTTAATTCTGATTTTCACTCTCACGGATTGTTACCTGCTTTTTTTTTTTAAGGATTATTTATTTATTGAAGAGAACACTGCACTTTTTGGACACATTTTGTTTTTGATGGTTTTAATAAAAGCACTATGTTCATTTTGACTCCCACCCCTTGCTTTGAGTAAGCGCCCTCATTTGCTACGATCATCCTTTGGTTGCATTACAGATGGTGG
This sequence comes from Polypterus bichir lapradei, assembly GCA_026402145.1. Taxonomy (NCBI): domain Eukaryota; kingdom Metazoa; phylum Chordata; class Cladistia; order Polypteriformes; family Polypteridae; genus Polypterus; species Polypterus bichir. The sequence continues at coordinate 16,877,280 of JANRMT010062837.1, read as the reverse complement.
CGGCTTCAAGTGGCTCCTGGATACAACTGCAGCATGGAGCCAACCTGCACCATCATAAAACCTTACAGGCAGTCTACTCTTTCAATACTAAAATACTAAAATATGCAATTTTCACACATATATGCCGAGGTGAGCAGCACATCACAGCTGAGTAAATCTGCTTTTATCAAATATCCCATCTATGCTAAGTCACATACAGTAAAGGCTCATTATATTTGTATAGCCAAGGTTCAGAGTATTCCAATGATGTATAGTTATCTATGACTGGTCAATCATAATACATATCATAGCTGTGCATAAAAAAAACAAGAAACCACCTGGGCCCACCTCTTCCTCCCAGAATCCTTGTTAAACGGAAGAATCACCATGTTGAACAGTCTGCCCCATTGAAAAGTCAGAACAACTCATGAGCGTTTTACCACACATTTTATTTTAATTTTTTTTGACTGATAGACAGGGTTAGCCGCAAGGTGTTCTCAAGCTCTTTAATCTTGCTGTCTTTTTCATGCACATTATTTTGCAAATGCATTCATCTCTCAAACTGAGGGTGCTTTAACCACTCTATGTCAGAAGTTGTGAGGGGCAGCCATGGCTATTACCTGGCTGGGACACCAACAGAATGGAAGGACTGGGGTAGACAGCATCGGTGAGGCAGTACCTCCCCTGGAATGCTAGAGGGCAGCCCTCCTGGGCAGCTGTGGTACCCCAGAGAGCACGATAGGAGATGGAGTTTGGCACAGCCCTGTTGGGGCCACCAGGAGGAGCTGCAGAGCATTATAGTGGACTTCTACCACACCTGGGAGTGATTCCAGGTAATCTTGATGAGCCACCTGGAACACTCCCAGGACCTGAATAAAAGTGGAAAGAGTATAGTGTAAAGGACTGTGAATTTTGCTTTGTGTACTGTGCTGTTATCATAGTTAACGAAAACTAAAATCAAAACTGAAACTATTATTACAAAAACATTTTCGTAAACTGAAATAAAATAATTAACAAAACCGAAATGAAAAACTAAAACTAAACAAAACTATTAAAGTAGCTGGAAAGACTAACTGAAATAAAATAATTTACTAAAATAATTTTAGTTTTTGTTTTTAAATGAATATTCTTGCTGTTAACTCTTATAACTTTTAACTCTAAAACTGAAAGTTGTCCACCACGAGCCGCCCGCACATATTCATCCATTGCACGGCCGCTGGTGAAGGAGAGCGGGTGTTCACACAGCATTTGCAGTGACAAAGTGAGCTGAACACGTGCAAAAAGCATGTGGAATAGAAAGAGATTTACATGCCACCTATCTTTGCATTTGTTGTATATCAAGATGTAACTCAAGTGCCTGAAATAGAAATGTGCTGGTCAACAAAAACTTTACTATATGGACAGAAAAATCACGAGTGAGTAATGTTTCAGTTTATTTCTCATGTGCCTGCTTTTTGTTGACAGTAATTCGCCTGGCACTTCGCACACAAAGTATACGAAGTATAGAGAAAGTATAGTAAACATGAAAAAAATTTGACCTCAAGATTTTAGACCTCCCCCATGTCTGAAAATACTGTTTTTTGAGAATGTGTGTGTAAACATGATATCTCAAAAACACAACTAGATAGATGGATGAAATTTGGCATGTGTTTGTTACACCAAAATTGTAGATCTGTAGTCATTTTTGGGCCAAATCCATCAACCGGAAGTGGTACTTTACCAGAACACATGCTAGATTTTTTTTTTTTATTCATGCAGCTGTAGAGTCCTATTTATTCAATGTTACTTTTATAATAATTGTTTAATATATTATTCATTTGGTTTGATTTGTTGTTGATGGTTCTTTAATGTGCATAATATAATCCTTGTCTTGCGGTTTACTCCTCAAATATCCATCCCCATATCTGAGTACACGAGAAAGTCGAGGGGAGACCACTGGCGATTTTTGAAAATAAAACGGCTCTGATCGAGACACTGATAAGGTCACCATACAAGATCAGCATATTGTTGCTGACCAATCACTTTTGTTTTAAAATCGTTGTTTAACAACAAAGCGATAGAAACCTTGTAAAATCCCGAAGTTAGCAACGTCTCTACTTAACTACAAGTAGGTAGGCGAAGAGAGTCTGCCAAGTGATGAAAAGCTAAACATACCAATGTGTATTTGTATTTAAGCTACATTTATTAATTTCTCTTTTTTAGTTAATATTCACAGCTCAAAATACCTGATATTGTGAAAATAATCCAGTAGCAGAATTAACTCATTGTCACCCTTTTATAGAAACGGCAGACACGAAGAAACGATAACAGTGTTAATGTTTCTGATGTGCAATTTGTTGGAATGACAAATGCAATGCATATGTCTTTGTTATATGCAAAAAAGAAGAAAAATCTAGGGTTGCAAACGTATGCGAACTGCTGCATTTGAAGATGGTGAAAAAGCCATTTTTATGTGGTTCAGTGATGCTCCGTCAAGAAACATTCCTATTGATGCGGCACTCATTCAAGAAAATGTGTGGTTTTTAAACTCTCTTGGGACCTCTGTCAATGGGACAACACGCTGTGAGCCTGCTGTTTCCCTGCCCTGGAAAAGGACAAACATTCTTACACAGATGCTGCAATCATGTTTTGGGATGCACTTCAGTGCGACGTTCCCGTTGGATGGGGGGGATCCCAAAAGAGTTCAGAAACCTCACAATATGAAGAAGAAGAAGAAGAAGAGGATTATTCGGCTTCTGATTGATAACTGTGCTGCCCACAACATACTTCCACATGCAGATAATGTTTGCGTTGAATTCCTCCCGCCCAATTGCACAGCAGTGCTTCAGCCATTGGGTTTGGGCATGATTCGCACCCTGAAAGTATATTATCGCAAGGAAATGCTGAGAAAAATTCTCGTCAGCATAACTTGTAGGCAGGAGGAGATTAAAATTAACTTGGAAGAAACTATTGAAGCTGCTTTCATTTCCAACATCCTATCTTTGTGAGGCAGCGTTTTCTGCAGTGACAGCAACCAAAACGAGATCATGGAGTAGACTTAACATAAGCAACACACTTCGTGTGTCACTGTCTTCCATCATCCCCAGATGGGATCTTCTGGTTGCAGGAAAAGTTCAAGACTCCCACTGATTCTGCATTATGGTAAGCTGTATAATTTCTATTACGATATTCTAACTTAATAATAATAGAAATGCAATGTAAATTGTGTATAAAACTGCCCTACAAACCCGCCCCTAAAAATCCTCTTCCCCTCACCCCCCCCTCCCCACCAGGTCCATGGAAAAATCTGCTTCTAGTAAAGCGGTCCTTGGTGTCAAAAAGGTTGGGGACCACTGCTGTAGACATTTAGAGTAAAAAAATCCCAAACCAAATTTCATTACAAATTGGCCCATTCTGGGCAACAAAAGGAAAAGAAAAAAGTGCCAACAGTTAGCGCAGAATTGTTCAGCACAAATGATAAATAGAAAATGTTTTAAAAATTGTAAAATTGTTCATATTCAGTACCTGGTTTTGATTATGCTTGTTTTTATCAGACAAAAAAAAAAACAAATAGTAAACTGTTTTGTGTAGTGTAGTAAGCTTCCACTAACATTAAACTAATATTATATACAAACTTGTTAAGTGTACAGTTCTGTCTCATTGTGACACAAAAACTAAACTCCATAGTAGCTCTTTAACTGTACCATAATTACTAAAACTAAAATATATAAAAATAAAATAGAAATGTCTTTGTAAAATAAAAACTAAATTAAAACTAAAAATACACAATGAAGGAAAACTAAAACTAAAATGAATTTCCAAGTAAGGTCAGAAAAAATATAGAAATATGATATTTTGCTGTGTCTTATTTATTTTTATAAAAAATATCAGATACTGCACTTGAATCAATATAAATATGAATAATCCTACTGCTAAAAAAAATTATTCTTGTTAATTGTTTAATTTAAAAAATGCATTAATTCAGTTGCTTTTTTCACCCTTTACTAGTTTTTGTGTTAACAATAATAATGGATGAAGTTTGCTTTTTGCTGATTCAGTTCATTCTGAGACTTTTCATGTTTTTGGTCTTTTCTAGATTTACATGGTAATTTAATAAATACAATTAATCATATTATTGATGCTTAATCTTTTTGGGTGGTTCCCTCACTTTGTGGGATTGCCTTAAAGGCAAAAATACAATAATATGGGAATGGATCAATATATATGGGGGGAATGGTCATTCCTATGCTGAAAAAAGAAAAGACATAACATTTTGGCTGTTGAAGCCTTTATTAGGTGCCTTGTTCTCTTTTATTCAAGCAAGGGAATAACACTAACATAGCCCTTCACCAAGTCCATACTTTACACATGTTTAACTGTTGATAACAGTTTTTATGACAACCAATAAACCCACATTTACAAGAACATACTGCCTTATCTAAATTGCTAGCACTGCTTGAACTTAGGGTGGCACGGTGGCGCAGTGGGTAGCACTACTGCCTCGCAGTTAGGAGACCTGGGTTCACTTCCCGGGTCCTCCCTGCATGGATTTTGCATGTTCTCCCCGTGTCTGCGTGGGTTTCCTCCCACAGTCCAAAGATGTGCAGGTTAGGTACAATCTAAATTGTCCCTAGTGTGTGTGGGCTGGTGCCCTGCCTGGGGTTTGTTTCCTGCCTTGCGCTCTGCGTTGGCTGGGACTGGCTCCAGTGGACCCCCATGACCCTGTAGTTGGGATGTAGCGGGTTGGGTAATGGATGGATGGATGGATGCTTGAACTTAACTTAGAGCTGGCAATGCTTAAAATCAAGTTAGCTCATTAATTAGATTTTAAAACAATCAAGAGAGTACTTAATAACAAAATGAATCACCCCTTTTGCAAAGTTTGCATTTGTAAATTGCAGAGACAGATATTAAACCTGTATAACAGTACAGTTTTTAGTATTATTTGCATGACTCTGCATTTACCTTTCCAAATTACCCATTTGAATTAATCTTAAAGTTTGAGTGAGTGTGTGTGTATAAACTCAGAATAAAGACAAATATTTTACATTTAATTAATATGAATTAAACATAAACTTAATAAGCACACACAAGCAGCTAAATATTTTCAAAATCAAATCTGTTTTGCAACTTTTTGCATTATGTTCAAATATAACTTGAACTGTGGCAGAAGTATTGTCTATTTCAAACCAGAGAACAAAAGGACATCCCAGTTGGAGGATGATGTTGTGCTATAATATTTTGAGATTATTTAGCAAATTCCGAGTAGTAAGTATAATACGTAAATAAAGAAGCATCACTGTGATATTTGCTTACAGATACACAAAGCTGCATTTATACACTGCATTTTATTCACATACAAAACAACTTCACCTTTGTATACAAAGTATATTGAAATTAATACGGCCGTCTGTCCACAGAGAAAAACAGGGAGAAGAAAGGGTGTGTAGGGTAACTACATTATTAGCTAGGCAGATTTTAGTAAGATGTATTTTAATAAAATTATAAAAGGCGAACCCTTAACAATATGCTGCAAGCTTCCTGCATTTCACAATGTCTTAAACATCAGAGTGCTATTTAAAAATACAATTTTTTAGTCAGTCAGTCAGTCATTTTCCAACCCACTATATCCTAACACAGGGTCACGGGGGTCTGCTGTTTAGAATCCGTTCATATACTTTCTTACCATATGCCTTTCAAAAATAATTTAGATTTTTCTTTTTTCCTGTAAAATGCACCATCTGTATCAGTATTAAGTTAGAAATAAGGTAGTTTACAATATATGTTCATTATGTGCACCAGAGGCTCATTTTCATTCTATAATAAATAAAATGCATATTTCTACTAACATAACACTTAAAAACAGTGGTCTATTATTCTTTCAATCATACTTTAATGATTTTGCTTCTTTTAAATGCTAGCCACTTGCAGTGTTAAAATGGCAATCAAGAATCCAGGTTAACATGTCTTCTTGTGTCAATAACAAGTCAACCTATAAAACATAATTCTATACAGTACTAATAAACTTCATATATGCAGCACTAGTGGAAAGGGAGATAGAAGGATAAGTTTAATAAGCATGGCCTGACAATGCTGGCAACAACTGGCTGGGGTTCTTCAACATTTAGAGGAATGACATGTTCAAAAATAGAATGATGGCTGCATGTTAAGAAAAGCAAATAATTCTAAAAGATATCACATCTAAAAGGTCCATCGTAGCTCTTCATTACTGAATGTTGACCAGTCAGTATATATTTTTTTTAGGCAGTGTATAAAAAAGTAATATATAACAGTTGTTATGAAACATGTACTGTATTAATTTGTTTCTATGATTTTTACTTTTTGGTTGATTGGCAACAATATTTTGTGAGCTTTAGTTGTTGGCAACAAACCCCTTTGCTAGAGTCACTTCTTAGTACCATACTGCGAGAACTTCTTAGTAGTATTTTTATAAAATATTATATTATTATATTATAGGAAAGTTACAAATACATAGTGGAAAAAAATACATATTTATGAAGCATAAACTTAATTGTTCAAAATGTTATAATTAAGGAGACCTGTTTATGTATTGTATCAGGAATAAAAAACAGAAGGAACTGTTACCCAATCTTGTTTTGCACCCAGTGCTACCTGTATAGGTTAAGCTCCTTCAATGTTGAACATAATTAAATGTACTTCATAATGGACTGACATGAGTGGAACTGCTGTAGAATTCAGTATTTTTTCCTCTAATTCTTCTGTTGCTTTTTTTTTTACTAGCAGTACATGAAATACAGTTAGGAACACCATGTTTGTTCATATTAAATTACTATAATACTCAGCCCCAGGTCACACTAGCTTGTATGAGCTTTTTTATTTAGTGTTATTTTGTGTTCCTTAATCCCTGAAAAGTTGGGCTTTCCACCAAAGCAAAAAAAAAAAAAAAGATTTTTGTGAAGTTTACAAGACATGCTCAAATAAAAAAAAAAGCCTGACATCACTGGCAGTTAAAGAGCACTAATTTTAAAAATAAAATGGAAACACAGACACAGTTTGCATGAAAGGAGAAAATGTTGGAAAAAAATAAAAAGGCAGACTTAACAGTCCCAAATCTCCTTTCCCCACCACCCAAGAAACGGCTCCAAGAACAGCAGAAAACATGCACAACTTACCCTTTTTCCAGGAGAAGATGCATTCAGTGTTAGTTCTTTTTGAAGTCACTGATTCTCTGTAAAGCAAGGGGAGCAGAGGCATCCAAAGGGTGGATTAAAATATACGCTGAAAAAAAGATCTTGAATGGTGTCTGGTTAGAATTAAGAATCAGTCTTATCCAGTGTCTTATAAATGTAAGTGGGTGGAATTCAGCTAATTAATGAAGAGAACATGAGCAGTGTGAAAAAGTAGGAGGATTAAAAGGAAAGATAACTGACAGCACATGCAAAAAACAACAGCCACAGGCTTTGTAAGGCAAATGCTTTTACTTTTGGAGATTCAACAACCCAGTCCACAAACCAAACTAGAGCATGAGCTACAGTAAATGTTTACTCTCACTCACTCAGACCAGTTTACACTTTACCATGTTCACTGAAACTAAGTGGGTATACACTTTTTAATGCATTTATAGTATATACAGGTATGCACATGCATCACCTGGCAATTTCTCTAGTCAAACAGAATATGAAAAGAATACAGCATATTTGGAATTTAGTTTGTGATTTCAATGGAACGGTCAACTGAAAAATCATTCAAAGATGATAAGTAAAAAGGAAAAGACAGAGAAAGGACACCATTACAAACAATCTTCCGTGTGAACGAGAATGGGAAAGCAGGTTCAAGGTGACATCAATGAGGAAATAGTTAAGAGCACTGCATTGCCATGTTCCTGAATAATACGATTAAACCATTTACTTGACAGAAAAGAAGCCACCGTGGTTGCTGGAATCAATTCTAATTGAAGCACCAGTCTATCATAGGGTACAATGGTGCACACAACCACCCTCACTTATAAAGGAACAATTTACAGTTTTCAGACAATCTAACATAAATGTATACAATGTGAGAAGAAATCCAGAGTAACAAGAGAAAAAGAACCTGCAGATTGAGGGAAACCGTAAACTCCACACGGACAGTGCCTGGGCAAGGATACAAACAGAGAATTCTAAAAACATTTCTTAATAAATGAATTAATAAATGCTGCCCATTATTATCAGACTATAAGGTAACTATAAGTGGATATCCAAATTTAAGAACTATAATGTTCCTTACTGCTTTAATTGTGAAAAATTGTTTATACTACAAAATCTCACAGAAACAGAATGTTAAGCAAGTCATATGGAGGAGGAGGAGTGGGATGAATTCCAAACATACAAAAAAAGGCACTTAATAATCCTAAAGCAGTGCAGGAAAAAAAAAATGTTCCAAAATGATGAATATACCGGAGAGCCAGCTATTGTGGGAAGGCAGAAAAAAAGAAAAGGATATTACTGTTCAACATATAGTTTTTTATATAGAGTTGTTTTTTACAGTTGCATGCACAGAGGCATGCAGAGAACAAATAAACCAGTGATTAGACCAGTAATCAAGGCATCAGCTTTAAAGTACCCGACACACAGCCAGAATACAACACCACTCAAAAAATCTACTTAGAACCAAGTGTAGCAATTGCAATTTAGCAATTGGATATAAAATGAATCCTTAATTAATCAATAATACAATCTTAATGTAACAATTAAGTTGTCTTTTAAAGATAATAACAACAAAACAAAGACATGAGACATATGTAATATTAAATAGGTAAAACTGGCTAGGTTGAGGTAGGAAGCAACAGGGTTGAAGAATAAAAGTAGAGAGTGGTCAAAATAATTCTCCAAACTAATGGTGTAGGCTATTAGATTAGAGTTGTGATATCCATAGTTTCTAGCTTAATAGTTTGAAATGCCATTTTAATGGGGCAGATGTTGCTTGTTATAAGGTTCTGTCTATTCGGGTGGTCTAGTTGCTCCTATGAAGATCATGCAAAATATATATTCAAAGATTTACCAGATCTTAAGAGTTTAAAATGCCTTATGTGACAGAGGCAAACCTGTTTTATTCAATACAAAAGCTCATGCAAGCTCATCCTGAGTATGCTCCACAGTGGCATGGCACACAGTCTAACACTGCTACCATCACCAAAGAATGCACAGCTGTACTTTGTATTCACAATAACACTGAAGTAGGAGATCTTACACAGCCACTCAACTAATGAATTCTACTTTATTAATGGACTACAGAAACTGAAAACTAAATTCAGAATCAAGATCAGTGACTAGAAAAACCCCAAAATGAGTATCTGATCTCTTGAAACAATAAGAGAAAAACACATAAAAATTATGTAAAAATCCAATTATAACATCATGGGGTCATGGCTTGCTGGGGCACATTTTGACATAAGTGTGATGATTGTAGTCACAAGACAACTGGTTGTACATGTCTGTTTTGAATAAAACTGATGTGGATGATGATTAAACCAAGTGCCTTGCTATAAAAGTTTTAGATCTACAATCTTAGTCATCAAATTATTTTTAAATAATAAACCAGTACAAGTAAAGTTGGGCTAGTAGGCAGAGCCATACATGGCAATACAGGACGTCTCATGACTCTCAAATTTCTTTCATTAGCTTTCTTGTTCTGTGACTTGGCCAAAAGCATTGCAATAATATAAGTAATCTTTTATTAATGTTTAAATGGCTTCTTCTACTCCATTCCACTTCCTTTATTTATAACATAAGTTAGACACTACCTTTCAAGTACTCTCAGGAACAGATCACAAATATTGTTAGTGGACTTTAAAAGTATTATAGGGAAAATGGCTTACATTCATGACATGCAAAGACTCTACATTTACAAATGCAAAGAATTTAGCAGATGCTTTGCAGGCCAAAAAAATGCTCTAGCAGTGGGCCATGGTTTTGGCAGCCCTAATATAAAACATGGTCATAATTATCTGAGGACACTCTCTTTACCATTATCATTTACTTCAGATTTTCTTTGTGTCCATGATGGCATTTAGTCTGACTTGGAGAGGAGGCACAATCAGATACAGTATGATAGCTCTATAAGATAGTTTGAATGAAATTGTCACCATTATTATAAAGTAACTTTTGCATTTAATTTTTCATATTATAACTGCATTTTATATAATGGACAGTCCTAAACATAGAAATGTGTTTTAAAAAATAGTTTGAACTGAATTGAATGGAGGTAGTGAAACGGAAAAAAGAGAGTGTTGTATCAAGATTTTCTGAGCTAAATTATGAAAATGATAGAAGACAGATAACTTGTAAAAGTTATTTTTTTCAGTTTTATTATCTCTGTCACGTTCACACTCTCCCTCCCCGCCTCCTGATCTAACCCTACCTAACAACGTCAGCATAAATTTACATCCAATCTGACGCTATTAGGTTTTCAAATAATATTGCATTAGTGCAATGATGTTTTATGATTGGTACTCTATTCAGGTCATAAAATGATTTCTTCAAAATGTCACATATATCTGTCTTTTTCTTTGCTTTCCCCAGTGCTGCGTTGACAAAATGGACCGGAAGGCGTGAGCTTATTCAGTACAAACAGGAACCAGTGACCGGTTGCTGTGTGCTACAACATGCTTGATATGGTGGCGATGAACACTACTGAGAAAAGAAGAGCGTTCTTGGCTCACCCTGCAGAGGAACTTTGTCATTGCATCTTACAAGAAAAGGCAATGGAAAAAGAAAAAGAGGATGCAACATCG
>JANRMT010062837.1:16852331-16866169 GCA_026402145.1 Polypterus bichir lapradei | reverse complement strand
AGTTTATCAGCAAAGTGCGTATTTGGGAACACCGTTGTGCCGACTTGGTTCAACATTACTTGGCAACAGGGAAAGTGGGGCAAGTTGCACTGGTGCATTTGTGTCTCCCATAAAAGCAGCTTCACTTGAAATCACTTTGTGATTGTGCACGGGTAAAAACGTCTGCTGAAGTGTCAGATTCTTCTTTAATTCTTCTGCTTTCTGTATCTTCTGCATTGCATTCAGGTCTTTCTCGTTATCCTGATGTTTTGTCTCATAGTGCCGTCTTAGATTAAATTCTGTAATTACAGCCACATTAGCTCCACAAATGAGACACACGGGTTTACAAACGCCAGCAGTAGCCTGTCTATGAACTTAATTTAAAGTTTAGGTTTACACCGTGCTTTGTTTCTGTAGTAGCAGCACTTATGAATATGGTTGTATATGTCACTCGCTCGCTTCTTATTGTTTCACTGCCTTCTCAATTATATAATGCATGTTTTCTTCAGCGCTTTTTGGAGCTCTTCCTGGTTTTCTACGTACTGCGTGATTACGTCACATGAAACTCCGCCCCCACGGCTTTCAAGCTCATCTCCATTACAGTAAATGGAGAAAAACAGCTTCCAGTTATGACCATTACGCGTAGAATTTCGAAATGAAACCTGCTTAACTTTTGTAAGTGAGCTGTAAGGAATAAGCCTGCCAAATTTCAGCCTTCTACCTACACGGGAAGTTGGAGAATTAGTGATGAGTCAGTGAGTGAGTGAGTCAGTCAGTCAGTCAGTCAGTGAGGGCTTTGCCTTTTATTAGTATAGATAACAGAAGCTTACTACTCAAAATGGTAAATTTGGGAGGCAGGCAGGATCAATCCGGCGACCTCTTGATTACAAGTCAGCAGTTCTTACTGCTGCACCACGGAAGCTGTCCTATTATACTTGTACCTTTTCTGAAAGTGTTTATTTGATATTTGGACTTCAGGCTTCATACATTATACACTTCATCATTTATTACTAAAACATGAAAAATGTTTCTGTTTTAACGATGTATTTACATAGATTGTTGCAGACACGGAACACACATGAAATGTATATATTCCAAATGACGATGTATTATTATTTACCCTATACAGCTCCAGGTACTGAGAATCTTCTTTGCGAATTGAACTTTGGCGGTGGGCGGTGGGATGGGATAGTAGGCTACTTGCTGTTTGTGCTGATTGACACATTTACAACACAAAAGATGCTGACGGAGAGGTGAGAAGGGATTTAAGGTGGGCCGGAATAACAAGTTTTTTTGTGGGCTTTGATAATTCTAGTGTTAAAAGTCATGATCAGTATTCACTCTCTTTTCTCTCTGCATCAACTCAGTCTGGGTTATAATAATAATAATAATAATAATAATGCATTTTATTTAATAGGCGCCTTTCTTATCACTAAAGGCCACCTTACAATAGAGTTAAACAACAATTAATAAAATAAAAACAAGAAAATGATAAATCACAAAGCAATAATTAGTGAACAATTAGTAAACAAACAAATATGACAGGCAGTAACAGTGTAGAATTCACAATTGATATGCCAGCTTGAAAAGAAAAGTTTTGAGGGTAGTTTTAAACTGTGCTATTGAATCAAGTTGACAAATATGAGAGGGAAAAGAATTCCAGAGTTGAGGAGCACTATGAGAGAATGCTCGAGCTCCCATTGAAATGAGTTTGACATGTGGTACAGAAAGTAGAACTGCAGATGAAGATCTGAGTAAGCAAGAGGGAGTGTAAATCTGGAGGAGATCAGTGAGGTAGGGAGGAGCAAGGCTGTGGAGAGCTTTAAATGTTAAGAGCAGTATTTTGTATTGTATTCTGTAGTTAACAGGGAGCCAGTGAAGTTGAAAGAGAATAGGTGTAATATGTTCAGTGGATTTAGAACAGGTTATTATCCTGGCAGCAGAATTTTGAATAAGCTGTAAGCGATGAATAAGTTTTTGTGGAATGCCAGATAGAACAGCGTTACAATAATCTATACATGAGGTGACTAGGGCATTAACCAATACTTCAGTATTGTGCTGGGTAAGAACAGGATGAAGTCTAGAAATGTTCTGAAGATGGTAGAAGGCAGTCGAGAAATTGTACTTATATGAGAAGAAAAAGAGAGTACTGTCAAGAATAACGCCCAGGCTCTTAACATGGGAAGAAATATTTGTGTTAATATTGTTAATTAAAAGAGGAGAATGGTTAATCTTAGCAAGTGTTGATGTAGAGCCAATGAGGAGCACCTCAGTTTTATTGATGTTTAGTTGGAGGAAATTGTGAGTTATCCATGTCTTTATGTCTTGGAGACATGCCATAAGGGCATCTGGAGGGAAAACAGAAATGGATTTAGTGGATAGATATAGCTGTGTGTCATCAGCATAGCAATGAAACTTAATACCATGGTGCCGGAAGATATTACCTATTGGGAAGATATAAATGAGAAAAAGAAGTGACCCCAAAACAGAACCCTGCGGAACTCCCTGAGTAACGACTGCATTCTCAGATTTAAAGCCCTTTATTTGTGCAAATTGCTTCCTATCAGTTAGGAAGGATGAAAACCACTGGAGGACAAGGCCACAGACTCCAAGACTAGTTAGACGTTTCAAAAGTATCTGGTGAGATATGGTCAAATGCAGAAATGAGGTCAAGAAGCACAAGAATTGATAAAAGTCCCATGTCAGCTGCCCGGAGAAGATCACTTGTGATTTTGACCAGGGCAGTTTCTGTGCTGTGTTTAGGGCGAAACCCAGATTGAAACTATTCAAAAAGGTTTATTTTTTGAAAGGTGGGACTGGAGTTGGGAGGCAACTATCACTTATATCAGCAGACCACCTGGTATGTTAGATAAATTTCTTCTTATGGTATGCTAAAAAAAAAAAAGTACAAAAGAAAACTTGTGAACAGATTTAAATTCAAAAAATGTTTTATTACAATTTGTATATGCAAAAAGAAATAGAAAATGTGATTTTCTAACAGTATATTAGACTTAAAACGTCTTTGTGTATGGATTTATGAGTGGATGTCATGCAAAGATATTGTGTCATGTGCTGTGTTTGCTTAGCAGAGGTTTTTGATTGAGAAAGAAGCTGTGCTTTTTTTGGGTCAAGAGAGGGTCACGGGGTCCATGAGGGGCCTGGTCCTCCTAAAATCCACCACCAGCTCCTTGGTTTTGCTAGTGTTCATCTGTAGGTGGTTTGAGTCACACCATTTAACAAAGTCCTTGATTAGGTTCCTATACTCCACCTCCTGCCCACTCCTGATACAGCCCACGATATCAGTGTCATCAGCGAAATTTTGCACGTGGCAGGACTCCGAATTGTATTGGAAGTCTGATGTATATAGGCTAAACAGGACTGGAGAAAGCACAGTCCCCTGCGGTGCTCCTGTGCTGCTGACCACAATGTCAGACCTGCAGTCCCCAAGATGCACATACTGAGGTCTGTCTGTAAGACAGTTCACGATCCATGCCACCAGGTATGAATCTACTCCCATCTCTGTCAGCTTGTCTAAAGGAGCAGAGGTTGGATGGTGTTGAAGGAGCTAGAGAAGTCCAGAAACATAATTCTTACTGCACCATGCCTCTGTCCAAGTGGACTGAGTGGACCATGTATAATTACATTGATTATTTCATTTTATCTTTATACTGTGTAAGTTTTCAATGTTAATACTATAGATCACTGAGATAAAATGATGAACACTGCCACCTAAAGTTTTAAAAGTAACTTTGTTATATTACAACTTCCAAATTCTTTGATAGAAAATCAGCAAATTCTGTGCCTACTTTATTTCAATGCTTTATAGTGTTTACAAGTGTCAGGTGAACAGGCCAGGAAAATGTGCGCAGCTTAAAATAATAATGTTAAATTCTAGACTTTTCACAATAATTACAACATTAAGTCACTTCTGTACAAAGGTATCAACTACATTTTAAATTGCATTTTCAGTTATTCCATCAATTCATTTTCTTATTTACTTAATGTTATTCAAGACCACAAGCTGCTGAGGGATATGTAAAACACATCAGTGTTAATTTATTCTAAGAATATCTTAATTTCAATTTAACTTGAAATAAATTCTGAAAATTTTGACTTATGTGAAATGTATTTTAAAATAACTAAATTAAATTTCAGGCATTTCAATTTGTCATGTATTTTGTAATATCTTGAAATATCTTTCCATTTAATTTAAGAAATATGAAATGCATTTCAAGATTACCTAAAAGTAACAGTAAGTCTTACTGAAAAGACAGGACATTTTACATTAACTTGGTTTTGAAATATCATGATTTTTTTTAAGTTACTCTCAATATTCATTTCAGATATCTGAAAGTGATCTGAGTGTCATTTAAAGATAACCTGAAATGTATCTGTGATATCTGAAAATGCATTTAATCAAGAAGATATATTATCAAATACAGTGTCAATAATTAATTTTAAGGTATCTTAAAACACATTTCAAGACATCTTAAAATGCTTTAAGAAACAAGATGTTTTAGGGTTTTAAATGCATTTCTTTATAAAAAAGAAAAAAAAATCCTCAAATTGTAGATCTATCATCTGTCATTTAAACACCATATTATTCTCAAAAATACTATCTAATGAGTTTCACAATTCATTACCCTACATTATTCTATAGGATACAATATTCTCTTTTGATTTCTACCTATTAAACATGATATGGGCCTAATCACTGTCAAAGTAAAAATACAATAATTAGTACAGGAAAGGCGTCAGTTTAATTTTGCATTGTGAAACTTTTATCACTTATTGAAGTGCTAATGTTACACACCTATTAAGGAAAGCATTACATTTTCAACAATGCAAATACTGTTATATTATGAAAAATTCTTTCTCATTATTCAAAAACTGTATGCTACACCATGACTAGAAATTTTTGCAAGTGAAATACTGTATCTTAATGAAGTTTCACGTACTATTTAAACATTTTTTCTATATTTGTTTCGCAATGATATCTTGAAGTCATACAAGAGTCGCAAATACTGAAATAATGAAATTAATCACCACCATCAGCTATATGCTTAACTTATTTCTTTCCCATATTTTACAAACTTATATTACATTAACATTGTATTCAGTGGCACCTTTTGGCATAAAAAGTCTGGGGCTATACCAGAAATTTCCTTAATTTGTGAAGATTTCTTTAACATTTACATTAACTTACCTAAATAACAATCTTTGTTTATCCTTTTTTTTGTAATTAATAGCAAATCCTTCACGTTCATGTATCACTGACATAAAAAAAACCCCAAATCAGACAAGGGATGCTGGTTCCTAGTCTTTTTTGATTGACATGATTGATCACTGTGGTATTCTCTACATCACAATCACCTGACAAATGAAAGCAATTTATATTTGACATCCAACAAACTGACAGTCTCAGAATTACCTGCTGCCCAGAAACTGAAATAGCATTACCTCAAGTTTCTTGTCGAATGGATTTGAGGTGAAAAGGAAAAGCCACAATAAGACAGAAAAAACATGCAGACTAAACATGCTGTACTACTTGAATGCAAGACCCTGGGACTGTCCAGTAGCAGTGCTAACCACTGTGAGGTCAGGTGAGGGAAGAGGAAAAATGATTTACTAAATACTTTACCTGTTCTTTTCTTACCGTAATTCTGTGCTTCTTTGAAACCGTGGCATCAGGCTTATTTTTCCGTGATGTGGAAAGAGCATTCATAAGAACTCCTTGGTGTCTTTTTTTCAAATTTAACTCCATCAAGCAGTCTTTCTCAGTGGCAATTGAAGATCAAGATGTAGCTCAGCACCATCAATGTAATGTCTTGTTCTCGATTTTTAAAGGAAATAAATGGCTTCTTTGGTGTTTTTTTGAATTTTAGCACATTATTACCAGTGTGTAAAGATCGAGAGTCTGCTCAACTCTATTCTGATCAGAGTAATGTCTTGTGTTCAGTGCATTCCTGATATTGATATCCTTTCTTTTTTCTAATTACTGTGACTCAAATGGTACTGGAGTTTTCATACCTATTTGCTAACTTACACTGCAAAGAATAAGGAGCTGTAACCTTCAAGACCCACAGGTAAACTAGAAGGTTCAGGTTGTACATGAACACAAACTCAAAGGGAAAACATAGAACACTGCAAGGTGAACAGACCTTGGTCCTCAGCCAAAATCACGTATCCACCTCCCAGCTCAAAGACAATTTTACTTACTACAAAAAGCAATACTTTCTTAAATAAGTAATTTGAAAACATGATGGAAAATTTAAAATGTACAGTATAAACATTCTAATAATAGGTTAATTGCTTAGAGAAGCTTATTACTTTTTTGCACAATATTTTTTTATATTATCAAAATTTTCCAACCAATACTTTAGCACCATTTTTACAACATTGTTTGAAAATTATCTCCATAAATAAGAAGCCTAAAAATCACAGGATTGGAAATATATACATCAAAATGTACTATAACTAGAATCACATATCACACATTTTTATTCAATAATAACAAATGTGTTCATTGCATTTACAGGATAATTAGGCTAATTCCTTCCTAGATTACTAAAGACATAGTACAAAAAATAGCTTGTTGAAATTCAAATCTTATTAAAACCATCTTTTTTTGTAATACAAACCATGAACCATCTGTGTCTTTTCTTATTACCAAACAATACAGTATATGACCATTGAGACTGTCAATGAATTTAATTTTTCTTTTCTATTTAAGGGACACAATACAACAACAAAACAAAGTCCCACAATACTCAACCCCCATGAAACTCAGGGAGCTACACAACAAGCAAGTCCCATCTGAAGTGGTTCTTTATACACCACAAAGCATCAAATAAAAACTTTTGGCAGAGGCCATGTGTGCTTTTTTACAATTATATTAATTAATCCTGAACAAATTTTGAATAGACCCTTGTAAAGAGAGTTAGTATTTTTAATTAGAGATATTACAGAACAACACATGCTCACAGAGGTGTATAAGGTAAATCTTCATTCTTCCAGTTGAGAAAAATATGTATTCATGTAACAAACATGGTATAGGATATTACAATAGATTTTTCATAGCACAGCTATATCTTGCCGTTAATGTGCTAGGAATGCTTTTAGATCCAAGGCTATCACGGAGATATATAAAATATTTTGCCCAAAACGGATTGAGTATAAAACACTTCCAAATAATGTGACATAGCCATTCAGGTGCTTGATAACATAACTTACTGTAGATCCACACAGTAGATTTAGAAAAATTTTAAATGCGACGTGAACAATGAATACTTTTAAGCTGAATATGGGTTGTGTAACATATATTCAGTTAGAACATGTCGAATGAATGGCTGAATTCCATTCCTTTTCTTTTACTTTAATTGAGAGATGGTCATCCCATTATTCCCTAAGATCAAAAAGTAAATAACTTGAAATTTGTTAATATATTTTAGAGGTGCTGCATTATCATTCGAAGTAGTCAGAATCAACTCTGGGATAATATAAAGATGAGGGAAGTTGGAAAGGTTGCTTTAGACAATGTTTATAATTTGCCTACAAAATATAAAGTGTGCTTTTATACACAGAGAAAGCAACAATCAGTGTTTAGGTATCTTTCAGATTACAAAAAAAATTACACAGATAGGAATATGGGTGAATCTCAGCCAAACCATTTACAGCACTGCATAATTAATAACAGACCTCTTACCTCATGTAGTTGTACTCTCACTTTGTTAATGGCAGTGATCCATTGGGATCTTGATGGAGAGACTTTTAGGGCTCCCACATCTTCAATAAGGCTGTGAACCAATAAAGAACCAAACATGTTAATTCTCTTCATTTCCACCAATTTTTCTTACATTTAACACAAACAAATCATCAAGTTAACAAACAAAATTTACTGAAGAAATGAAAATTTAATTAAGTCATTAATACTAGAATCCCTGAAGCCTACAAAAAAACTCGAAATCCTGGGCCACCTTAAACTCCTTCGCACCTCTCCATTAGTGCTTTTTGTTTTACAAATGTGTCAATCAACATAAGCTGCAAGCAATCTGCTAACCCGCCCACCACCCCCCTTCCACCCCCACCCCCCTAACTGTCGGAGCTGAAGTCACTCATAAAAGTCTGTTTATCTGGGAGTGAGATGCCTGGAGTTGCATAGGGTAAATAATATATCATTATTTGGATTTTTTTTCTTTGTTTATAGTCTTGAATAAAAACGTACATTTTTTTTGATATTTGAACTAAAGTCTTCACACATTATACACTTCACATTATTATTAGTATAACATGGAAAAAAGTTTCTGCTTTAGGTATGTGTTCAGAATTTCTTGCATTTCTGTTCATCCTACACTTACCCAGATTGTTTGTGCACATGGAACACACATGAAATGCATGTTTACCTTATACAACTCCAGATCTGACACACAGATAAGGAACCTTGGCTTGAACTGGGAGAACTTCGTGCAAGAGGTGAGCTCCAACAAGGCAGGGGATGGGACAGCAGGTTGCTTGCTGCTTGTGTTGATCAACGCATTGACAAAACAAAAGACGTCGATGGAGAGGTGTGAAGGGATTTAAAGTGGGCCGGGAATTAGACTTTTTTTGTAGGCTTCAGGAATTCTAGTGTTAAACTCAGTGCAGTTGCAATAATCACTGGCCCCTTGTGACCCTCAACACATGCAGGATTACATATAAACATATGACTTTTGTTCAGTTACGGTCCCTTGATTGCAAGATATGTGCTTTCTTAATCTCTCCTTCCACTCGCATGTCCAATGTTAACAGCAGCAGCAGGTTGCTTCTTGCCTTCCACTCAGTGCTACTATGGTAATCACTGGCTCCCTGTGAACCTAAACTGGGTCAATTAAATATGCACCTCAACACATGCAGAATTAAACATATACCTATGACCTTTGTTCATGTCTTGTTACTCGTTTGCACGTATGGACATTCTCAATCTACAATTCGCTAGTTGTCATAGAACTTTTGATGATACCGACCACAGAAGGAAAAATCTTTTGCGTAGCAAAGCCATACTTTTATGAGATAATGTAACAGTTACTGAAAAATAATGTAATAATTTTGCAAAAAAAAAAAAAAAGCCATTCTTTTGTGAAATAACGCAACATTGTTTTGAGTGGTTGGAATAAGCTTTTGTAACTTTAAAGATTTGGACAATGACAGGGGTGGGGATCGATCTGTTCTTAATTTTTCTCTTTGTAAAAACTTGATTGCTTTGTATGGATTGTAATAAAATTAAAAAAAAAAAAAAAAAAAAAAAAAGATTTGGACAATGTGAGTTATATATCTGCATACATTCCTTCAGAGTATACAACATATTTGTTTGCATTTCACCTTTATTTTTTGTCTTTTAAAAGCTACTGAAAATATAAATTCACTCTAATTAAAATATTAAAGTATCAGATCAATTAAGGGGTCTTCTGGCTAAAGACGGATACATTTTCAAGAACAGTTACTTTCTGTGGATTAATAAAACAAGCATTGAAGCCTTGAACGTGTTTTTGTCCAGGTATTATTTATATTTTCTGCAATGATTACTTTCCTGTTCAGTTAATAAGCACTTTTATGTTTTTAACTGAATAATGGGTTTTTTTGTAAAACAAAGAAGAAGCTTCTGTATTTCATGTCCAACTAAGAAGGTTAATGCAAGTAATGCACTAAAAACATTAAAAAGTAACAGTATTATTATAGTGTTGATTGTGCTGTGAAATAGTGAATTATCTTTGCTTTTCAAAGATGTAATTGTAAAATATAAAAGTACAGACAGTATTATGTCCATCCTAAATTGGATACCTTTGATAAAAGTGTCTACTAAGAGAAGATTAACAGTTGTAAAGTAGATTTTGAATATACAATTTACAATTGCTTAAATTAAGAATGATCTATTTTCCACAATAAAAAGCCAAACAAAGACAGAGCCAACTTTCTTTCCAAAACAAAATTGACACATAGGACTAGGACTGTACAGTTAATCATATATGAATCACAATTACAATTACAGCCCCCTCAATATACTAATAATGTAAAATGACAATTATTGCATTCAACAATGTTGATCCTAGATCACTTACAGTAGGTCACCTAGATCAAAGGTTTAAATCACAGGCGACCTGACATCTCTCCAGAGGGACCCTCTGCAGACCTGTTGAGCCAGAAGGTGTGAATTAGACTCAACCAAGGAAAAAGACCTATAATTTAATGAAAAACAACTAATATTGACAGAAGTACTCGCTTATTAAAAGACACTAATTTTGTAACTGGAAGTTATTTTAATCCAATCAGTAGAAGGCGAGACCATCCTTTAAAACCACATGCACCCCATCTCTCAAAAATAAATGGAAAGAAGCAAAAAGACAAGAGAATGGCAAGTTGAGAAGTTCAGGGATTCTCTCTGCAATATTTGCTGGACACTAAATGAAACGCCTGGAGATTCTCTCAGGGCATCCTCTCTGGGATTCTCTCAAGTAGGGTAATCTCTACAAAATGACTGCCAACATCTGAATCCAGATCTCTGACCCTAAAAGCTATGAGCCGCCCCCTTGGAGAGCCAAATTCAACAAACTCTTATATTTGTGGATCAAAAGTTGAGAACTAGTCTATCAAGCCAAAGCTGTGTGCCTGCAATCTGACGAGGCAGTGAAACAATGACTTCAAGAAGGGAGCTTCAGAATCTAAAATCTTGGGCCAGAAAGAGTAATGCCTATTCCCTATGAAGTGACAAAAGACAACAGAAGGCATGCTGAAGAAGCAGCAGCAGCACAGCAAAGACAATTTATCACATAGCAAAGAGGGAGAGACTGCACTCCAAAGCATATACAATCATCCACTTGTACCCAGAACAACAACAAAGTAACAACTCCATACAACATTGGGCATCATCCATAATAACTTGGTACCATAAAACTATTTGTCTGTGCCAAGATAAAGTAGAACTCTAAATACCAGTAAACAGTCAGTCTATATCTTATATGTTTGTCTGTCTAGTATATCTGTGTCCCGTCTTATATGTCATATATATATATATATATATATATATATAGTTCCCATATTTCTAAATGCCCTTGTGTTTATCAATAAATTGTATTATTATGTTTCTTAAAATGAGTGTGCATCAGTTAGCTTGATATACAATAAGCCTAAAGGCCAGAGACCCACTTTCCTACAACAAAGAAAGGTAGGGTAAACAAAGTAGGTGCCACTCCTAATTTGATTAATTAACGGTATTGCTGAAGGCAAAACTGATAATTAATTAGCCAAGTTAAAATTTCTTTTTCAAATCCCACAATATTATGGTTTAATGCATATTTACAGTGATTTACAAAGGAAGTATTTTTGTTGAACTATAAGCAAAACAAATTCAGTTTAATCAAACAGAACAATTTGAAAATGTATATACAGTGATCCCTCGCTATATCGCGCTTCGACTTTCGCGGCTTCACTCCATCGCGGATTTTAAATGTAAGCATATCTAAATATATATCACTGATTTGTCGCTGGTTCACGGATTTCTGCAGACAATGGGTCTTTCAATTTATGTTACATGCTTCCTCAGTTTCTTTGCCCAGTTGATTTCATACAAGGGACGCTATTGGCGGATGGCTGAGAAGCTACCCAATCAGAGCACGTATTACATATTAAATAAAACTCCTCAATGATATACGATATGCTTCCCGCGCGCTGCTTCGCACACTTAAAAGCTCTAACAGCCCGTATTGATTTTTCATTGTTTGCTTTTCTCTGTCTTTCTCACTCTCTCTAAGGAATACAGGCAGATACTTATCCATCATGCAATACCATCAGGGAGACGTATGATTGGCCCCATTATCTGCTCCTGACAGGGGGTGTGAGCAGAGGGGCTGTTTGCTTAGAAGATACGGATGTGCCTGTAAAAAAATGCTGAAAGGCTACCTTCACATTGATCCCTTCATTGCGGCTGCTTTATCGTGGTGCTTGCATACTTAAAAGCCCAACAGCCCTATTGATTTTTAAATGTTTACTTTACTCTCTCTCTGTGACATTCTCTGCTCCTGACGCGTACCTTGAAGAGGAAGATATGTTTGCATTCTTTTAATTGTGAGAAAGAACTGTCATCTCTGTCTTGTCATTGAGCACAGTTTAAACTTTTGACTAAAGGGTGTTATTTCATGTCTAGAGGGCTCCAATAATGTTAAAAAACGTATTTAGAAGGTCGTAAACAGGTTTTCAATGCTCTAACTGCGAAAATATTAGATTTATAAATAAAGAATCCTACTTCGTGGAAATTCATTTATCTGTCTGGAGCGGATCAACCGCTATAAACGAGAGTTTACTGTATAACTATGCGGAGAATATTTATAAACAGTGTGGGAGAGTTTCTAAGAGCTTAAAATATATAAAAAATAACCATACAAACATATGGTTTCGACTTCGCGGATTTTCACCTATCGCGGAGGGGTTCTGGAACGCAACCCCCGCGATCAAGGAGGGATTACTGTATTTACACTTTTACAGTTTGATATACTAGGATGCAAAGGAGAACTAATGTAGGATTTTGATGATTAATAATCAATAAGACGCCCAACCAGGTAACAGGATCTCTGTTTCATGTTACAGCCGGGATGACAGAAATATGAAGAGATCTGTGCAATTTATAAACTAGATTCATAAATCAGTGAAAGTTTATATTAATACTTTACTGTTGTGGTTTAAAACATGACTGAAGACGTCCCTTTACAAAATAATACAAACACGTTTGTTGATATAAGCAAAATAATTCATTATTTATTTAGGCCAAGGGGATGCCAATGTAACACCTGGCTGAGGCAGATAGATGGTCATTTCCAGAGGGTGGGACTAGACAAAGTGTTTGCCTTGGAGGTTGCCAACCAGGATCCAGAGTTGTTTCGCTGTGTGGTGGGTGCGGCAACAAGCTATACCAGTGCATGCTCTCCGACAAGAAAAGGCACACAACTTAGTTCATGAGGTTAAGATGGACAAGTTTCCTGGTTGGTTGTGGAGTTTTTGTTGCTATCAAGTGATGTTCATTTGCTCACAAGCAGCAATTGTCCTGGCTCAGGGTACCATCCCTCCTCCGACACAAAGAGTTATTTATTTCAGTGTATGCATAAGGGTGTGTGTGAGGTGCTGCTGCTCTGCCCTATCCTTTTAGATTAGACCAAGTGTTTGCCTTGGGGGTTGCCAACCAGGAACCAGAGTTGTTCCATTGTGTGGTGGGTGCGGCAACACGCTGTACTAGTGCATGCTCTCCTACAAGAAAAGGCACACAACTTATGAATCCTGATTTTTCAGTTCATGAGGTTAAGATGGACAAGTTCCCTGGCTGGTTGTGGAATTCTTGTTGCCATCAAGTGATGTTCATTTGCTCAAAGCAGCAATTGTCCTGGCTCAGCATACCAACCGTCCCCCAACTATCTTTTTAGATTTAAGATGAAAAACTGATAATAGTCAGAAGTTATCTTTCACCAGATTATTATCTTTATTTACAACTAGCAAAATACCCGCGCTTCGCAGCGGCGAAGTACTGCCTTAAAATTTTTATTAAGAAGACAATTTAATTTTTTTAAACTGAGGGAAAATATGCCAATAATTATTTGTTAAGGATCTCTTTATATACCATGTTGTCAGTTCGGCCCTCCGGTTGTAACATGACCAAGCTGTGCGCTGAGCTTACTCTTGAGCATGTAACTTACAGTTGGCCATGTGAACAGTAATCTTGTCTCAAATCTCACAGCTTGGATTGCTGCTGTCATAATCGTTTTGAGTTTCATGGTTTGTTTCAATTACGACAGTATTTGCAGGATTTGTTGTGTTGAAGTGACATTCGGCATCTGTCAAGC
>JANRMT010062837.1:16769518-16837331 GCA_026402145.1 Polypterus bichir lapradei | reverse complement strand
AATAATTATTTGTTAAGGATCTCTTTGTATACCACGTTGTCAGTTCGGCCCTCCGGTTGTAACATGACCAAGCTGTGCGCTGAGCTTACTCTTGAGCATGCAACTTACAGTTGGCCATGTGAACAGTAATCTTGTTTCAAATCTCACAGCATGGATTGCTGCTGTCATAATCGATTTCAGTTTCATGGTTTGTTTCAATTACGACAGTATTTGCAGGACTTGTGTTGAAGTGACATTTGGCATCTGTCAAGCGTTGTAAGCTTACAACCGGTTTAATCGATAACTTCACATCCAGCTTTTGAGAGTTTAAACATTCATAAACATCAAAGTGTCCACTACTGAAATTGTCACCTATGAATGTAAGATGTTTAAGAGGCATTGGCGGTTGTCGAAAGGTGTAAAATATTTGGCCATTTCGGTACACTTGAAAGCACCAACCGAACAATTCAGCGGCAGCCATCAACTCACATGTAGAACCATAGGTGAAGGGCTTAAGCATTTCACTCTTCTAGTGCTCCTGTGTAGTATAATTATCTCCTGTACCGTCATCAGTCCACACCTTGAACCTGTCCCAGTCATTCAATACATAAGACACAATGTTCTTCCAGATATCAAGAGTGAGCCTGATATGGCCGTGCAATATGTAACACAGAGAATGGAAAAGGTAGGTGCCATCTCCGGGCATGGAAATCACTCGGTAAGTGACAGTTCTTTGATCGATGGTGATTACCTCGATAGACATGGTAATGGGGGTTGGAATGATGAAGGAAATGGGTACCTGAGTAATGTAAAGTAAGTGTAAAATACCTATACAATAACTATAATTGTAATAAACAAACAATAAAACAGCGGAGAAGCCGTGGATTAAACAAAAAGGCTGTAGTTATCAGCAGGGAGATGTGAATCCCGTGGCGAAGCAAGGAAGGGAATGTAGAGACTGGAGCGACGGACGGCCTTATATAGGCAGGCAGCCAACAACGTGGGAGGTGATGGGATGGGAGACCCAACGCCGCCTCACATGGTGACCAAGCTGCAGGCTATGGACGTATATATGTACGTAAATAGGATTCAGTTAGCGTTGGGAACCCGTGTACCAAATTTCTTGAAGATGGGCCCATAAGTAACAAAGACTGTTGAAAAGTTCAATATGGTGGCCGACAGTGGCATCATACCACCGAAATAAGTACGTACATTGGTTTCGGTTAGTGCAGGGAAGACGCCTACCAAATTTCGAGAAGATGAGGCCATAAATAAGAAAGTTCAACATGGCGGACGTTGTTGATCGTTACGCGTAGAATTTCGAAATGAAACCTGCTTAACTTTTGTAAGTAAGCTGTAAGGAATGAGCCTGCCAAATTTCAGCCTTCTACCTATACGGGAAGTTGGAGAATTAGTGATGTTGGAAAATTCAATATGGCGGCTGACGGCGTCATACCACCGAAATAAGTACGTACATTGGTTTTGGTTAGCTCAGGGAAGTCACCTACCAAATTTCGTGAAGATGGGGCCGTAAATAAGAAAGTTCAACATGGCGGACGTTGTTGACCGTTATGACCGTTATGCGTAGAATTTCGAAATGAAACCTGCTTAACTTTTGTAAGTAAGCTGTAAGGAATGGGCCTGCCAAATTTCAGCCTTCTACCTACACGGGAAGTTTGAGAATTAGTGACGTTGGAAAGTTCAATATGGCGGCTGACAGTGGCGTCATACCACCGAAATAAGTATGCACATTGGTTTCGGTTAGCGCAGGGAAGCTGCCTACCAAATTTCGTGAAGATGGAGCCATGAATAAGAAAGTTCAATATGGCGGACGTTGTTGATCGTTATGACCGTTACGCGTAGAATTTCGAAATGAAACCTGCTTAACTTTTGTAAGTAAGCTGTAAAGAATGGGCCTACCAAATTTCAGCCTTCTACCTACACGGGAAGTTGGAGAATTAGTGACGTTTGGAAAATTCAATATGGCGGCCGACAGTGGCGTCATACCATCGAAATAAGTACATACATCGGTTTTGGTTAGCGCAGGGAAGTCACCTACCAAATTCCGTGAAGATGGGGTCAGCCTTCTACCTACACGGGAAGTTTGAAAATTGGTGACGTTGGAAAGTTCAATATGGCGGCTGACAGTGGCGTCATACCATCGAAATAAGTACATACATCGGTTTCGGTTAGCGCAGGGAAGCCGCCTACCAAATTTCGTGAAGATGGGGCCATAAATAAGAAAGTTCAACATGGCGGACTTTGTCGACCGTTATCGACCGTTATGACCGTTACGTGTAGAATTTCGAAATGAAACCTGCTTAACTTTTGTAAGTAAGCTGTAAGGAATGAGCCTGCCAAATTTCAGCTTTCTACCTACATGGGAAGTTGGAGAATTAGTGATGAGTCAGTCAGTCAGTCAGTCAGTCAGTCAATCAGTCAGTCAGTCAGTCAGTCAGTCAGTCAGTCAGTCAGTCAGTCAGTCAATCAGTGAGTGAGGGCTTTGCCTTTTATTATTATAGATATATGACAGCAACACTCATCACTCACAACAGTGACAAAACAATTACATTGACAATCATGTTACGTTATTTTCAAAATGTTTCCTTTTCTTTTTCATTGCTTCTTTAACACACTACTTCTCCGCTGCGAAGCGCGGGTATTTTGCTAGTAAATTATAAATATAGCGTTTTATTGGCTGACAAAATAGCAATATTTTTGATTTAATTTGAATTTTCAATTGCTATCTTTAGTGTTCTGGAATTTAAACAGATTACATTATCAGTGTGACTTAACACTAGAATTACCAAAGCCTACAAAAAAACTCCATCCCACATTAAATCCCTTCGCACCTCTCCATCAGCGTCTTTTGTCTTGTAAATGTGCCGATCAAGACAAGAAGCAAGCAGCCTACTATTTCATCCCCCCACCACCGCAGAACGGGCACAAAGTTCTAACAGTTCCAGCCTTCATCATCTGGGAGTGAAGTGCTAGAGTTTTAGAATGTAAATAATAGTTTGTTATTTGGAACACACCCATTTCATGTGTGTTCCATTCCTATAATAATCTGTGTAAACACATCGTTAAAACAGAAACGTTTTTCATATTTTAGTAATAAAGGACAAAATGTAGACATAAACTATATAATGTATGAAGCCTTAAGTCCAAAGACCAAATAAACACTTTCACAAAAGGTTCAAGGATGATGCAACAGCTTCCGTGGTGCATTGGTAAGAATTGCTCAGAAAAATTCTGACTCACTGACTAAATTTAAAATTATCAGTATAGTCCATATGCACATAATTAAATTTTTATAAATGTCTTTACTACTATATGTTACTATCATGATAACTGGTTTACCCATTATATTAGGAAAAATTGAAATAGCTGGCAAAATGGGCTAAAAAGGTGAAGTGAGCTTAAAAAGAATATATAGGAAGCATGGTTTAGTGGGTAGAGCTGTCAGCTCGCATACCTGGTATCCTGGGTTAAAATCTCATGCTGGTCATATGGAGTGTAAAAATGCCTTTTGGGGTTTTCTCCAACTTCACTAAAGAGTATGCAAGATTTAATTTCTGATTGTAAATTAAGCCCTTTGGGTGTGTCTATGAGTAGACCGCGCCACAAACCAACACCCTTGGCTAGTAACTACCTAGCATCTGATGGTGCCAAGATAGGTCCTGGCACCCAAGAATAAATAACTGGATTATGTGATTTTGAGAATGCTATATCTCAAAATCAAACTTCAGCTTTGAGGATCAAGACTTTTTTTTTTCTTTTAAATCTGTGATATGCATTGCTGTTACCCAACTCAATCCATTGCCTAGAAAGTTGATGAGCCTGAGCAGTAATTCCATGTAGCTTTTCAGAGCCTGAACAAGTTACTGGGTTAAGCTGAACAACAAAGTATCTGTCCAATGCCAAGCTTAGTTTTACTTTTCAATCTCTCTTTTAACATATAAAGTTCCACCTTTACAATAAACTGAGCAAGATTTATCCTCCAATATGCACATTATCATCAAAATACCTAAGCCTCCTTAATATTCCCTAGCTCAAATCAAAATGTTGGCTCCTTCACAGTTCATCTTGACTTCTGAAAGGTTTTGCCATCATCTGCTGATTTAAAATCAAGAGAACTCCAAATTATAAAAAAAAACATAGCTCTGAAGCAAATAGGATATCTTTCTACCACTTACCAAAGACTGCAAGAAATCAAACCTTTGTCCTCTCCTCTGAAGCAGACATTATCAAAGCTTGTGCAGAGTGCTGAAGAGGGGGCATGGATAGAAAACACATACAGTAATCCCTCCTTGATCGCGGGGGCTGCGTTCCAGAACCCCCCGCGATAGGTGAAAATCCATGAAGTAAAAACCATATGTTTGTATGGTTATTTTTATATATTTTAAGCCCTTATAAACTCTCCCATACTGTTTATAAATATTCCCCGCACAGTTATACAGCATAAGCCCTTTGTATTCTCAGATATTAGGTAAGATTCATTGAAATTATGTAGGTAAACACACTGTTTATATACAGTAAAACCTAAATATTATTTTAAAGATATCGAGTGTCTCCGATATCACATATGTTACAGTCATTACGATAGACAGGCCACCAGCAATAAATACGTACAATGCAAGAAAAATTGTATACAGTAAATGTGTGTACAGTGACACTAAACGTACGTACATGTACTAAGTACTGTAAGTAGAAAATTAATTATGGTTACTTACCAACAATGACACGATGACTTGTCCAATAACGATGAGTTTAGTTTTACTGCACAACAAAGGACAGCGTTACAGCTCTTCTAAAGGAGCCTTTTCAGGCGACTGTGTAGCACCACTGCCGTTCTTCTTCCGGCAATCTTCAATCCAAATCCCTAAAGCAAATTCCATCCAGACTACTGCCTTATTACATCCACTTACAACTCGTTTTGCACCCTGGTTAAAAGGACACTGCGGCCATAGATCTTATATTCCTTTCCTACTTTTTAAATAAAAAGAATTGTAGCATCATTGATGCCGTAATGGTGTCCTACAGCGGTGTAGCTTTTCCTTTCCTTCAACATATCCAAAACTTTTACCTTTTCGGCAATCATTAACATCTTCCATTGGGGCACAGCCCCTGAAGGAGTAGCAGGAGCAGATTGTTTTGGAGCCATAATGAAGGGCTTGACTATGCACAAAGATAAACACAAAAAAACACAAAAGTTAACTCTTTACACAGAGAAACACGTTGATGCCGAATGAGTGAGACGAGACTTCCTGGTTAACGCCACAGAATCGAATTCGGCGCTCCATCGCTAAGCCATTCAGCACAAAGCAACTTAACTGCATGCTCTGATTGGTTAGCTTCTCAGCCATCCGCCAATAGCGTCCCTTGTATGAAATCAACTGGGCAAACCAACTGAGGAAGCATGTACAGGAAGTAAAAAGACCCATTGTCTGCAGAACCCACGAAGCAGCGAAAAATCCGCGTTATATATTTAGATATGCTTACATATAAAATCTGCGATAGAGTGAAGCCGCGAAAGTCGAAGCGCGATATGGCAAGGGATTACTGAACCTGCAAGAATTCAGGATGCATTTCTCTTCTTCTAAAATCTGTGGTATACTTCAATGGCAGCAGCGCCATTGGAAGCAGCCAAGAAGGACACAAGACATCCTTTACAGCCCCATGAGAAACAATAACCAAAAGCAACCCGCCACCAAAGGGTAGCTAATGTGTATCCATATTCCTCCTATGGTACATCTACATCCAAAAATGAATCTTTTTATAACAAATTAAGTCCTAAAATGCATGCATTTTGTTAATTAAGGTATTATTGTAGTATAATTTCATGGTTTTTCCTTATTATTATTGTAGATTTGTTGTGTAATATGGGTGGGGGTTGATTTGTTTCAAACCCAATTTTGTTTAAAAAAAAAAAAAAAAAAAAAAGATTTGTTGTGTAATAATTTATCACGTATTGAATGATCCTGTATTCCAGTTTGATACTATCAAAGGCCTCTATGCCTCCTTTAAAAAGCACACTGTTATAGTGTGGTTTGTGAAGGACGAGTGGAAACTGGACGAGTGGAAGCTGCGGATTGCAACGGAAAAGATCATCAGGGACTGCAGCATCCTGCTGATCATGGAGATGTGGCTTAATCCACTCATACCGGACACAGTGATCGAGATAGCAGGCTACACAGCACACCGCAAGATAGGACAGAGAGCTCCGGTAAGAAAAGAGGAGGTAGGCTGTGCATTTATGTGAACAATAGCTGGTGCACAAATTCCACCATAGTCACCAGACACTGCTCTCCAGACATGGAGTTTATGACAATTAAATGCAGACCCATATACCTCCCCCATGATTTCAACGCCATACTGCTAACTGCTGTGCATATAGCACCAGATGCTAATGCTAACTCGGCTCTGGGGCTTTTGCATGACACCATCAGCAGTAAACAGGGCAAGT
Source organism: Polypterus bichir lapradei (assembly GCA_026402145.1). Classification (NCBI taxonomy): domain Eukaryota; kingdom Metazoa; phylum Chordata; class Cladistia; order Polypteriformes; family Polypteridae; genus Polypterus; species Polypterus bichir. The sequence continues at coordinate 16,830,886 of JANRMT010062837.1, read as the reverse complement.
ATCCTGAGGCTGTTCACATCATTTCTGGGGGCTTTAATCATGCAGATCTGAATGTAAGTCTCCCCAAATTCCTTCAACACATAAAGTGTGCAACCAGGAGAGTAAAAACACTGGACAAGCTGTGCACAAACATCAGACAGGCCTATAGGGCTAAACCCCTAGCACACCTTCGCCGGTCTGATCATACGTCCTTGCTTCTGATCCCAGCATATACCCCCCTCAGGAAACATGCTCTCACTATGACCAGGACAAATGTTACTATATGGCCAGAGGAGGCCTCCCAACAGTTGTAGGGCTGCTTCCAGAGACCCGATTGGGAGGTTTTCGATCACCAAGACTTGGAGAACCGCACTGCGGCAGTCCTGGATTACATCAGGTCCTGCACGGACAACGTCACCAGGGACAGACGCATAAGGATTTATTCGAACAGGAAACCCTGGATGACAAGGGATGTCCATAGTCTGCTGAAAGCCAGGAACACTGCTTCTTCTTTGCTCGCTTTGAGGCGACACCAACAGCAGCTCCATCACAGCTGCCTGTTCACAACAGCAACATACTCATGGTGAAAGAGTGTGAGGTGGGTGATGAGGAAGGTGAACCCGAGGAAGGCTGCAGGATCTGATGGTGTGGCTGGACGGGTGCTGAAAGACTGTGTGGACCAACTGGCCGGAATCTTCACTAGGATTTTCGACCAGTCCCTGTCCCAGGCCACTGTCCCATCCTGCCTCAAGTCCTCAATCATTGTTCCGCTGCCGAAAAAATCCATCACGAACAGTCTGAATGATTTCCGCCCAGTGGCACTCACATCTGTCATCATGAAGTGCTTTGAGAAACTGGTGTGGAGTCATATCATCGCCTGCCTGCCAGCAGACCTGGACCCATTTCAATTTGCTTACAAAGCAAAGAGATCCACGGAGGACGCTGTGGCCACAGCCCTTCATGCTGCCCTAACCCACCTGGAGCAGCAGGGGAGTTATGCCAGACTGCTTTTTGTGGACTTCAGCTCGGTGTTTAACACTATCCTCCCACAATGACTGGTGTCCAAACTGGTAGATCTGGGACTTCCATCTCTCACGTGCAGTTGGATACTGGACTTCCTGTCTGGTCGCTCCCAGAGGGTCAGGCTGGGTCCTCACACCTCCACTGCTCTCAGCCTCAACACCGGGACGCCGCAGGGTTGTGTGCTTAGCCCGCTCCTCTGCAGCCTCTACACATATGACTGTGTCCCCACTCACCATAGCAACAAGATCATAAAGTTCGCGGATGACACGACGGATGTCGGACTCATCTCGGGCAAGGAGGGTGAGCTGGCATACAGGGACGAGGTGGAGCGGCTGTAAGAGTGGTGCAGAGTCAATAACCTGCTCCTCAACACCATAAAAATGAAGGAGCTTGTTATTGACTTTAGGAAAAACACAACTGACTTCCAGCCACTCATCACTGCCGGGGCCTGTGTGGAGAGGGTTCTGGTGTTCAGGTTTCTGGGCATTGAGCTGGAGGATGAGGAGAGCTGAAGCGCCAACACCAAGGAGCTGCTGAAGAAGGCATCACAGAGACTGTATTTTCTGAGAATCCTCAGAAAGAACCATCTCCCCAAAAATCTGCTCCTTGCCTTTTATCACTGTTCCATCAAGAGTGTGCTCACGTACGGACTGCGTGTGTGGTACGGCAGCTGCACTTCCTCAGAAAGGAAAGTGCTCCCCAGGGTCATCAGGACAGCGGAGAGAACAATTGGATGTACCCTCCCCACACTGGAACAAATCTACACCTCCCGATGCCTCAAAAAAGCAATAGACATTTCCCAGGATTCATCACATCAAGAGATACAGAGCAATGAAAACCAGGACAAACCACTTTAAAAACAGCTTTTATCTAAAAGCAATCATGGCCCTGAACGCAGAATAAAACTGCTCCATATTATTCTCCCAATGTGCAATATATACCTTAAGTCAACCAGTGCATTTTCTATATATAACAAGTGTAATTTGTATATTTTGTAAAGTACTTTTATTACTATTTGGTTTGTTATTATTTTCTCTCTTCTTGTCTTTTTAACTCACTTTAACTCTGTCTACATGGATTAAACTTTCATTGACAGACTGAATGGTAAGTAAAAGAATTTGTCAAAATCTGTTTAAATAGGTCAAAATAAGTACAGTATTTAAATGTGTTTTATATGGTGTAGGGAAACACTTACATAGGACTGCTGGTAAATTATTACAAAAACTTAAAACAACTTCATGAACACACCTGTTTTTCTGCTCCTCTAACTTCCTATTCGATGAGTCTTCAGTACTGCTTTCAGTTAAAGTACTAATGTTGAGTTGTTCACTAGAGCTCTTCCTTCTCGTAACTATCCAGTCTTGACCAGAGGTTTGGTGGAAGTGAGTAGAGTTATAATCCTGATCAGTTTCCATATTCGGGACGTTGCCTTGGTCTGGTTCACTCAGCTGAGAACTGCTTTGACTAAGGTTTCCAGAGGAGCCATACCGACTGCTTCCTGCTGGGCTATAAAAAAAAAACAAAAAACATGTAAGCATTGACAAAAACACAGAAACTGTCAAACAATCAAACTTGATGTTAAGTAAGAAATTTGGAGTATTCTAGTCAAACTCAGTATCTGAAGGATAACAGATGACTTTGCTGGGAAATAATTTTCAGCAAGATTTACTAAGGCAAACAAAATATGACAAACAGGACACTCAAGAAAGAAAGATAATATTGTGTAAAATTAGAAAGATACAACTATGCAGTCTGAGTTTAAAAAAAATTAGGGAAACAAGATACATTGAATAATAAATATCATATGCACTGTATTTAACACCAGAAGCACCAAGGCCAATACCAATTTGCATTGTTTTTAGATCTTTATTTATTTCATCAGTGTGCATGTCCGGGTCTTGTCATTTCATGACTTCCTAAATTGTCAGTCAGTCATTATCCAACCTGCTATATCCTAAAACACTGTCACTGGGGTCTGCTGGAGCCAATCCCTGCCACGAACTAATCCCGGACAGGTTACACACAGAGAGACCCACACACTAGGGACAATTTAGGATAGCCAATGCACCTAACCGGCACGTATTTGGACTGTGGGAGGAAACCCACGCAGACACGGGAAGAACATGCAAACTCCATGCAGGGAGGACCCGGGAAGCGAACCCAGGTCTCCTTACTGCGAGACAACAACGCGACCACTGCGACACAGTGCTGCCCAAATTCCCAAATTGCTGCAATTTAAATACCCATGTTGCTGCAACTTTGAAATTCCAACAATAAAATGTGATTAGTGACATTTTACTATTTTTCTTTTTTTTTTCCTTTTATGAAAGACCCCCTATTATCACCACAGCAACAGTATTGAACATTGGTAACTTGGTGTGAATCACTGTCTCTTTCTCTCTCTCTCTCTGTCCTCCACACTTGACTGCATTTGTACATCCTTTTTACCTTGACAAATACTGCCCTGTTGCTGTTATCAACACTGCTGAACATTACTTCCCAAAACTGTTGGTGCTCCAGTTTTTTCAGTTAGCGAAAAAAAACAATGACTATATACTCAAATGAAATGGCATTGCAATATTATTTTACACACTGTAGAAAACAATGTAATCAACCAGCATGACACTGACTTGGGGAAAAGAAAATCTGAGAAATAAAACAGTAGATGTAGCAATCAATATGTAAGTGAAAAGCACATAAGTGGACAGCGAATCATTCAATGAGTTTTCACAGACACAAGAGACAACAACAATGAATGTAAATGAGAGAAACAATTATTGGCTTTCTTTTTGAAAATGGAAGAACCACTGCAGCATAGTACTTGACTTTAAATGGGGTGCCTTTCAGATGAAAAAAATTCTATTCCAAGTACAGCTATATTGAAATGCAGGCACATTTACTGAAAAACAGACACAATTATGCATACTGAATCACATACATGGCTTGATGGCAGATGCATATACATACAAAGTAAACTGACTATTCTTGTATTTATATACTTTGCCAGGTCTGTCATGTCTATGAAAACACTGCAAGCAAGCTGCATTCACTTGTGGATCACGCTATCCACAATGTGCCATCTAGCATTTGCGTCTTATTCCAAATAGAGCTGCTGCTGGCTGTGCACTTCATAAACTGACAGCTGTGGTTCTAGATCAGACATTTGGTACAATTTCTGCTTATGTGCATCCTGTGTAAAAAATAAAGGCAGACATACCCACTGATGAGAAGTTGTTACTGATGAAATGCTGATATCCTTTTAGGAAGTGAAATTCAAACTAACAAATCTGTATTAAAATTTCAGATAGCTTTCTGTGTAAGTAACAAAAGTATATACTAAATACTCTTCCTTGTTTGGAGAAAGATCACACTCTATTGCCAAATAAAGACAGTATGACTGGTGATGTGACACATCAGAGGATGTGAAAAAAGTCAATATTTTTTACATCACTTTTACTTGTGTTAAAGACAAGCCTACTAAGTACCAAATTATAAACAAAATAAGATGGGAGGTGCCAGCTTAGTGTGAAAGGACACAAAAAATTAGTCAGGGAGATAGACACTGAAAATTTGCAGAGGGAGTGAGAAAACATGCAAGCAACAAAACAAATATGAATACAGTGCACCTTTTTTTGGTATGCAAGCTACTGACATTAGAAAAATGCAGACTGGTAAAGTGAGCAATATAATACTCAGTCCATCATGACATTTACCTAAATAACCAGTGAAATATGTAAGCAATGCTTTAATTTTATTAACTATTTACTACATATAGAAAAATACCTTTTTAACTTAACATAATAGTTTATACTTCCAGCTGACTGACCAGAGTCATTTTGCCTTATAAGATTAAATGTTGAAGTGGATTTATGGTTCATAAAGCTGCTTGTGTCACATGTCCTCTTTGGAAGACAAAGATATACTTTAAGACCTCCTCAAATGACCAAGAGATTATCTTTAACACTAGAATTACCAGAGCCTACAAAAAAACATCATTAATCTGGCCCACCTTAAATCCCTTTGTACCTCTTCATCAGCTTCTTTTGTCTTGTAAATGTGTTGAAAAGCCCAAGCAGCCTGCTATACCATCCCCCCACCATTGCAGAACAGGCAGGAAGTTCTCCCAGTTCCTGCCTTGATTGATTATCTGGGAGTAAGCTACCTAGAATTGTAAGGGGAAATAATTTCAAGTGTGTTCTGTGTCTACAACAATTTATGCAAGCCCATCGTTAAAACAGAAACGTTTTTCATGTTTTAGTAATAAATGACAAAATGTAGACATGAACTGTATAATGTGTCAAGGCTGATGGCCAAATATCAAATAAACACTTTTACAAAAGTTACAAATACAATATGACAGCTTCTGTGGTGCAACAGTTAGAACTGCCAACTTATAATCCAGAGGTTGTGAGTTGAAACCAGCTCCCCCGCAAATTTACCGTTTTGATTAGTAAGCTACTCTTATTGTTAATAATATACAATAAAAACATACATTTATTTGTGTCTGTAATGGCCGGTGTAAATTTATAGTACTTGTAAAAGTTAGTTTTTTTTTTGCACTTTTATTCTCTCAATCATGATCATGATACAACACCCACCCCCAGCCGCAGATCTGACCGGTTACTTTTTATCTGAAACTGGGAATAACTGTAGATGTGAGTGGTGTTTTGAGACAATGGAACTGGAAATTCTCTGATCTGGAGGGATAAACACTGACACACAAACGCTGGTTAATTTGAAAACAAACTGCAAATTTATGGTATTTGTAAAAGTTAGCTTTTTTTTCAGTTTTATTCTCTCAGTCACGTTCACGCTCTCCCTCACCCCACCCCTCCTGATCTGACTTTAACTAACAGCGCCAGTATAAATTCACACCCAATCTGACGCTGTTCGTTCTCAAATAATATTGCATTAGTACGATGATGATTTCTGATTGGTACTATTCAGGTCATAGAATGATTTCTTCAAAATGTCACATATATTTATTTATATTTGTCTCTTTTTTGTCTCTGGTTCTGCATTGACATCTTGCACCAGAAGGCATGAGCTTATTCAGTGCGAGCAGGAGCACGCAGGTGGCCGGTTGCATGTGCTATAACACGCTTGACTTGGCAGTGATCAATGCACATGTACTGTACAAGGCATGCACGGGGGCCACTGAGAAAAGAAGAGTGTTCATGGTTCACCTTGCAGAGGAACTTCATCATCGCTTCTTACAAGAAAAGGCGATGGATAAAGCAAAAGAGGATGCAACATTGAAAAGCCTCTGTTCCAAGACTGCCGCTTTCCCCAGCCCCTACAGTGTAATAGGAACCACAGCATAGAGAGAGGTGTGTGCATTGTAACAGGTACACATGTTGTAAATGCAGGAAGGACAGTCCTAGGGTGTGTGGGAACTGTTAACATTTGAATCGGATGATTGCATATAGCGCAGAACTAACCTTTCTCTATTATTCTTTCCTCTGCATGTCCTGAAGATACAAAAGAAACACCACCATGCACCAAAATGTGGAGACTGGACAAGATCAAAAACAAAAAAAACTGATTACAACTGCAAGAAGGCATGCGAATGAATATGAATAATGTTGCATTAGTGCCACACTGTTTTCTGAAATGTACCATTCAGGTCATAAACTGAGTTATTCCAAATAACATATATACCTATGTCTCTGTTTTTTTTGTTAGTGCGGCTTTGACATCATGGACCATAAGGTGCATACTAATACGAATTCAGCGTGAGCAGGAACACTCAATAAAACTGAATAAAAAAAAATTCAAGTGACGGTGAGATACGAAGAAGGCAGATTCACCAGCGTTTGTGTGTCAGCTTTTATCCCTCCAGATCAGAGAATTTCCAGTTCCATTGTCTCAAAACACCACTCACATCTACATTTATTCCCAGTTTCAGATAAAAAGTAATTGCGTCAGATCTGGGGCGGGGGGTGTGTGTTGTATCGTGATCGTGACTGAGAGAATAAAAGTAAAAAAAAAAACAGCTAACTTTTACAAGTACTATAAATTTACACCGGCTGTTACAGACACAAATTAAATGTATGTTTTTATTGTATAATATTAACAATAACAGTAGCTCACTACTCAAAACGGTAAATTTGTGGGGGAACCGGTTTCAAACTCATGACCTCTGGATTATAAGTCTGCAGTTCAAACCGCTGCACCATGGATTCTAGGTAGCTCACTCCCAGATAATCAATCAAAGCAGGAACTGGGAGAATTTCTTGCTCGTTCTGCGGCAGTGGGGGGATAGTATAGCAGGCTGCTTGCTGCTTGGGCTTTTCTACACATTTACAAGACAAAAGAAGCTGATGGAGAGGTGCGAAGGGATTTAAGGTGGGCCGGATTGACAATCTGGTAATTCTAGTGTTAAGGGATGTAAAGATATTTGCAAATATTTAAAGATTTCTTGAAATATATAAGGATATCTCTATATCATTTCAAGATATATTTAAATATTTCAAGATATATTAAATAATTTCAAGATATTTTGAAATTACTTAAACATTTCTCTAAATGAGGTCTGGGAGAGTTAATGCATTCATTTTTGCAATTAATGTGTCCTGTTTAACACGATAAATAAGTCACATCCAGGACTGTCTATGAGGTAAATGCCTCAGGCAGAGCTTTGGTCAGTGAGGCATTTTCATGTAATTTTTAACATTATGAAACAATAATACAAAAAGATGAAGTGTGTACCTAAAGAACTGCATACACATCTAATACTGTATTTATATACTACCTTTAGTTTAAATGTATGCCCATTTAAGAGATTCGTATTACTTCAATTAAATTATTCTTTAGCAATGTATTTAAAATCAACAGTCGTTTTGATCGTTTTTTACTTTGATAACGCCTGTGTCTCATATGCTACGCTAATTTGAGAATTAATACATTGTCCTTGTTTTCTTATTTCCTTTTTCACAACTTGCTTTTTAAGAAGGCATTCAAATTCAGGTTGTATTTGTTCAAGTAGTATTTTGTTAAAAGATCAGGTTTAAGGTCATTGTTTAAGTTTAAACTGTCATTAGTAAAATGTCATTTTTTTTTATTTCTTTGTGTTGATTCTAATTTAATTTTGTGATTCAGTGTGTATTTACTTCATGATTTATGCATTAATTTTATAAATACGTTTTAATGTTAGATGCAATTAATCACAATTAATTACGTACGTTTATGCGATTCATTTTTTTAATCATTTCCAGCCCTAATATATAACTACATATTTTTCTATATTTCTTTTATATAAAAAATAAATTTGAAAAAATATCTCTTCTATGTAAAGGCATATTAATATATGTTTTTGAAAAAATGTAACTGCTAGGAAATTAAGCAGCTCTAGTTAATGACATTTTTAACTACAAGTCTAATATCTGTTCTCTGATTGAAAACTGATCTAATGATATATGCAGTACACTTCATTCCTGTAGTAAAGAAGTTTTTAACTTTTATGATGATTGTATATTTTCTCATAAATATACATTAAAGATGAATGAGGTGAACCTGGAATCATTGTTAATAATGAGCTTCAAAAAAACTCCAATAAATTTTACCCAATAATATTCTGAAGTCAAAATAAAAACTCCAAGAAAATTCTCATTATTTCTTGGCAGGACACTGGACCCAGAGTTTTAGGTTGAATAAGAATGTAAATTATAATATACTCATTAAATAGATGGCAGGGTCGATAATCTAAAATGACAGTGACCTTTCAGACTAATGTTATATGACAAGAGCATAACATAAAAAAACTAGGTGCAAATATTTAGAAAAAGAATGTTAACAGTACTAAACTATAAATGAAAGCCCAATACACGACTCTCTGAATACTACTCCAAATGAGTATATCAAAATATAAATAAGAGACTGGAACTGCCAGGGCAATTATACCTAACATTAATAAAAATTAGTGCATCGGCTTCTCTAATAATAAACTACTCTGTGAAGTATATTATTATATGAATATTATTTGAACAGTCAGCTACCAGAACTAATACTAGAAGATCAGAAAATGTAGCCTTTTTTAGACAGTATAACCCCCAGTTAATTTAACTTAAATTCAGAACAGAAAATTGTTTTATTCAACAAACAAAATTAACCACATGTATTTTTAATAAACAGTCATTAACAGAGAAACTTGTTTTGGGCAGAACACTTATCATGATCTCTACAAAAACAGTAAAAAAGTAAAATAAAAAGCAAATAACAATGTATTGGCATTCTATTTAAATAAGAAAAAGAAGTAAACATATAAAAACACAGACAATACTGAAGAACACAAAGACTAAAATACTCTTACTGTCCAATCAGCAACAGTGCATCATAAATGGACAGCAGTTTGCTGTTGCCATTTATTCTATAGGTACTAGCCTTTTTATTGATAAAATCTCCATCCTTGGCATCTCATCCTGATGGGTTTCAGCTTGGGCATCTGTAACAGGGTTAGGTTCACATAAGGATTCCAGCTCTTGGGTTTTGTTGAGGACAGGGGATATAATATCAACTTGGTGATTTTCTAATCTATTTGTAGTAAAGGCACCCTGTTCAATATTAAAGCCTGAATCTGTAGTAAGACAGAGGTCCTCTGTGATCAACCTGCTCATCTGATCCACTCTATCAACTTCTTCAACTAAATCTTCATTTTCATAGCATTCTTGTCTCACATTCTCTATTTCATCTTTACTGGCCAAAAACTCGGAAGTAACAAGGGAATCCCTTCTTTGGGTTTCTGTGCTGTCTTTTTGCCAAACATTTTCAAATAATCCTCCAGAGAATTTATTTATGTCAAACATTGTACCACTCTTCTTTTGAGATAGTACGTTGGAAAGAGTAGCTGTTGAGAATAATGAGGTAAATTTCTTTCCAGCATCACTAGCAGAGAAAAATCCAAATCTGGCTCTGGAGGTGTCTGGCATGCCAAATTGAAACTTGGGTGAAGAAAGCTCAGGGCAATCCTCGGGAATTCCGAGACCATTTTCTATTAGACTAATGTTTTTGGTAGAATGTTCACATTTGAAACGGTCTTCTGGCAACAATTCATTCCCAAAACTATCATTAACTTTTACTTTAACATCCAGTGACTCATCAAGGAATGTATTTACTCCAAATGCATTTTTAGTTTCCAAGGAACAAGCACAGCATTCTACAGAAATCGATTTTGTTTCACAGCAAGTGAATGAATAATTCTCTGCTTCTGTCTCAGTTGGCAAAGACAATTGCAAATCACTATCTTGGAAATCTGTACATAAAGTGGTCCCTTGATCTGCCTGAAGCAGGTTTTTTTCTATTATACTTAATTCTGAAGTAAGTTTTTGATTTTCAGTACTAAAGTAAGAAATATCTTCAATGAGTGAACAGTTCTCATCAGATTGCCATGCTGAAGGCAGGGTGATGATTGGGTCTTCAGACTTGTCACGGGAAAGCTCTTCATTATGAAGGGTCTCAGCAGGACTGCTTACAGAGTGCTTAAAGAAGGGTTTTTTCTGTTGCTGTTCAGTGGATGAAGGCAATGAGAAGAAGCTAGAAGAGGTGTTGGAGGGAACACTTTCTCCTTGAGAGAATAATTTAACTCTAGACAGGAAGCCAGAAAAGAACTTCACTGAGGTGTCAATTACAGTCATCGATGACTCTGAAACTTTGGGTATTGTTCCCAAACTCGGGCTTGATGAAGAAGGAGGATATTTTAGTTCTTCCAGCTCAGGCAATGAAACAGAATATCTGTTACATTCAACATCTGAGTTAGTTAGTATTATAGATTCTGACGGTGCAGTTAGATCTTTAGCATCCATCAACAGATTCTGACAGTCTCTTTTTCCAGCACTAATAGGAGATTCACTTTGGACTGGCAAAGTTTCTAAAATAGCTCTAACATCTGTATTATTTTCATTAACAATGATGGGCACAGCACTATGGCTAATGGCTACCTCAAATGGATATACCTTATCATTAAGAGCTTTATCAGGTAGTCCAGGAAGATTAATTGTAGAGACAAAGGACTTCTCCAATTTATCCTGTACCTTTTCTAAATCACTGTCATTATTAGATATTATAGAAATTCCATTATTAATAGCCCGAGGTATGGCATTGCCATTGGCTGGCGTGTCATCCTCTACTTTTGAACTGCTAAAATATGACTCCTTTACTTTACTTTTCTCAGAATGATTGATTTCAGAAGAACTGTTTTCAGTTTTTTGAAATGCTGGTTTATCTTTTGCATCAAACATTTTGTCTATCTGTACTTCAGGATTCTTCTCTTCTACGGTCATAAAGTTAAACAGACTTAAGGCAGACCTAGTTAGTTTTGGTTTATTTCTATCAGAGGAACCACCAGGAGAAAAAACAAATGGAAGTTTAAAAATGCTATCAGAACTATGAACGTCTGGTTGCTTTGACTCTAAGGGGGCTGGCTGAGATGGACTCTGCTGATTCAAAGGAATATTAAAGCGAGAAAATATGCTTGTATTGGAGACATCACTTTTAGGGGTTGATGTACCAGACAACAAGTCACCAAATGATAGCCCAAAGAAGGCACTTGATGAATTACGTGGTGGCTCTGTTTTTTTCTGGTCAGTGACTTTAGGCCTTGGAGAATCCGAGTAGAATTGTCTATCAGTCTTTAATACAGCTGTATTTGATAAAACTGCTTCAGACACACTTTTTTCTAGCTCTTGACCTTCATAAGGGACATGAATACTTTCTTCAAAGTACCCTGAAGTCAGCTCCTTCTCGAAAGCTTTAGGCTTTACAGAAGTAGAATACAAATGACCAGTAACAGCTTTCTGGAAGTCAGCTTGTTTCTCCTGCTGTCTCTCAAAACCTTGATCAGAGACAGTTGTGTTATTGTCAATATTCCTCATATTAATGGGAGGTGGTGTCTGTTGTTGTTCACATTCCAAAGGATCACTTCTGAAAATGTCACCAACAGATGAAAAGAGTGAACTAATCTTTGAGGTCTCTTTGCTGGTATTTTCCATTTTTTCTGGTTCTCCGTGAATCTGTTTCTTTGAAACTGAAATGCTATTTGAGTTTTCTGAACCGTTTTCTAATCCCACAGCAGATTTGAAAAATCCAAGAAAAGATGACCCTTGGAGTTTTCGATCAGACTTTTCATTTGTTGATGAATCAGTCAAACCAAACATTTTAAGTGGAGTTTTGAAAAATGACTCTTTTTTAGAAGTTGGGGTGACTGAAGGAGATGACTTAGTCTGACAGCATGCTTCTTGTTTCTCATCATCAGGTTTGATTTGTACAGCTATCTGAACTGAATTAGGAGGAATTGTGTGTAAAGTGTCAATTGTGACTGTGTCATACAATCGGTTTGGGTGATGGAGGTGACTAGCTTCATCATACATGTCTTTAAATAGTCTTGATTTTACATTGTCATATCCTGCAGATATAATACTTTTTGAATATTTATCAGCAGTACACTTTTGTGGACTAGGTATTTTTTCTAAACCGTCTTTGAAAGCTTCAACAATTTTTCCTTTTGGTTCAGAGACTGTGGTAGACACAGTGGTAAACTCACTTGTATCTGGGCAAGGACCCTTTTCAACCAAGTTGTCTAAATTTGAGAAAAATGAAGTAATTTTCTTGAAAGACAGGCTCTTCTCTTTAGCACTAGGCAACTCTTTGGATTGTTGACTTTGAAATTCCAAATGCTCAGAAACTTTCACAGAAGAATTAAGCAGTTTAAGGCCAAAAGAGCCAGAGGTAAAAGAATCAGTAATTTTAGATGATGAAAGGGACACAGAAACTTTTTGGGCTAAGATGTCTTTTATGCTCTCTTTAATTTTTCCTCCAAAATCCTGTGGTTCATCTAAAGCATGTTTAATTTCATCTTTCACATCTAATCTGACTTTCTTAAGTTTATAGTTGGAGAAGTCTAAGACCTCGTCTGTTGGGCCAAGTATGGAATCCTCAAACATTTCCGAAAATGTATGCAAGTTCAGGTTCATTAGTTTATCACCAGTTTTATATATTGTAGAAAGATCCAGTGGAGCGCTAAATAGCTCTTCTTGAATGTGATCATCCTCTAGAAACCAATACATATAATTTTCTCTGTAAAGAGGAACTTTGAATCCACAAACTATGACCATTTCATTCTCAAGCCAAGCACTAGGAAAACTATTAAAAGCATTACATTGTTCTCCATCCTCCATATATGGGGAGCAGGCATATACATATTCCCCCGTGCTATCAGTAAGCAAGGAATATATAAACTCCTCATCTCTATAGATATAATATCCACAATCACCATCTTCAGATGGCCACCACAAACCTTGATTCAATAATGACATCCACTGCATGTACCATTCTGGTGGTTCTGTGCTGAGAAAGTCATCCTCTACATCTGAGAGATCAACTTCATCTTGGCAAAGCCAAAACTGTTCATTTGGCTCAGTATACCATCTTAAATCCATTGGAGCATCTTCAGAATACATCATGCCTCGGATGTCACTTAACTCATGTTGCACGTAGCAGCTGTCTATATCAGCCAATGCTACAAATGGTTTGTTGTGTAGAGCTCTCTGAACATCTGACATCACTTTTTCATCCATTAATTGGTCATTTAAAAAACCTTCATTTAAATTTTCCAAACTTAGATTTAGAATATCATCAGATGAGTGGAAACAACTTTCACACAAAAACCTTTTTCTATTGGAATAGGTTTCTGCAAGGCAGTCTGTGGTATTCCAGGGTCTTACAGACGTCTGCCAATATTCTGATTGTATTTTCATAGGGATACTTTCATATAACAACTGACTATTTTGCTCCCCCGTAATGTGAGATTTTTCATCACAGTGACAAGAATGTGGTGTATTTTGTATAGTCATTAGTTCCTCTACAGGTGACCCAGATTGTGGGTCATTTAAATAATGGTTATCTATTGATTGATGCTCATCTGCTGCAAAGTATTGATAATACTGTTCATGAGATTCTGGCCACTGAAGAGGAGGTAGATTTTCTTGGAAACATTTAACATTTCTAAGCACAGAATACAAGTGAGAAGAAGAATCCTGGTTTTCTTGATGATACTTTTCCATTTCAGGCCAGTTGTGTGAATCATAGTCATGACACCAGTTAAGCAAGCCTGGTATGTTTTCATTAGCACTGCTCAGATAGGAGTGACTGGTTTGCTCACTTATTCCTCTATAGCCCTCATCAGAAAATAAAGGGAATAAAGGAATTCTAGATTTTTCTTCCAGCTTATTTATTCTAAGATCCAAGTTCTCCTGTTTACAAGGTTCTTCCATGGATGTCAACGTGAACAAGTCTGGAGAACATTTTTGATCTTCAGGTGGACAATTTAGGCTTTCTTTTAAGGTTTGCTGTGTTTGATCTACATGTATTTTTTGGAGTTTTGGAATGTTGAGTGATACCTTTTGACAAGCTGCAACAGTTGTGTTTTTACTGGAGGCAAATCTGAAGAGACTAGGAATCAAGCTCTTTCCAGTATTATTTACACTGGCTATAGAATGCTTTTTGCCTAGAAACAAGTCTGGAAAAGAGGTTGATTTTTTTAGCTCTGAACTCAGACCTTGTTCAGGAATAGATGTCTCATCCTTTTCCACTCTATGTCCAGAAGCTAGACTGTGATAATATTGATTATCAAAGTTTATATCGGCACACTGGTTAGATTTTACATTAATTGTTTGTGTCTCCATTTCAGACCACTTTTTACATGACACTTTTTCCTGTTTGTCAGAAGGAGACATATCTGATTTTACATTGTCAGTTTCCTTAGTATGATGTAAATGAATATCTTCAAAGGAGGCAAACTTCAAAAACCTAGAAAACCAACCAAACTCAACATTTTCCTTTTGCTTGTTTTCTGATGGTTGCGACTGGTCTACTAGGATTTTATTGGTTTCATCAAGACAACTACAGGGGCTCTCATTTTGTGCTAATGTGTTTTCTATCACTGCCACTCCATCACATTTTTCAGATATTTGTTGTAAGCCCTCTTCAGATTTGAAATCATTCGATTTCAAAATTTTTTCACTAATGGGGACAGAGTTTTCGTGTGAACTGAATTTGCCAAAACAGCCTTGTTCAGATTGGTTAGTCTGTTGATTTGGAACTGAAGCATTTTCCTTAGTAAAGAGAGATGGTTTCATTATCTTTCCAAAAGAAAAAAAATTATTTACAGATTTATCTTCTCTCACATCATTTGTAGACTTAAATGATACTGGTTTAGAGTAAGGCCCAGCAGGGTCATTTTCACTTGATGATGACAGGAGCTGGCTAAAGGACTTCTTCAAGGGACTAAAAAAGTTTAACTCCCTTGCTTCATTTTGGTAAGAGTGTTCATTTTTCCTTTTGTGTTGGTTTCCATTAGAGTCACAAACAACTTTTGAATTCTGCGAAGAATCAACAACCTTAATTTTATATGTCTGCCTATTTTCATCTTGACTTTGACTCAAATTGAAGGTACTGCATTCACTTGAACAGCCTTGCCCAAAAGGATTTTTTCCCAGAATATGTACAGAATTAATGGAATTTGTAAACAGATCAGGGAGTGGGGCAGATTCATTGTCTTTATGTGTAAATCCTGCCTCAGTAGGAGGGCAGTCTGACATCTTAATCTGAGATTCTGCATTTACCTCTTGACTACCCCCTAGTTCACAGCTGTTACCTACTTCCTTACTTGTAAACAGACGAAATGAATTTAGTTTTATGAATGCAGACTTCATCACTGAGTGATGCGGAGCTAAAGGAGAATCCTGAGGATCACTATTGGTTGTGATAAAATTATTGTTGTTCACTGGTTCATTAGAGTCAGTGGACAAAGGCTGGACCACTGTATTAGCCTTCTTTTTAGTATAATCTGAAGACTGGAATGCATTTAAAGACTGCAAGGAAAATGTGTTAGAAACAGGTAAAACAGAAGTTACACTGCTGGATTTTGATGTAAAATTAAATAATTTTGAAATACTTGAATCAGCATGTGTACTAGGTATAGAGCTTGCTTGTGAATGAATTGGTAGTGTGTCTAGAGATATAGACACCTTTCTGTTGTTAACATTGACTTTATCAGATATAGAGTTTAACAGAGAGTTCATCACATTCTTTACTCCTGTCAAGTCTGGCATGGAATTAAACCTCAATGGTTGTTGGTGGCTAGCTGGCTTTGTTTCCTTAGTATTTCCAAAAGCATGGTCAACACATGGCAAGACATCAAGAGCTACTTCAATTCTACCTACAGCTTTTTCTTTCTTCGACTTTGGCAAAGACCCAAATTTGCTGATCTCCTTTTCTTTTTCAGCCAGGTACTCTGAAACCGTTTCAACAAGGCATTGCAATTCATCAATGGGATCCATATATGTATTATTTGGATCCTCTGCATGTGAAAGTATTGCTTCTGATGTCATGTTTTCTGTGTTTTCTTTAAAAGTCTTCCTATTCTGGTAAAAATCATCATCATTTCTGTCATATACATCTTGGAAATAGTCACCACTGTTCAAGTCTAAAATTTCCGACTCCTCTGATCCAGCTGAAGGCAGAAACTCATCAGAGTCACTGCTGTTGCACTCTGTTTGTGTTCCAGACTGGTCCATCTCCTCAAACACTAAACATTTTGCTGCCATGTCTTCCATTTCTGTGTTTGTCCATATGCTGCTTTTCACCAACAGACCATCTTTATAAGGCCGTAAACAAGGCTTCAGTTGAAGATCTTCAATAATGTTCAGATCACCAAACAACAGAGGTGAATCCTTACCATCACATGTTTGCGCAAAAGTGGGAAAGCTGTAAGATTCAGTATATGAGCTCTCCTCGTCCAAGCCTCCTGGGAATTTGTAAATTGTTTTCATGTCCCTCTTTTTAAGGAGACCGTGCCTTGCTTTCTTTTTCCTCCTACGGTCTATTGTGTCACACTGTGCAGGGTAATTAAGAGAGGAATGTCTACTATAATAAATATTTTGTGTCTGATGAAGAAAACTATTTTCATGATGCTTCTGAATGTTGCTGTGATTTGTTTTACTATCACAATAGTATTCCTGATCAAACGGTAAAAGTTGATATTTATTACTAAAATGGACCTCTACAGGGTTTATTCTAAGTTGGTTTAAAGGAAAATCCCACATCAAACAATAATAAGAATAGAAAAAAGGCATTTTTATTAAGGGAAAGAGGAAGGGTTCAGGAAAAGAAAAAAAAAGAGCATAAACACAACACAGGATTACTATTCCAGCAAGGTTAGTCCAAACAGCAGAAAACAAATGAATGCATATATATATATATATATATATATATTAATATATTTTCACTTGTATTTCCTAAATTATAAGCACATAGAACAGTTAAAGAAGAAAGAATATTCTAGTACGGACTTTCTTTTGGAACTAAAGTTGCTTATTTCAAATTGCAGATAATGAGAAAGCACTGAGACTAATAGCCTCAAACAGAATTAAATTAATTAGATTTGTCATTTGGGTACAGTAACTAATAGTCTGTGGACACTAGCATGGAAACTACATATCAAGGGCCAGCTCAGGATGCCAGTTTTGACTGGCTGAGCAGAAGTATAAATATATGAAATAAATCTGGACCTGTGGTTTACGGTACTAACATCATTTCTTAGCTTGTGTAAATTTATACACACAAACACAGCATCATCTCAAATAATCTACAATCCTTTCTATCAGTAAAAGCCACAGAAGAGCTTAAAGGATTTAATTCTGATATTTTACAACCCCCCACCCCACCAATTAAACAGGGAGTTTAATTCATATTTGTATTTCTATAACACCACCGCCTGATAAACAAGAAAGCATATACATACACATAATAACAAATGTTTTAGAAACTACTACACAGCATATTTAAAATAAAATATGAATATAAAATAAACTTGATTTATAATTAGCAGAACCTTCATTATCTGATTCTATACATGTTTATATTTGTTATTTCAAATGTACTCTGCCTATTTTGGCCTATGTGCACGTCTGAAGATATTTATTAAAAATAGAAAATGTACTCTTGTGCTTCCTTACTGTCTCAGCACAGCAGGCCATTTGAAAACACAAATTTACATGCTGTTAAAAAAGAACTATCCCAATATATGTAATTGGCAGAACTATATATGATATCATTCTGTCATGAAAACTTTCTTTAGGTAGCAATTCCTGTCCCACAAAACATTTCTGCTTTTAGTAAATGTCAGTTTTTAGCAAATATGTAGGCCATTTACACAGACCAGATTTACATAGGCCATACTTATTAATGAGGCTATCAGGACTTCAGGAATGTCAACGGTTAATGCCTACAATAGCAAGCTATACATACACCCAAGAAACATTTCCAGAGGACGATTGTAATGTGCTGTAAAAATAAGCCATTAAATGTAAACTGCCCTAAAAATGTAAACAAATCCCTAATAGCTAAAAATATTCAAATATGATTTTGAGAAAATAAAATAGAGTACTACGAAAAGA
The DNA here is from genome assembly GCA_026402145.1 of Polypterus bichir lapradei. NCBI lineage: Eukaryota > Metazoa > Chordata > Cladistia > Polypteriformes > Polypteridae > Polypterus > Polypterus bichir. The sequence goes on along the minus strand of JANRMT010062837.1, from coordinate 16,812,434 downwards.
TCATCTATATAATTTTAGTTCAAAGTTTAAAATACATACAGAAGCCAGCTGTGTGTTATAAAATTAAGTTAAGTACCACCACTTGGAACCACTCTATTCTTCTGTGATTGGGGAAAAGAAATAACAATAATACATGAAACAGACAAGTTCCTTACCTGCCATTGCAATTATGTTTTCCTTTGCATTTTGTGGCAGAAACTGACCGTGTATTATACTTAAACTAGATGTGTAAGCCCGCTGTAAAAATATGTAAACAGCCCAGGGTCCTAGAAACTATTGAAATTGACAGAAAAAAAAAAATAAATGTAGAGATGTCAGGTAATTGAAAGGAACTACTCTGGGCATCTCTCTCCTAGGTTTCATTTTGCCGACATGCCCGCCTCACTTGTGTAGATGTGCTTGTCTCGCTTACATAAGAGTTCCTCTCTTTTCTCAACAGCTTTACTTTCGCAACAGAGTCGCTTTCTTCTTTCGACTCGTTAACTTGAAGCTGTAGTAGCCTCACACTTCCGGGCCGGACAGACAGACACACATACTAACACGTGTAGATGTTTAGTTTTCTGATTCCTCGGAGGTGGAGCGCTTACCCCAACTCCACCTCTCACTGCCGGGCTGAACAGACACACACAATTCCACACGTAGACGTTTATATAAAAGAAGTGTACAACTGGAGTTTTGATTAGGTTATTCAAAGGGGCCAGAATCTTTAACGCTTCTTGTAATCTCTCAGATGGATTACTAAAAGTGAACACAAGTAATGTTCTTTTTCAATTAACTTAATGAACAATTACTCAGGCTAGTTTGAAACAAATATGTCTTAAACCTGGCACTGCAGTATCCAGTGTTAAAAATACTTTCCATGCAATGTGGCCTCAGCCTCTCATGCTAATTCCCTTATTTCTGTAAGAACTTATTATCGTGTCAACTGGGTTTCATTGTTTGCACAGCTATAGAATAACAAATACTAGAACTCTGACCAGATTATATGTGACTATTGTTTTTGAAAACTGCTCAGATAAACTTGGGTTACTTCCCTTTGCAACTATACTCATTAAATTCTTATCAATCAATAGAGACAATAGCATTTGATCCCACCAAATTCTGGTGTATTTAGAATTGTCACCGAACTGGACATACCTGATTCCTCCTTTTTCCCTGTAATCCATATCATAGCTTTGCATGGAATCTGTGCAGGACTCACGAGAATTAGCCTGGCGTTGAAGTCGTGGAGAGACAGGATATTGATGAGTAGAGGAGTTTGACTGGGCTGCAATATTGAAGTGTGGAGGCATGCTATTGCTTGTTTCACTACGATAATCACTGTCCCGATCATCCACGGCACTGTCTTGTTCTTCCAGTGCTGCAAAAACAGTAGGAAGCTAAACATTACAAACAAATAAATATAATTGTTTTACCCAGATAAACAACATGTTTATGTACACTTTGTCTATTCATTCACGTTTTCAGCAACTAACCATATGGTGAGTGCAATGTTAACTAAAACATGATGGATGATATGTTCCTAGCATCTTCCAGGCACAAAGGTGGTTGAAGGGTGACCACTCCTGAACATTTCAGTGAGAACAACCCAATGTAGACATTTAAATTAATGCAAGAAACAGTTGATTTTCTCTGTTTCAAGCTGTTCCACACTTCTTTTAGGAAAGCTACATGCCAAAAATAAATGCTTAAGCATGCTTTTACTCCAAATAGCAATTTTAGTGATTGAACTTGGAAGTGGATAACAGGCTATAATGAAGACTGGCTAGAGTGCGGCATGGTCCACTATAATAAAGTCGACTCAAGTACACAAGGCAGAAACACTAAATATGCTAGTACTGTTCATTTAACTGAAACAATCAGATATGGACATATAGTCCCTCACAAAAATAGTTTTATACTAGCAAGAAAAGATTTTTGCAACCTAATAAGACATTGCAAGCTGTGACAATAAACACAAAAACTTTAAGAATTAAACACAAAGCATGTTATACTCTTAACTGTAATTAAAATCTATCTTAATACAGTGAAAATGTCAGGATGATTGCTCATCTCCAGTGTACAATTTATAATTTTTTTTTACTTACAGTTCAAAGGCTAATACTGCATGATTTAAAAAAAACACACACACATTACTAAATTTTTAGTTTTGGTAAATGTGTTATTGACTAAATGTTTGTTTATAAGATCTGTGTTTCTAAACTAGATAGGAAAGATTAATTTCACAAAACAAAAAGCATATATTGCATACTAGCCAAAATACCTGGCAAATACTGGGTAAATTCATAGAATGTTGGCCATTTTCTCATTGCCATCTGAAATGTTACTGTCTCATCTGTCATCTACACTACCTCTTCAATAACTATTAATTTCTCTGCCCCCAAGAATTAAGAATGTGTTCTTTTGTATATAATTGAATTCAATAATTGCCATAACTTCTTGTTGAGTTGAAACAATTAACACTACTTCTTTGTATTTCCTGGTTTAATGAATAGCAGTTTAATCTGGCACAAACAGCTAGAAGGCTTGAATAACTGAATTGTGCACAGAACTCAATCAAAATAGGGGGTAGCTGGGAAAATGGGTTCAAAGACATTAGTTAAGGTTTCCATATTATTACAGAATGCAGCAGAAGCAGTAGCAGTATTCGATAATGTTATAAAAAATAATCAAAGCTGATTTATTCAATGTATATTTAAAATTGCTACAAATTGCCAGGCAGTATAGGCAACAAAGCCTAAAATGGACCTGAATAAATGTCTGCCATCAAGAAAAATGAAATTTTGTCATTCTCTTTCTACCATATTTGGAATAGCAACATGGCAACAGCTAAAAATTATTTTTCATCATGGCTAAACTGTACTACAATTATTAACAATAAGCAAGTATACAAATAGGATTGTTTTTTTATTTTTATTTTTTTTAAGATTCTCCTTTGTTAAAAAATGTAGTGTCAACAGTTAATTTCAAAATCAAAAACACCTAGTGCAATGAAATTCCAATCAGCATATTTGACCAAAATGAAGCAGGATGCAACTGTCCTTGTCCAACTGCCAGAACCTCACTCTCTTGGTTATGTATAACAACCATAACTCCATTTTCTATAATAAAACTTTTAAAAATAATACGTAGTGGTGAGCAAAACAACCAAGTTTCCTTATGCATACAGTTTCACAAAACTGATGCTAAACTTCATTACAAAAGCAATTTCACAAGTGCAAAAGTCACTAAACAGAATGTTTCAGAATTTTAAAAACGTTTTTAGTGGGTTGAAAGAACAGAGCATTGCTCATTAAGGGTTTGTCGACACTGCACAACCCTTCTTGACCTATATATTTCACAGAAAAGGGTCTAGATAAAAAAAAGAAGCTCAACATGACTAAACACAACCCATGAAGAGAAAAAATGCTCTTAGATCACAGCTATAATCCAGCAAATCAGTTGCAAAGAAAATACTGCACCAGCAGTCTTAAATGAGCTCCCATATTGGCTAGTACAAAACATTGTGTACGCAGATAACGCCCTCCCATCGGGCCCAGCAAATTCCTGCTGCCTGATGGAAACTGTAGTGCCCACATCAGTATTTGATGCTGATCCTTCAAATAGCAGCGAACCACCCAATCTCACTGAGATTGCACAGGCAATCTGTGGTGTCCGGAGTGAACTTCTCCAGGCTGTCCTCCTGCCATTGTAAGCAATCTTTGGCGTCATCCCAACTGACTGGAAAATGGGACTTGTTGTTCCTCTCTAAAAAAGGGAAGAGTGATTCCCTGGATTGCGGCAACTACAGGGGGATAACACTGCTCTCAGTGCTGGGTAAGGTCCTTACTTGGGTCGTCCTCAATAGGATCCATGATCACTATCTCACCTACCAGCAACTGGAGGAGTCAGGTTTTATGCCTAAGAAGTCTACCATCGACTGCATCCTGGCATCGAGGGTTCTCATTGAGCGCAAACACAAATATCGGCAGAGTGTCTTTGCACCCTTTGTTGATTTTTGTAAGGCATTTGGCTGTCATGATCGAACTGCCCTGTGGGACATCCTGAGACTTCGCGGGATCCCTCAGAAGTTACTGGATATCATGGCCAGCCTCTACATTGGTAATGTGAGTGCTGTTCAGAGTGGAGGCAGAACCTCTGTGTTTTTCCCAGTTGATTCTAGGGTTCATCAGGGGTGTGTTCTTGCCCTTACTCTTTTCTATGCTTGCATGGATTTGGTGTTGGGCAGGGTTGTGGGGTCCAGCAGCTGTGTTGCATCTGTTGGTAAATAAAGATTCACCGATTTTGACTTGCTAATGATGATATGATGTGCGCAGAGTAAAAGGAAACTGTGATTGGGGCTCTCAAGAGACTGAGCAATGAGTCTGAGTATCTGGGCTTGCAAGTGTCCTGGATGAAAACCAAGATTCAGGCCTTTAACACTAGAATTACCAAGCTTAAGAAAAATCTTGTAAATCCACTCGCACCTCTCCATTCAGCGTCTTTTGTCTTGTAAATGTGTTGATAATCCCAAGCATCAAGCAGCTTGCTATACCATCCCCCACGACCGCCAGAAAACCTGCAAAAACCTCTCCCAACTGAAGCCTTGTTTATCAGCGACCTATTTTGCTGGTGTTCAGTTGTAGGTGGTTTGAGTCGCATCATTTAACAAAATCCTTAATTAGGTTCCTATACTCCTCCCCCTGTCCACTCCTGATGCAGCCCACGATAGCAGTGTCGTCAGCGAACTTTTGCACGTGGCAGGACTCTGAGTTGTATTGGAAGTCTTCTTATGTAAAGACCATCACAAAACATAATCACAAACAGGAGTTTGCACGATATGTTGGTGAGCTCTGTAAGCCGTGCTGTTTCTTTGAAGGACAGGTGTGGGACAGACTGAATGGTAGGGTGACACCAGACGTTGTCCTGCATCCAAATGGTGCCATCTTTCGCCTTTACGCCTGGTGCAGCTGTGTTGAGTGGACGTTTCTTACAGGGAGGGTTTCTGTTCTCTTTCTCCGATCTGAGTTCACCTCTGCTATAGCTCGTCTTTATTTGAAAACAGCAGCATAAAAACATGATTGAGAGCATAAAACTGAATTAAAAAAAACTAACCTTTACAATTACCATATATTTACAGCGCCAGTTACAGACTCAGATGAAATGTATGTTTTTATTGTATAACAGTAACAATAAGAACAGCTCACTACTCAAAACGCTTATTTTAGGAAACATTAAGACTCGAACCCAGGACCTTCTGAATAGGAGTCAGCCACTCTAACCGCTGTACTACCCAAGAAGATAACAAGCCACACTAACCTGATTTCTTTTTCTTTGGTTATAGTCTTAGAAAAAAAAGCGCATTTGTTCTGTTATACTTGTATCTTTTGTGAAAGTGCTTATTTGCTATTTGGACTTCAGTCTTCATGCATTATATACTGCATGTCTACATTTTGTCATTAGTACTAAAACATGGAAAAAGTTTGTCTTTTAAGTATGTGTTCAACATTTCTGTCATCCTACACTTACATAGATCTTTGTAGACACTGAACACACATGAAATGCATGTGTTCCAAATAACAATATATTTTTTTAGCCTAAGTACCTGACTACCTGATAAACAAGGCTTCAGCTGGGAGAGGTTTTTGCAGTTTCTCTGGCGGTCAGGCAGGCTGCTTGATGCTTGAGATTAACAACACATTTACAAGACAAAAGACGCTGACTGGAGAGTTGCAAGGGGATTTAAGGTGGGCCGGATTTACAAGTTTTCTCGTAAGCTTTGTAGTACTAGGGTGTTGTACCATGTTAGCCATCCACCGGGTCTTCAATTCCATGTGTTAATAACCTCTTGGGCACAACCATCAGCAGTGTGCCTGTCTACAGACAGAGTGTCGACCTCGTTACAATGATGGATTGGGAGAGCATAGGGGGTTCATAAGGTCGCTGAAAAGGAAGGAGTGGTGTTCCCGATATCTATGCAAAAGGACAAAGGTCCAAGTCTTTAGAGTCCTGGTGCTTCCTGTTTTGCTATACAGTAGTGAGACAAAGACGCTATCCAGTGACCTGAGACGAATACTGGATTCCTTCGGTACTGTGTCTCTTTGGAGAAACCTTGGGTACCACTGGTTTCACTTTGTGTCGAATGTGCGGTTGCTCCTGGAGTACCAAATTACCTGCATTGTGCAGGAGTGTCAGTTACAGTACTGCAGCCATGTGGTACGATTCCCTGAGAGTTATTTGGCTCACAGGATCCTCATTGTTGAGGACCCAAGCGGCTGGACCAGGCAAAGGGGACACCCACATAACACCTGGCTGAGGCAAAAAGATGGTAATTTCTGGATGGTAGGACTGGACCACATGTCTGTCTGGGGGGTTGCCAACTGGGATCCCAAGCTGTTTTGTTGTGTTGTGGGTGCAGCAACGCGCTGTACCAGTGCATGCTTCCCAACTTGACTTGACCTGATATTAGCTCTGGTTTCTGGGTTTCCCCCAAACATTAAAACCTCTTTATCTGATATGCCATATAGTCTTTATTTTAAGTTGGACCAATGGCAGTGCATATGCAAATTTTCATGAAAATTGCACTACATTTTTGAATGACTAACGAACAGATAAAGAAAAAAAAAAACTCATAAATTTTAAATTGTAGATAACCTAATACAGAAAGTAAGATAAAAACACTTAGTATCGGTCTGGATTCTGTATTCACCTCTTTTTAAACACAGATACTAAATAAAGAAAAACACTAGCTGCTATATCATGGGAGTTCTGTAGAGCTTACAAATTAAATCTCAAGTTTCACCAGTTTGATCAGGTAACAAACCAGAAATCCTGCAACAACTTTAGGACAAAGATGTACTGTCCTCTTTCTCTTTGTTATGGTAAGTATAGCTGAAAACAATCCAGAGGTTTGTCTTGAGAGATAGTTCTACTTTTGTAAAATTATAAATGATAATGGGAAATTTAGTAATATTATTTTTGTCTCCTAAATCTATCTCAATCAATGTAATGTCACCTAAAAACTTGAATTGAAACATGAAGTTTTTGTAGTGCTTTTAAAATAACAATTAAAAAAATTAGTTAATATAATACATTCCTTCAAAGCCAACCCTTTTGAACCTGAGCACATTCATTACCGTGAAGTAAATTCCTTCACTAAAGTAGGTTTACCTGAACTTTGCAGAATAATTTCTCAGCTAAGACCTTCCACTTGTGTCCTTAACCGAGTTTCAATAGTCTTTTTCAAGGAAGTTTCTGGTGTACTACTCAGGTGAAACTACTCAAAAACAATAATCTATAGTTTTCTGTCCTTGACAATTCAGATCCTTCTCTAACCTAACTTTTTAAGTTTGATTCTAGAAAAAACAGTTTTCTAGCTATATTACCAGAATAAACATTCTATTCTTGATAGATTTCAGCTAGGTTTTACACCAAATCATAGTACAGAAATAGAACTGGTTAACTCTGTTCTTGTTCTCTTAGACTTCAGAACAGCATTTGACACCATGGACCACAGCATTCTAACAAATCACAATAGTCAAAGGGTGAGTTTCTCTGGTAGTACTTTAATTTGGCTTCAATCTTATTCAACAGGCACACAGTTAATTGATACTGTATATATGGTACTGCAAGGCTCTATTCTGGGTCCTGAGCAAGAAGAACGTTTTGCCCAGGTTGAGCTCTGTCTATGGGAGAGCAAGCTGCATGCTGCTTGTGTGGACTGACACATTTATAAAACAAAAGATGCTGATGAGGAGAAGTGCAAAGGAATTTAAGATGGCCCTGGATTACAAGATTTTTTGTAGGCTTCAGGGATACTAGTGTTACGCTCATCCAGATTCTCAAGCCGCAACAACAGGATTTCATGATCGATAGTATCAAATGCCGCTAAAAGATCTAGAAGGATAAGGACTGCTGCATCCACAGTCAGTAATAACAGAGATGTTATTAAATACTTTCAGGAGAGCAGTCTCAACCCCATTATAATGCCTAAAGCCAGATTAGTAGATCTCATATAAAATATTAGAATTATGATGATCAACCAATTGTTCATAAATAATTTTTTCTAATATTTTAGCCAAAAATGGCAAAAGATTAGCTAACATTCCAGGGTACAATATAATTATTGACAGCAGGAAGTACATAACCAGTTGGTACAATGGCAGAGCAGATAGTATCAATTTTGCTGACAGAAAATGACACTACTCACAAAAATAGACAGTGTTATTTAAACCCATCCCTGAGAAGGTGTGAATAGCCACATTAAAAGCCTTAAGTTCCTGGGTTTCTTAGAATGACATGATACCAAATCACAGAAGCAGTCATATTTACATTTCTTAACTGCCTTCTGAAAATTAGACAGAGACACACTAAAAATCAGAGCAGATATAGTCAACCTGTCTTTCTCCCAATTTCATTCTGCAGTCCTACCAGGCGTGCTGCAGTTGACGCGTGCCATCATTAAACCACAGAACTGGTTTCCCTTTTTAGCAGTGGATCTTAAGAGGGGAGATAAAACCTAGAAATGTTTTAAAAGATGGATTAAAAACAAACCGAGTCATCAGCACTTTCACAGTGGCCTTGTAAATCCAAACTAGTAAGCACACTTTTAATTCAGAAATAATAGAACAATTTAAAATACGAGAATTGCATGGGACAGAGGTTGTTGTAACAATGTCAACAATAATATTCACATCCATCATTGGAGAAAAATTATCAGTAATATGATCATCACTTATGTCAGTGTTATTAACTGTAACACCTTGTTTAAGAATGAGATGAAGGGTGTGACCAAAAGAATGAGTTGAAACATTAATATGCTGAATAAAATCAAATGAGTCCAATAAGAATAAAAAGTCTTTAACCAAAGGTTTAGATTAACAAAAAAAACATGGATATTAAAATCACAAACTGCAAGTATTTTATTGTGGCAAAGCGTAACAGCAGCCAAACAATCAGAGAATTCAGAAATTAACATATCATTTATTACATGAGGCCTATAAGCCAAAGCACACAAAAAAAAGGATAAGAATTACACACTTCAAAAAGATGCAGTTCAAAACTGCTAAAAGAACCCCTATTAAGGCTCTGACACAAGAATAAGCTTTTAAACACAGTGGCTAGACCCCACCACAACGAGACATCTAGGAGAGTTCAAAAACGAATAACCTGGTGGTACTAGATCGGTAAAACATGGAGTATTATTAATGATCCAGGGCTTGGTGATAAAAGGAGGTCCAGCTTATCTAAAGTAATAACATCATGCACAATAAAAGTTTTATTGGTAACTGACCACACATTCAGGAGAGCTACTTTAATAGATGTAGAGAAGCTTGCAGTGCACCGAGCTTGAGTGAGCCAGTAAAGATTAGCAGCATTAACTCCCCTAAATACAGCATACAGGGAAACAGTGACGAAGACTTGAAAAGAAGGGATAAAATCCATTTACTAGCACCCATGAGCTTGTGTTCTTTGGAAGAGAAGATGGATCAAAGACGACTTTCAAACATCAGGAATCCAGGCCCACTGAGGAAGAATGGAGCCAGCGTCCTTAGTCCATATTCCCTACCTCTGGCAAAAGCATCTACATGTGAAAGAAGTACAAAGCTGATTCATACAAGTGAACACCGGTGTCCCGGTAAAAAGTCAAGAGATGTATATAATAAATAGAGTCCCATATAAAGATGAACACTGAGACGATAACATGGCACAGAAGAGACCGAGTAAGGACACCCAATCACAGATCAGTAGCCGCTGTGTAGTACAAACATATAAAAATGGAATTAAAACAAATATTAAAGAATGCTTTTGGTGTTATGCATTAAAAATCCACAATACTTTTACAGATATAGATATGTCCATATGTTCATCAAACTTCCTATGAAGAATAAAAACTTTGGACGGTGTTTTCCCTCGCCCAGACGCTGGTCACCGGGGCCCCCCTCTGGAGTAAGGCTTGGAGGTGGGGCTTGATTGCAAGCGGCTGGTGGCCAGGCCTGCAACCATGGGGCTCGGCCGGGCACAGCCCAAAGAGGCAACGTGGGTCCCCCTTCCCATGGGCTCACCACCTATGGGAGGGGCCAAGGAGGTCGGGTGCAGTGTAAGTTGGGTGGTAGCCGAAGGCAGGGACCTTAGCGGTCTGATCCTCGGCTACAGAAGCTGGCTCTTCAGACGTGGAATGTCACCTCTCTGAAGGGGAAGGAGCCTGAGCTAGTGCGTGAGGTCAAGAAGTCCTGGCTAGATACAGTCGGGCTCACCTCGACACACAGCTTGGACTCTGAAACTAATCTCCTTGAGAGGGGCTGGACTCTCTATCACTCTGGAGTTGCCCCCGGTGACAGGCGCCGAGCAGGTGTGGGCATACTTATTGCCCCCCGACTTGGAGCCTGTTCATTGGGGTTTACCCTGGTGGATGAGAGGGTAGCCTCCCTCCGCCTTCGGGTGGGGGAGGGGGGTCCTAACTGTTGTTTGTGCATATGCACCGAACAGCAGTCTGGAGTACCCACTCTTTTTGGAGTCCCTGGAGGGGGTGCTAGAGGGCATACCTTTTGTCCTGTGGGACCCCGGAGGCAGCTAATAGGTACCGGCAGGCCAAGCGGAATGTGCCTTTGGCGGTTGCTGAGACAAAAACTCGGGTGTGGGAGGAGTTTGGGGAGGCAATGGAGAAAGACTTTCGGACGGCTTTGAGGAGATTCTGGTCCACCATCCGGCATCTCAGGAGGGGGAAGCAGTGCAGTGTCAACACTGTAAATGGTGGGGATGGTGTGCTGCTGACTTCGACTCGGGACGTTGTGGGTCGGTGGGGGGTGGGGGGGTACTTCGAAGACCTCCTCAATCCCACTAACATGCCTTCCAATCAGGAAGCAGAGCCTGGGGACTCGGAGGTGAGCTCCTCCATCTCTGGGACTGAGGTTACTGAGGTGGTCAAAAAACTCCTTGGTGGCAGGGCCCCGGGGGTGGATGAGATACGCCCAGAGTTCCTCAAGACTCTGGATGTTGTAGGATTGTCTTGGTTGACACGCCTCTGCAACATCGCATGGACATCGAGGACAGTGCCTCTGGATTGGCAGACCGGGGTGGTGGTCCCCCTCTTTAAGAAGGGGGACCGGAGGGTGTGTTCCAACTACAGAGGGATCACACTCCTCAGCCTCCCTGGAAAAGTCTATTCGGGGGTCCTGGAAAGGAGGGTCCGTCGGATAGTCGAACCTCAGATTCAGGAGGAACAGTGTGGTTTTCATCCTGGTCGTGGAACAGTGAACCAGCTCTACACCCTTAACAGGGTCCTGGAGGATGTATGGGAGTTTGCCCAACCATTCTACATGTGTTTTGTTGACTTGGAAAAGGTGTTCGACCGTGTCCCTCAAGGAATCCTGTGGGGGATGTTCCGGGAGTATGGGGTACTGGACCCCCTGATAAGGGCTGTTCAGTCCCTGTACAACCGGTGTCAGAGCTTGGTCCGCATCCAGTGAGAGTTGGACTCCGCCAGGGCTACCCTTTGTCACCGATTCTGTTCATAACTTTTATGGACAGAATTTCTAAGCGCAGCCAGGGTGTTACGGGGGTCCATTTGGTGGACTCAGGATTGGGTCACTGCTTTTTGCAGATGATGTTGTCCTGTTTACTTCATCAGGCCATGATCTTCAGCTCTCTCTGGATCAGTTCGCAGCTGAGTGTGAAGCGGCTGGGATGGGAATCAGCACCTCCAAATCGGAGACCACGATTCTCAGCCGAAAAAGAGTGGAGTGCCTTCTCAGGGTTTGTGGCGAGATCCTGCCCCAAGTGGAGGAGTTCAAGTATCTCGGGGTCTTATTCACGAGTGATGGAAGAATGGAGCGTGAGATTGACAGGCGGATCGGTGCAGCATCCGCAGTGATGCGGGCTCTGCATTGGTCTGTCGTGGTGAAAAAGGAGCTGAGTCGTAAGGCAAGGTTCTCAATTTACCAGTCGATCTAGGTTCCTACCCTCACCTATGGTCATGAGCTATGGGTAGTGACCAAAAGAACAAGATCGCAAATACAAGCGGCTGAAATGAGTTTCCTCTGCAGGGTGTCTGGGCTTTCCCTTAAAGATAAGGTGAGAAGCTCAGTCATCCGGGAGGGGCTCAGAGTACAGCCGCTACTCCTCCGCATCGAGAGGAGTTAGATGAGGTGGCTCAGGCATCTGATCAGGATGCCTCCCGGATGCCTCCCGGGTGAGGGTGCACGTCCAACCGGGAGGAGGCCCCGGGGAAGACCCAGGACACGCTGGAGGGACTATGTCTTCCAGCTGGCATGGGAACGCCTCAGGATTCCCTCGGAAGAGCTAGAAGAAGTGGCCGAGGAGAGGGAAGTCTGGGCATCTCTACTCAAACTGCTGCCCCCGCGACCCGATCTCGGATAAACGGAAGAGGATGGAGGATATGTCCAACTTAATACAGTCGACCCTTGACATACGACCGGCCTGACATACGAACAACTTGATTTACGACCAAAATTTTTGTTTTGATTTACGACCAACATCTTGCGTTACGACCTGAATGCGGTCACGTGTATCCGCTTGTGCGATTGTAAACAAACAGCTGAGAGCGTTCGTAAGCGTCAGTCGGAGCCCAGATACATGTGTTTGTGGAGGTAATTTCGGTCAGTGCAGTGATTTATCTATATATATAATTCACTAAGACCATGGCAAGCAAGACGCATAATTGCTAAGGAAGGAAGAGAAGGTAACAAAGGTAAAGAAAGCGATCACAATCGAAACGAAGAAGGAAATTGTGCGGAAATATGAGAGTGGTGTTCATGTGACTGATCTCGCTAATACCATATTTACTCATGTACCACACAACCTCGTGTAAGACGCGCACCCTAATTTTTACAAAGAAAATTGCGAAAAAAGTTTTGCCTCGTGTACGATGCGCGTTGTGATTGTATAGGAAGCGTTTAGAGAGAGCGAGCACTGTCGTGCGAGTGTGCGAGCAAGCGAGCGAGAGAGAGAGAGCGCGAGTGGGCGAGCAAGCGAGCGAGAGAGAGACAGCGCGAGTGGGTGAGCAAGCAAGCGAGAGAGAGAGAGCGCGAGTGGGTGAGCAAGTGAGCGAGAGAGAGAGTGCGAGCGGGCGAGCGAGAGCGCGAGTGGGCGAGCAAGCGAGCGAGAGAGAGAGCGCGAGTGGGCGAGCAAGAGAGAGCGCGAGTGGGCGAGCAAGCGAGAGCGTGAGTGCGCGAGTGAGCCCAAGCAGAAGAAGTTTCCTCGTGTATGACGCGCACCTGATTTTCTAATGCTAATTTTTGTGAAATAAATACGGTATGTACAGCATGTCGAAATCCGCCATCTCGATAATTTTACAAAGAAAAGATTTGCATAAGGAGGCTCCTTCTAAACAATAACCACCTTCCGTTTCATTCTCCTCCTCCCTTCCTGCAGCCCAAAGATGTTAAATTAAATGGTGAGTACAGTATGAAATTGTTGTTTCTGGTAGGCTAGGCACTTTTTATAACTTTTTGGTTAGTACATTAGAAAAATTATTGGTGTTTTGGTAAATTATGCACATTACATAACCCTTTTATATGAAAAGGTTAAGTAAGTGTTGCAGTGGGAGGTTTGAAACGCATTACGGGTATTTCCATTATTTCTTATGGGAAAATCTTGACTTACAACCAACTTGAGTTACAAACAGCCCTCGCGAACGAATTGAGTTCGTAAGTCAAGGGTTCACTGTACTATGGAACACAGGGGAAAAAAACTCCAAAAAAACAAACAGAACTTTATTTTTTTCAATGCATTTTTTTTGTTTAGCTTCTATTAGATTATACAGTATAAGTACGAAAATATCATATACTTGTCGGATTTGCAAACATTATTAACCTTGACTTTTCTCCATTTTCTTTTCCATTTTCGAACGCCAACACCATCTAAACAAAGAACTCTCCTGTCTCGTGTTTTGATGGAATGAATGTGGATGCATCAACTGTTGATGAGTTCCCACAATATTAAATCTTCTAGGACGAAGCTTAAAATCATAGGAGCTACTTAACCACAATTATGTTTGGTAGAATTTTCAGTGAGGGCTAAACAATCTTTTGTCCTTGGAACCCTGTAGATTTGTTTCCTTCACCATCTCACCAGCTGGAGACTTTTTTCCCTTCTGTATTACTTTTTCTGTCCTTCCTGGTCATCTGACAATAGCATCAGACTCAAAATAAATCTCTATAATTAAGAACTCTACTTTGCCTACCACTTGTTTATCTGCATTATTTAAGTATGTATTTATTTATTCTTATTTACTATTTTTGGGACTGACACAGAGCTATGGAGGCCTCTTTACCCTATTTCAAAAACAATATTGTTTTTTTAACACTAAGCTCTACAAAAAAGAGGGCCTGAGTGACCAGAATTCAATAAATTGACCACAAGAGAAACAGACCAACTAAATTTTAAATTAAGTCATCCTTATTATGCAAGGACAAAAGAGCTAATAATTTGCTACCCCATCAAATATATAAAAAAGGACAAACACAGATTAACAATGTTGTCAAAACCAAAGTTACTGTCCATAGAGAGATGAGCAGTATTTTATGAGGCACATTAATCATTGAAAAGGTTTACAGGAGAGACTACATGTCAAAAGTAATAGTGTCCAACAGCCTGCATTCCATGATGATGAATGCACGTAATATCTTATGTTTTTAGTGTGACTTCAGAATATACACAACTTTGGAAACTAAAATCAGAGCTAATTAATACTTAATGATTACTATTTATTCTGTGTGGCAGCATTTCCTTCTAGCTAGCATTAGGAGTAGAGTCCAAGGGAAGAATGATTCTAATAGTGATTGGATGTATTGCTACTCAATGTGACACCCCATGTGATGGGAAATGGGAGCACCAGTCTACACTCTAGAGGTCTAGTGTACGGGACTGACTGTGTCCAGGATAGTGGTGTAAGACAGGGAGACACGGACACAAAAGGGTTAGGTTTTGCAACAGCAAAGCAAGGTTTTATTTACAGGTGCACACAAAGAAAAGTAATTAAATAATGTTCTGCTGAATATATATACAGTATATATACAGTGTATATATATATATATATATATATATATATATATATATATATATATATCTAAATACATAGTTCAATACCGCAAAGGACCCACAAAAACAGTTATAAAAATGAGCCCAAAAATTATGAATATACACTGTTTACAGTGATGACTGAAAGTCCCAAATGAAAAAGAAAAATGCACAAAAACTAGTGAGACAATATATACACAAAAATAAAGCTGTCTTCCTCCACAGTAATCCAAGTCAGGAAGCCGCTCCACCAAATAATGTACAGTACAGGGTCTAACCACAAAAATATTCAAAATGCAGAAAAAGAAAAATGTGTATATACAAAAATAAACACTTCACCATTAACCCCCAACCCAAAGAATACCTCCAACAAAGCTAATAAAGAGATATTTATCAAAATATATACAGGAAGGAAAAATTACAAAAATAAAGGCACAAGCCGCAGTGCTTGGTGAACTCTTTACCAAGTAACTCTCTCACTGAGGTCTAGCTGGATGACCCCTTTCTAATGGCACCATCGCGATGAAGCTGTTGAACATCATTCTTTTATGTGCACGCGTCTCCCGTCCCGCAAAATACCTATTAAAATGCAGGTAGCCAGTGCATGCATAGCTATGCCATTGCCGTATTTTGTGACGCGAACTATGCTTCTTTCAAAACTGAAAGTAAGTCCTGTTTCTTCCTCTGAGCTACCGCCCAGACAACTGCCGATACGAGATCACTATATAAGCCATGGCAGGCTGATAACAAGGTGCTTTGCACTGTCTCTTGTCCTTCCAGCACTACTAGGTCATGGGAGGCACACGCACATGTGGGATACGGACAATGCTACCCCGGCTGGACAACAGCAGAGCTGTCTTTCCACACTTGTACGAAACCCACCACAACGCACTCCACAAGCCACTTATATTGTCAGCAATGATGTGCCACTGCACATTCTGCACAGACAAAAAAGGAAAATGTTATTTCTTTATGCTTTATTTTTCCTTTTTCTTCTAAACTAATGCCTCTCTCTCAACACTGCAGAGGACACAAAACTAACTTTATTTAACCACTGGTAATGCCAGTGAGGCACATTACCACACCCAAAGACTCAATAAACATAGCAAGACTTATTTTGTATGTCATGATATTCTGAGTCACTAGATCTGAACACATTTCAGCATTTGTGAGAGACCTGGAACTGTATGTCATGAAGGTACAATTACTGCTAACTTATTTTATACATAAAAGCACCAAATGAGAAATCCAAACATATCCATGAAGTGGCAAACACTGTACTGTAACGGTAATAAATGAAAATACTTAAAGCTCTAGCATATTCTGACACAATACCAGCCTTTCTTTCATTACATTTAGCTCAATTACATGACCACATGTCAATCAAAATATTCCTATAAAGCAATAGGCTAAGGTTGGAGATCAGCTCAGGATTGAAAAAACCAATAAGATATCAGTTGATGATCATATTGTGAATAGTTCAGAAGAAAGTGTAACTTACAGAACTGCGAAGCCACAGCTGGTAAAGCATTCTTTTCAGTTCCATATTGTACAGGAAACTAGTAAGAGAAACATGAAAGAGAATAAATCAGAAGGTGGTTTAAAGTAATTTAGCAGGCACAAAAGAGGTCATCCATTTTTATGTACATGAAAAAGAGCAACTCATACATAAAGATAACAACAGCAACATGTTAAATCTTTGATATTCTTCAGCATACCAATTTTACATCTTGATCAATTTAGAAATGTAACACATTCTAACCAATTCCTGTAGACATAATACCAAAAAAACTTGACAGAGGTTCATGAGGCTTTAAAATGTGAATACTTCATTACCCTTACATGAGGGTTCATAACACAACATGTACAGAACCATATCTATGGTGGATGTGATCAAGAAGGCAACAGCAAATTGATGTCTCTAGGCTCACTCCTTTGGTTTAAATGCAATATGGTAAAGATAAATTATATATAAATATTTTATTGTTACCTCAAAAGGCTAGTACTAACTAGCTAGGTAATTTAAAAAGACTATCATCTAGAACTTAAACTTGCAAAAGAAATCGGCTTCCCCAATAGCCACCTAAGGATTTCATATAATTGCAATTGCGTTTCTGCACTTTTTTCATGGTCTGGAGATTAGAGACATATTACAGGTGGGTTGGACATATAAGTAAGAATGTCACTGCACTCTCTACATGTTACGATACTACTACAACTATTTTGCTCCAGAGAATAAACATCATAGCATTATAGCATTTCATACTAATTAGGATAACAACTTTTAACCTGTTTTTATAGTAACCACATTAGGGATGTAGGTACAGTTGTGCTTGAAAGTTTGTGAACCCTTTAGAATTTTCTATATTTCTACATAAATATGACCTAAAACATCATCAGATTTTCACTCAAGTCCTAAAAGTAGATAAAGAGAAACTAGTTAAACAAATGAAGGAGATATAAATAATAAATAAATGACCAAGTATAATATAAGTGGCAAAAGTATGTGAACCTTTGCTTTCAGTATCTGGTGTGATCCCCCTTTGCAGCAATAACTGCAACTAAACATTTCTAGTAACTTTTGATCATTCCTGCATACCGGCATGGAGGAATTTTAGCCCATTCCTCCATACAGAACAGCTTCAACTCCAGGATGTTGGTGGGTTTCCTCACATTAACTGCTCACTTCAGGTCCTTCCACAACATTTCGATTGGATTAAGGTCAGGACTTTGACTTGGCCATTCCAAAACATTAACTTTATTCTTCTTTAACCATTCTTTGGTAGAACGACTTGTGTGCTTAGGATCATTGTCTTGCTGCATGACCCAACTTCTCTTGAGATTCAGTTCATGGACAGATGTCCTGACATTTTCTTTTAGAATTCTTTGTTATAATTCAGAATTCATTGTTCCATCAATCAAGGCAAGCCGTCCTGGCCCAGATGCAGCAAAACAGGCCCATGAACATGAACATTAGCCAATGTTCGCGAGGCCTTCAGTTGCTTATAAGTTACCCTGGGGTCTTTGTGACCTCAACGACTATTACAGGCCTTGCTCTTGGAGTGATCTTTGTTGGTTGACCACTCCTGGGGAGGGTAACAATGGTCTTGAATTTCCTCCATTTGTACACAATCTGTCTGACTGTGGATTGGTGGAGTCCAAACTCTTTAGAGATGGTTTTGTAACCTTTTCCAGCCTGATGTGCATCAACAACTTGTTTTCTGAGGTCCTCAGAAATCACCTTTGGTCGTGCCATGATACACTTACACAAACATGTGTTGTGAAGAGCAGACTTTGATAGATCCCTGTTCTTTAAATAACACAGGGTGCCCACTCACACCTGATTGTCATCCCATTAATTGAAAAAACCTGATTCTAATTTCACCTTAAAACTAACTGCTAATCCTAGAGCTTCACATACTTTTGCCACTCACAAATATGTAATATTCGATAATTTTCCTCAATAAATAAATGACCAAGTATAATATTTTTGTCTCATTTGTTTAACTGGTTTCTCTTTATCTACTTTTAGGACTTGAGTGATGATGTTTTAGGTCATATTTATGCAGAAATATAGAAAATTCTAAAGGGTTCACAAACTTTCAAGCACAACTGTAGAAACGGATGTAGGAATAAAAAGAGTATTGCAAATGCAGATGCCTGAAGGACTGTCCTCTTCTCATTAAAAAGGATCTACTTGAGTTCCAAATCTTTCTTAACCTTATGTTATGTTCTAACTTATTTATGAGGCATTTGGAGGAGAGGAAGTGCTGAGGTAAAAGACTTTTGGGCTTTGTCTGTGTTGCTTAGTTTTCCTAAGATTTCTATACTCATGGGCTCACTGGAGGGATTAGAAGAATAAGAAGTGTCCAAATAGGGGTGTGCGATATGTATCCTCTATAATAATATCTTAATTGTAATTTTAATGATGTGCAAGCTGACATTATCAAGTATGTCACTTACTTTGTACAAAAAAAAATAAATAAAATAAAACACGCATTCACTGCATTATGCAACCTAGTCTTGTAGGGCCAGATATGATTCCTAAACAAGAATACATCTCTTAGGACAACCTGTTAAAAAGTTTGTAGTGAGTAGCAGTGAAACCCTGCACTGCACAGGCTACATCTACAGTGCATCTTCCTAAAGAGTTGCCCCAATTTCTATTGCCCCTAAAGTTTAAATAGCCAAACACTGCCAGTTAAAGTCGATATGGAACCCCAAGACTGCCCCCCTTTAGTTACCAAAAAGTTGCCCTTCAGTGTCCATGCCATGGGATTTACGGAGCGCACGCTGTTTAGCTTGCCAAAACAACACCCCTAGCTGTCCAAAATACGCACCCTGTAACACTCAAAAATGGTGCTCTAGGTGTCCACATATGTTGCCTAATGGGTTGACTGGCTTTTCTGCAGGGGTACAGGGAGAGAGCAAAAGAATCTGAACAAAAGACAACACTGAGAGAAAATAAAAAACTAAAATTTATTTTATCAGTTCAGGAGCTCAGTAGCACAAGGTAACTGAAACTTAATGATAAGTTCCATATTTTAATGAGTGCTGTAATACAAGAGGCAGATACATGGTTCCACACTTTTAAAAGTGCTTCTGCTTACTGAGGTACCTTTCTGTCATTTAGACTATTGTTATGATAAGCATTGTAGTCTATGGATATTGTATGTGTTAAAATACCACAGCTATTCTGGCCAATCATACAGTAGTCAACTTCCTATAGTTACCCATTTAGATGTGCCATGAGACAGTGGATGCTCTACAACCTGCTGCATGCTTCTACTGATGTTGTTAGGTAGATTTATTGATTTGGGCATATTCAGTACTAAAATCTGCATCCCCTGTGGCTCTTTGTTATCAACATTTTTAACAGTACTCCTTTTTACCTTCTTTGAATGGGGTGTAACACTTGGTAGGGAGATTTTGAATGATGAGTACGTGCAAGAAATCCCACCAACATCTTGCAACTGATGGAATTTTGCATGAAGTTTCATCATGTTGATGTCAGAGACTGGTGGGCAGTCACGCAAAACACCTACAAGAAATCAGTTCTTCTTTATGGTGGTGACACCAGCTTCGGATGCCAAGAATGTACTTACATTCCCCCAGTAGATCATTACATCTATTGATATTTGTGTTGAATGAATGATTGAAAAGGCAAAATTTCCTTATGCTTTCATTCATGTTTATCAACTTTATCTGTAGGCACAGTCTGCCTGTTCAAATATTTCCATGGGTTGTACTTACTTTTTCACAGGACTGTGTATGTACTATATATGCATGTTTTTTATATATTAGGGTGTGAAATCAATTAAAAAACAATTGCCTAATCACTGTGGAGGTTGGCCTAGACACAGACAGGTAGACACGTCCATTTCACCCAACACACGTTTATTCATCGGTCCACACTATATACAAAGGTGCCACACAAACCCCCAAAGTCCTGGCCACACAATGCCTTACTTTCTTCAGGCCGCCTCCTTGCCTCCTCCAGCAAGCTCAGTCCACTCCACTCCCGACTCTTGCCTCGAATGAAGGAAGGTGGCCCCTTTTATTCACACCCGGATGTGCTCCAGGTGCTTCCCGGCAATCTCCCACTGACACACCCCCGTGTGGCGGAAGTGCCAGCTGTATCCCCGGAAGCTCTCCCGGTGTCCCTGCTTCTCTTCCTCCCAGCACTTCCTGGTGTGGCGGAAGTGCTGAGGTCCAGGGCTCCAAAGGCACGGGGGCGACCCCTGGCGGTGACCACGGGCCACTACTGGGTGGAGCTTCAAAGCTCTGTACCTGTGGCCCACAAAGGAACCAGGGCGGTCACCCCCAGATGGTCTGGGGAAGGTGCAAGCCCTCCTCCGGTCCTCCTGGGTGTCCCGGCTGGGTCGCCACCCCAGCCACCTCTGATATCACTTAACTGTATGTAATTAATTGCAAATAATCATATCTAACATTAAAACAAGTAATCATAATATATACATAAATCATTAAGTAAATACAAACTGAATCACACATATAATGTAGAAAATACAAAGAAATTAAAAAAAAATGGCATAGTTTAAAGTTAAAACAATGACATGAAACGTGAACTTTTAATAAAATACTACTTGACCACGTAAAACCAGAACTTGAATGCCTTCCTAAAAAGAAAAATGAAAAGAAGAATTTAAGAAAACAAGGTCAATGTATTCATTCTGAAATTGACATAGCATATGATACACAGATGTGTCAAACTAAAATTAAACAATTAAAACAACTACAGTGGAACCTCGGGTCACGAACGTCTCTGAACACGTACAAATTAGGTTACGACCAAAAAGTTAGCCAAACTTTTGCATCTGTTCACGACCACACACTCGGGTGACGAACAAGCCAGTTTCCCTTCTGGTTCGTACGCGCCGATGATTTCCGCACGTGTTCAGTCTCTCCCTGTACTGTACATTGTTCTTGGTGCATCACACAGAGGGACATCCATCCATTATCCAACCCGCTACATCCCAGCCACAGGGTCACGGGGGTACGCTGGAGCCAGTCCCAGCCAACACAGGGCGTAAGGCAGGAAACAAACTCCAGGCAGGGCGCCAGCCCACCGCAGTAGTGAAGATACTGCAAAATGGAATCATGGGTAGGGATAATCATTATACTCCTATTTTGTAGAACTCTGTTGTTATATTTGGGCAGTTAGAACTGTAAGCTACCTGGCAGACTGGCTACACTACAGACTTATTTTTGTTTTAGTGCCACTCAAAAACAACCTATTTTGCACTTATGTAATATGACATTGATTTGATCTTGTTACTTATTCCACCTATTCATATACAGTATGGTTTGTGATCCTCAATTCCTTCTTCAGGGCAAAACATTATGAACAATTTAAATGTATAAAAGTATACTGTACACCCTAAGTGACCTCTACAACCCTAACGCTAAGTGACCTCTATAAGAATATATATATTTTTTAACTTTCATTCAATACTATTGTACAGTCCAACCACCTTAATACATACAGATAAACTTGTAAAGTTACTTATAAGTAAGATTCATATTCATTAACCGTTTTTGACCACCAGGTTTCATTTTAAAAATTCAAAATGATTCATGTTGAAGGAGACACTTCAAATTCCTAGCCCCAGGTGAATGTCTGAACAATTCCTCACACTGAGTACTTTTAAATTATTCCACTGTATACCCCATCATCATAAAACAATTAGATAGAACAGGGGTGGGCAATGTCGATCCTGGAGAGCCACAGTAGCTGCAGGTTTTTGTACCAACCTAGTTTCTTAATGAGAAAACAATTATTGCTGATGAAACACTTATTGCTGAAGTGACATTTTGATGCTTCACTTTAGTGGTCTCACATGTTAAGGTTCCCCACCCTCAATTGCTTATTTCAATCTTAAATAGCTGCATTCATTATTTTAATGGCTAATTATTATCAATAAAATGTAATTGACAAAGCAGCCAGCAGTTCTCCATCCAGTTTGTTTTCATTTACATCTGTGTGTGTTCATCATGCACTATTTGATTTAATAAAACATGTAATAGAAAATGTGGCAGACTGAAAATTATCTGTTTTAGGCTTCAAATCATTTGGATGATATCCTTGGAGAGTAAAAAATACACATATAAGAACCTTACATTGCAGACTAACAAGCCATAAAATTAAATAAGGTGCAAGACTAGCAAGGATTGGTTTCTAATTAAGCAGTTGGGTTGGAAATGAAAACCTGTAGCCACTGCGGCTCTCCAGGACCGACATTGCCCACCCTGAGCTAGAAGATACACTACAAGGACAAAAGTACTGGGACACACCTCTTAATGATAGAATTCAGGTGTTTCAATCAGATCCATTACCACAGGTGTATAGAATAAAGCACCAAGCCATGCAGTCTACATTTACAAACATTTGTGAAACAAAATGGGTCATTCTGAGGAGCTCAGTAACTTCAAGCGTGACACTGTGATAGGTTGCCACCTTTGCAATAAGATGATTCATGAAATTACATCCATGCTGGATATTCCAAGGTCAACTGTAAGTGGTATTATTGGAAAGTGGAAGCATTTAGGAACAACAGCAACTCAGCAATGAAGCGAAAGACCACAAAGTCACAGAGTGGGGTCAACAACTGTTAAGGCACATGGTGTGTAAAAGTCGACAACATTCTGCTGATTCCATATCTGAAGAGTTCTAAACTAAAACTGGCATTAACAGTACGGTGGGAGCTTCATGGAATGGGTTTCCGTGGCCGAGCAGCTGCATGCAAGCCTCACATCACCAAGTCCAATGACAAGCGTCAGATGGAAAGGAGTAAAGCACAACGCCACTGGACTGTGGTACAGTGGAAAAGTATTCTATGGAGTGATGAATCATGCTTCTCTGTATGGCAGTCAGATGGGTGAGTCTTGGTTTGGGGGATGCCAGAAGAACATTGCCTTCTTGACTGCATGATGCCAACTGTGAACTTTGGTGGAAGAATGATAATGGTGTGTGGATGTTTTGGGCTAGGTCCTTTACTTCCAGTGAAGGGCAATCTTACTGTATCAGCATATATTTTGGACAACACTATGCTTCCAACTTTGTGAAAACAGTTTGGGTAAGGCTCTTTTCTATTCCAGCATGACTGTGTCACAGTGCACAAAGCAAGGTCCATAAAGACATGGTTGGATGAGTTCAGTGTAGAACTTGACTGGCCTACACAGAGCCATGACCTCAACCCCATCAAGCACCTTTGTTATGAACTGGAATGGAGATCTAATATCAGTGCCTAATAAATGCTCTACAGAATAAATGGGCAAAAATTCACACAGAAACACCCCAAACTCTTGTAAAGGCCTTGTTATAGCTGCAAAGGGGGTACAAACTCCACATTAAACTCTATGTATTTGAATGCAATGTCATTAAAGACCCTGTTGATGCAATGGTCAGGTGTTTCCATACTTTTGTGAATACAGTGTATTTAACAAACACTGCTCTAATATCATTTTATGCTCCTTAGAACATTAGTGTATTGTACAGGTAATTTTTGCATATAAAATTTAGGAGAAGGGCAATAGATATACAACCCTTTTTGATCTACAATTTGATCAATATATTAACAAAATTATCTGCTGATAAACTATACTATGACCCCTTTAGAAACAAGGCTACAACCTCCACACCTTAAAGAGGGAAAATGTCCTATTATCTGTATTATAATGCCAGCCATGAATCACCTGTATTTATATTACAAGTATTAACTTTTATAAAAGAATATTTAATGACCTGATTCTGTGCAGTCACAAATAACATGGCCTCTTGGGGAAAAAGAGTAAAACTTAACAGGAATAAGAAAACACCTGGAGCTCTTGGAGACCTTGTAACAGCAGGCATAGCCTTTATAGATCTTCATGGGTCCAACAGTGAAGGAAACATTCTCTAAGTCTGTTCAGTTTGTTATGTGATTCTGCTAGGTACTGGAAACCATATCAGCGAAGCTTTAGCCAGCACAGAAATGGGGACATCTTACTGAATGTTTTATGCTTACAATTCATATAAACTAAATGATTTGAACAGTTTTTAAGAGGTTTCATTTTCAAAACATGGGGGTACAAGAGGAGGGGTGAGCATAAATTGCAGTGTCCCTTGGCTTCTTTTTTTCCCACATCCATCACTTTGTATGTCTATATAATAAAGGTTATGTATATATACAGCAATTATGAACACTGGCAAGATGCATTCATAAAGTTTCATGCACAAAAACTGTCAGAAGCAAAGTACTCACTAACATAATTTAGGAGCATTTATTTTACAAAAATCAAGCTTTGTTTGCCAAAACTCACAGCAGGAAACTGAAAGAAATCTCTCTTCTGTTCATTTGTTTTCAATGTCCATGCACATATTTTTTAAGGCTCTATAACAATACGTTCTAACAAATACACTCCCCAAAAATGGAAGGGTTATTGCTGTAGCTATATAAGTTTGTCAAGGAGAATAAAGTCAACAGGTTAGTACAGTGTTTAACAACAAATCTTTGAGACAAATGGTTCACAGTTTGATGGAAATATCTTGATGAAAAAAGGCTATTCAGCAATAGGCAGACATTTGAACCTGCCTCACAGGGAGCTGTTAACCAACATGAATTTGGGTAAGATAAATGCAAAAAGATGCAACATCAAATCAACCACACCACTGCAATACCACACAGATATGCACCTACTTGGGTTGATGGCAGCAGAGATGAAAGCCTAATGATTTACCTGATAAAAAGTATCATGCACAATCAAGCAAAGCAAGATCAGAGTTACTTAAGCACTCTTCGTTTTATTGGTAATTTTAGTAGTAATTATTACAAACATTATGCACATAAAGCAAAAATATTATGATGCAAAATTAACAAAACAAATTCTTTGTATCTAAAGTTTCAAACAGTGCATTACGCGTATATTTAAAAAGACAGAACTTAAAATATGTACAGATGAGGTAAAGGAGAAAACTAGACACAACTAAATAAATGTATGAGTAGTCTTTAAACTAAAAGTTAACATTTTCAGGTTGGATACTAGTAATAAACTGAAAGTATTTTCATAAACATAAGGAGAGATCCAAAAAATGAACTTCAGAGAGCTGTACTGATGGACAGATGTAAATGGATTTTTAATAAGGTAATTCAACATGACTAAATCTGTTTTATGCTCAAGTACATAAAGTTTGAACCTGCAGCTTTTGTTTGTTTGGCATTTGCATTAAACTTACTTATTATTAGGTGGCACAAACACCTTCCTTTAAAGCTGCTTATTCTCTTTAACACTAGAATCCCTGAAGCCCATGAAAAAACTCATAATCCGGGACCACCTTAAATTCCTTTGCACCTCTCCATTAGCGTCTTTTGTTTTGTAAATGTGTCGATCAGTACAAGCAGCAAGCAGCCTGCTATCCCATCCCCCCACTGCCACAGCTCAAGTCGGGCAAAAAGTTCTCTCAGCTCAAGTCATGTCTTTCTGGGTGAGAGATGCCTGGAGTTGTATAGTGTAAATAATACATTGTTATTTGTAACACATGCATTTCATGTGTGTTCCATGTCAACAACCATTTGTGTAAGTGTACGATGAAAAGAAAAGAGCAAGAAATGCTAAACACATACCTAAAACAGAAATATTTTTTCATGTTATAGTACTAACAAAATTTTGACATTAAGTGTATAATGTGTGAAGACTGAAGTTCAAATTTCAAATAAACATTTTCACAAAAGGTACACGTATATCAAAACAAGTGCACTTTTATTCAAGAATAGAACCGAAGAAAAATAAATTGGGTTAGGGTACAACACTGAGACAACCGCTTGGGTGGTACAGCGGTGAGAACTGCTGACTCATAATCAAGAGGTCACAGGTTTGATTCTGGGCACTTCCCAGAGTTACCATTTTGAGTAGTGAGCTGCTCTTTTTGTTACTATTATAAATTAAAAACATACATTTGATTCGAATCTGTAACAGCCGTTGTAAATGTATGGTTATTTGTAAAGGTTAGCATATTTTTTTAAGGTTTATGGATGTGGTAAGAGAGAATATGGAGGTGATGGGTGTCAAAGAGCAAGATGTAGAGGAAAGGAAGATATGGAACAAGATGATCCGCTGTGGCAACGCCTAACGGGAGCAGCCGAAAGAAGAAGAAGATTCTCTCAGTCACGTTTACGCTTCCCCCAATCTGACACTGCTTTTTTCAAATAAAGATGCTATAACAGAGGTGAACTTAGATGAGGATGAGGGTTCTACATCGGAGAAAGAGAACAGAAGCCATCCATGCAAGAAACGTCCACTCAAACATAAGAACAACGCAGCTGTACCAGGCGTAAAGGCGAAAGATGGAACCATTTGGATGCAGCAAGAAGTTGGGCGTCATCCTGCCAGTCAATCTCCCACATGCATGTCCTTTAAGGAAATAGCAGGGCATGCCGAGTTCGACAAGGTATCATGCAAAGTTCTGTTTGTGATTATGTTTTGTTATGGTCTTTATATAAAAAAAATGTAAAGGTTACTTACTGTATATAAGAGCCACATTGAATGTTATTTACTTATATTTATTTACTTATCTTCCTACAGCATAAAGTCACAAGTACACTGCAGAGCTTCCTGTGTTTGATTGACATGGGCATGCTTACATTTGCGCAAAGTACATGTGCAATGGTACTTCAGTACATATTTCATGGAACATGCCGGTAAAGGGAAAGTAGCATGATGAAGTGATCATAAAACTATCAACAGCCTATGTTCGAGAGAGAGAGAAACAGAAATTCACATTTTGGTAGTTGACAATAACCTCAATAAAGGTAGCTGTTTTGTATCAGTGTGAATTTATGTGTATTTTATGTTTTATTATTATCTTTGATAAATCTGAGTTATTTTCATGCTTTTTGCTATTTCTTTTTTTTTTCTTAAACCTTCTTTTAAGTTTGCCTATGATTGATGTTCTCTCCCTCTGGCTATTTAGGTCAAAGATGGGGAAGCTGAAATCATTTTGTGAGGGACAGCCGGCTGTGATAGATCAGTGGAGATAACATACACAGAACATTATCTCCCCTGGTCTGCCAAATGGCAGCCCCTCCTGGGATGTGGCAGCATCACAGATTCCCACAGTGCACCATGAGAATTAAGAGTTCTTCAACTCAGCCCTGTTGGGTTCCATGGGTGCTATCAAACGGAGTGCTGTGGAGACTGGGGAGCCCTACTGTGTGAAGCTCCAGCCCTACCCAGAAGTGCTCCTGGGCTGAGCTTTGGGAACACCAGAAGTACTTCGAAGGTTAATATAAAAAGAGGTGCTTGCAACAACTCCAGGAGCCAGAGTCGGGAACAAAGACACAAAGCTTGTGGACACTAGCAGAATAGGCAGTGACAGAGAGAGACAGAGACAGAGAGAGGGGACAGTGAGAAGACAAAGGATTGCTGTGTGTTATTGTGCTTAACTGTACTTGTAGTTGTGGTGTGGGAAACACAGAGAACAGTCTCCCACAACAAAACTCTTTGTGTTTATATACTTGTGTCCAAGCCTGTCTATGTCAAGTATGTCATGAGCTTGAGTGGCCCCAGGTTGCCACAATTTGATACTTGTTGTATGAGTGTTGCATGTCTTTTTTTTGCCCAGTTTCTTCATCTTTCTGGTACTGTGTTTGGATTATGATTTTTGGTTTAGTGGATTTGGATTTGTATGCATTTGGATTGCCTTTAAGGCAACTCCTTTACCGCCTTTTGATCTCATTTTTTTTTCTTGATTCAGCAATAAATATTTTTCATATATAAAGCTTCTTACATGAGAGTGCCATCTTACCATACGAAGCAGAGTGACACCAATTTATACTTGGTACCCAACATGGGGTGTTTAATGTAAAATAATTTAAAAAGAAACCATCAAAACCTTTTTCTGAAAAAATTGCAGTTACTATAACTTGGACATTTGCAATGTAGCAAATTAGGAAAAGTCAAGGAGGGACAGGATGCCACACAGACTGAGAAAATAATTGAATTTTTAAAAACACAATGCCAACTGCTGAGGCATTTCTAGTGTTAAACTTTCATTTGCTGTCAACGCATCTTTAACACAAACCAAGCTGAAAAGTTACAATTTTCTTTCTAGTTGGGAAAGTACTTTGCCATTGTTATTACTGTATAATTCTCTTTAGTATTACAGCCGCTGTAAATTTACAGTGCTTGTCAAAGTTAGCGGTTTTTCTTTTTGGCAGTTTTATTCTCTAACTCACATTCATGCTCCCACAAAACCTCCCTGCCCCCCCAACCCACGATCTGACACTGTTTACAGATAAAGACATGTACTTGACTGGGAATAATTGTGGATGTCAGTAGTGCAGGCTGTTCCAGATGCAAATAAAATGTATGTTTCTATTGTATAATAATAACAATAAGATCACCTCTCTACTCAAAACGGTAAACTTGAGAAGCTACCAGCATCGAACCCAGAAGCTCTTGATTGGGAGTCAGCAGTTCTTAGCATTGCAATACTCAAGTTGTCATTTCAATCGCCTACTGTAACCTGCTTTCTTTTTTCTTTGGTTAAATTCTTGAATAAAAGCGCACTTGTTTTGTTATACTTGTTCCTTTTTGTGAAAGTGTTTATTTGATATTTAGACTTCAGGCTTCACACCTCATGCACATGTCGTAAATGTAGAAAGGACAGTCCTTGAGTGTGTGTGGGAACTGTTAACATTTGAATCTGATGATTGTATATGGCGTGGAACTGACCTGTCTATACTATTCTGTCCACTGCATCTCCTGGAGTTCAAAAGAAATACCAACAAGCAGCAACATGTGGACACTGGCAAAGATCAGGGGGGGTGGGGGGGAACGCTGTCACTGACTACAACCGCATGAAGGTATGCAAAAGAATATAATGTTGCATTAATGCAACAATATTTTCCGAAATGTATAATACAGGTCATAAAATGAATTATTCCAAATGTCATATATAACGAAGTCTCTCTTTTTTTTTTGTCAGTGTGGATTTGACATCATGGATCAGAAGGTGCATACTAATTCAGATGAGCAGGAACACTCAAGAATAAAACTGAATAAAAAAAAATTAACATCTACATTCATTCTCAGTCACGCACACCACTCACATCCACGTCCACAGTTTTCCCAGTCCCAGTCTCGTTCAAGCACAAGATCTGACACAGTTTTCAAATAAAGAAGGGGTATAACAAAACAAGTTTCTTGGTTATACAACGTCTTTATCTGAAAACTGTGTCAGATCGGGGGTGGGGGGGTGTGTGGGAGCTTGAACGTGAGTGAGAGAATAAAAACTGAAAAAAAAACAGCTAACTTTGACAAGCACTATAAATTTACTGAAGCAAATCAAATGTATGTTTTTATTGTATGATATTAATAATAAGAGCAGCTCACTACTCAAAATGATAAATCTAGGAAGCAGCTCATATCGAAACCGCAACCTCTTTATTGGAAGGCAGCAGTTCTTAGCACTGCACCACGCAAGCTGTCGTATCAACCGCCTACCGTAACCTGCTTTCTTTTCGGTTAAATTCTTGAATAAAAGTACATTTGTTTTGTTATACTTGTACCTTTTGTGAAAGTGTTTATTTCATATTTGTATTTCAGGCTTTACACATTATACATTTCATTTCTGCATTTTGTCAATTATTACTAGAACATGAAAAATGTTTCTTTGTTAACGACCTTTTTACATAGATTGTTGTTGACAGGTAACACATGAAATGTATGCATTCCAAATGATGATGTACTTTTTTTCATCCTATAAAGCTCCAGCACTTCACTTGAAGATAAACACTGAGCACTGAGAAACTTCTTTGCGAATTGAACTGCAGCGGTGGAGGGGGAATGGGATACCAGACTGCTTGTTGCTTATTGACACATTTACAGGACAAAAGACGCTGATGGAGAGGTTGAGAAAGGATTTAAGGTGGGCTGGATTTACGAGTTTTCTCGTAGGCTCTGGTAATTCTAGTGTTAAAAAACTGTTTGTAGCAAAACTGGGTTAAGTTTAATTTACATACCTAAAAATGAAATGCCATACATTATCCCCTTGCTTTAAGCTCATGTCAACACTGAATTCTATACAGCTGACAATTTGAAAGTAAGTGTGAGACCTACAATTAAATATCTTTTTCCAATGAACTTACCTGATTCTCCTCCTTTTCAATGCCAATCACTGCGTTTGCTTCCTCCAATTTCAAGGACCAGTATCTAGCTTCTTCTTCTGGGATATCTGAAGAAGAAATAATTCATTTTATGTATGGATTAAAATATACATAGGTGTTGAATTTTTATTACTTAAAATATGTTAAATTACATACAGCCCAACCACAGGGGCTTTCTTCGTGCCAGTCCCAAGTCTGAATAAATGGGGAGGGTTACGTCAGGAAGGGCATCCGGTGTAAAAATTTTGCTAAATCAATATGCGGACAACAATACACATTTCCATACTGGATCGGTTGAGCCCCAGGTTAACAACGACCACTACCAGTACTATTAGCCAACAGGGTGCTGGCCGGAAATTGGGCTACTGTTGGCCAAAGAAGAAGAAGAGGAGGCGGGAGACGTGTCCAGAGGCAGCAGGAGAGGAGGAAGGTAAAGAGAATGGAATTGAGGGTTAAGAATTTTGAATGTTGGCTGTATGACTGGTAAAGGGAGAGAGTTAGCAGATATGATGGAGAGAAGGAAGGCTGATATATTGTGCGTGCAAGAGACCAAATGGAAGGGGAGTAAGGCCAGGTGGATCGGAAGTGGATTCAAATTGTTCTATCATGGTGTGGATAGGAGGAGAAATAGGGTAGAGGTTATTCTGAAGGAACGGTATGTCAAGAGTGTTTTGGTGGTAAAAAGAGTGTCACACAGCGTAATGATTATGAAGGTGGAAATTGGAGGTTTGATGGTGAATGTTGTTAGTGCATATGCCCCACAAGTTGGGTGTGCATTAGATGAGAAAGAAGATTTTTGGAGTTGGATGAAGTGATGAACAGTGTACCCAAGGGACAGAAAGTGGCGATTGGAGCAGATTTCAATGGACATGTTGGTGAAGGGAACAGAGGAGACAAGAAAGTGATGGGTAGGTATGGTGTCAAGGAGAGGAATTAAGAAGGTCAGAGGATAGTGGATTTTGCCAAAAGGATGGACATGGCCGTGGTGAATATGTATTTTAAGAAGAGGGTGGAACATTGGGTTACGTATAAGACTAGAGGAAGATGCACACAGGTAGATTACATCTTATGCAAAAGAGTCAATATGAAGGAGATTGTAGACTGCAAAGTGGTGGCAGGGAAAGAGTAGTTAAGCAGCATAGGATGGTGGTCTGTAGGATGACGTTGGAGATCAAGAAGAGGAAGACAGTACGGGCAGAGCCAAGGATCAAATGGTGGAAGTTGAAAAAGGAAGACTGCAGGGTTGAGTTTAGGGAGAAGGTGAGACAGGCACTGGGTGGTACTGAAGAGTTACCAGACAGTTGAGAAACTACATCAGATGTAGTAAGGGTGACAGCAAGAATGGTGCTTGGTGTGACATCTGGACAGAGGAAAGAGAAAAAGGAAACCTGGTAGTAGAATGGGGAAGTACAGGAGAGTATACAGAGGAAGAGAATGACAAAGAAGAAGTGGGATAGTCAGAGAGATGCAGAAAGTAGACAAGATTACAAGGAGATAAGGCGCAAGGTGAAGAGAGAGGTGGCGAAGGCTAAAGAAAAGGCGTATGATGAGTTGTATGAGAGGCTGGACACTAAGGAGGAAGAAAAGGACCTGTACCGACTGGTTAGACAGAGGGACCGAGCTGGGAAAGATGTGCAGCAGGTTAGGGTAATAAAGGATAAAGATGGAAATATACTCACAAGCGAGGAGAGTATGTTAAGCAGATGGAAAGAGTACTTTGAGAGTCTGATGAATGAAGAGAACGAGAGCGAGAAGAGGTTGGATGATGTGGAGATAGTGAATCAGGAAGTGCAATGGATTAGCAAGTAGGAAGTAAGGACAGCTATGAAGAGGATGAAAAATGGAAAGGTCGTTGTTCCAGATGACATACCTGTGGAAGCATGGAGGTGTTTAGGAGAGATGGCACTGGAGTTTATAACCAGATTGTTTAATGGAATCTTGGAAAGTGAGAGGATGACTGAGGAGTGCAGAAGAAGTGTACTGGTGCCGATATTTAAGAATAATTGGGATATGCAGGACTGTAGTAACTACAGGGGGATAAAATTGATGAGCCACAGAATGAAGTTATGGGAAACAGTAGTGGAAGCTAGCTTAAGAAGTGAGGTGATGATTAGTGAGCAGCAGTATGGTTTTATGCCAAGAAAGAGCACTACAGATGTGATGTTTGCTCTGAGGGTGTTGATGGAGAAGAATAGAAAAGGCTAGAAGGAGTTGCATTGCGTATTTGTGGACCTGGAGAAAGCATATGACAGGGTGCCTCGAGAGGAGTAGTGGTATTGTATGAGGAATTCGGGAGTGGCAGAGAAGTACGTAAGAGTTGTACAGGATACGTACAAGGGAAGGGTGAGGTCTGCAGTAGTAGTGACGGATGCATTCAAGGTGGAGGCGGGATTACATCAGGGTTCAGCTCTGAACCCTTTCTTATTTGGAATGGTGATGGACAGGTTGACAGACAAGATTAGACAGGAGTCCCCGTGGACTATGATGTTTGCTGAGGACATTGTGATGTGTAGCGATAGTAGGCAGTAGGTTGAGGAGACCCTGGAGAGGTGGAGATATGCTCTAGAGAGGAGAGGAATGAAGGTCAGTGGGAACAAGACAGAATACATGTGTGTAAATGAAGGGGAGGTCAGTGGAATGGTGTTGATGCAAGAAGCAGATTTGGCGAATGTGGATGAGTTTAAATACTTGGGATCAACAGTACAGAGTAATGGGGATTGTGGAAGAGAGGTGAAAATGAGAGTGCAGGCAGGGTGGAATAATCGAAGAAGAGTGGCAGGAGTGATTTGCGACAGACGGATATCAGCAAGAGTGAAAGGGAAGGTCTACAGGACGGTAGTGAGACCAGCTATGTTATATGGGTTGGAGATGGTGGCACTGACCAAAAAGCAGGAGACAGAGCTGGAGGTAGAGGAATTAAAGATGCTAAGATTTGCATTGGGTGTGACAAGGATGGATAGGATTAGAAATAAGTACATTAGAGGGTCAGCTCAAGTTGGACAGTTGGGAGTCAAAGTGAAAGGGGCAAGACTGCGTTAGTTTGGAAATGTGCAGAGGAGAGATGCCGAGTGTATTGGGAGAAGGAAGCTAAGAATAGAGCTGCCAGGGAAAAGAAAAAGAGGAAGGCCTAAAAGAAGGTTTATGGATGTGGTGAGAGAGGACCTGCAGGTGATGGGTGTAACAAAACAAGACAGGAGACAGACAGTTACTCTAGGAGAGCTGGACAGAACCCATAGAAGTTCCTTAACCCATCAGCAGGACCGATTTCTGCTCCTTTGGGCAAGGAGGAACAGGATGAGCACTGTCAGAGCCCTACAAAATGACCTCCACCAGGCCACTGGTGTGAATGCCTCTGACCAAACAGAAAGAGAATTCTTGTGGGTGGCCTGATGGCCCGACATCTTCTAGTGGGTGCTGTGCTCACTGCCTGGCACTTGCCATAGAATACCAGAATTGGCAGGCCCACCTGTGCTTTTCACAGATGAGAGCAGGTTCACCCTGAGAACATGCGACAGACGTGAAGGGGTCTGGAGAAGCCGTGGAGAACATTATGCTGCCTGTAACATCGTTCAGCATGACTGGTTTGGTGGTGGGTCAGTGATGTTCTGGGGAGGCATATCCATGGAGGGACGCACAAACCTCTACAGGCTAGACAACAGCACCTTGATTACCATTAGGTATCAGGATGAAATCCTTGGACCCTCTGTCAGACCCTATGCTGGTGCAGTGGGTCCTGGGTTCCTCCTGGTGCACGACAATGCCTAGCCTCATGTGGCGAAAGTATGCAGGCAGTTCCTGGAGAATGACGGAACTGATACCATTGACTGGCGCCCATATTCACCTGACCTAAATCTAATACAACTCCTCTAGGGCATTATGTTTTGGTCTATTCGACTCCGCCAGGTTACACCTCAGATTGTCCAGGAGCACAGTGATGCCCTGGTCCAAATCTGGGATGAGATCCCCTAGGACACCATCCGTCTGCTCATTAGGAGCATGTCCCGACGTTGTCAGGCATGCATACAAACACATTGGTGCCATATAAACTACTGAGTACAATTTTGAGTTGCTGCAATGAAATTTCAGCAAAATGAACTAGCCTGCTGCATTATTTTTTTACTTTGATTTTCAGGGTGTCTTTTAATTCAGCCCTCTGTAGGTTGATAATTTTCATTTCCATCAAAGATGTGGCATACGTTCATTCCTAGCACATTATCCAGCATGATTATTTTCCTTTTGAGATCTGATATGGTTTCACTGTGTTACTTTAATTTTTTTGAGTAGTTTATATATACTGTATGTGGGTATATATATATAATTCTGGAGCAGTATATAATTCATATAATAAATATGCAAATACACACACTTTACATAAACATTTATACACACACACACATAGACACAGTGTACATTGATATCTACATAAATAATATACTGTACACCATGGACAATTGCATCAGAGTCTATCCTAATCAGGAGCCCTGGATGATAAAAGTGGATGACAGAATCACCACTTTAAGGGGTGGTGATAGACACACTATAGCGCTGACACAGCCTAATTAAAAAGAGGCATAAAAGAGGCTAAGGCTGCTTACAAGAGGACGACTAAGGACTGCTTCTACAGTAACAATACAAGGCAGGTGTAGGCACACACCAGTATGCTTACAGGGCAAACAGGTCTACAGAGGATGCCATTGCCAAAACTCTCCACACTGTCCTAACCCACCTGGAGCAGAAGAGGAGTTACGCTAGGCTGTTCTTTGTAGACTTTAGCTTTGCATTTGGTACCTCCCTCATAGAGTGTTGTCCAAACTGACAGATGTGGGACTATCTCACTCCATCTGCCTCTGGATTATGGACTTCTTCTCTGATCACTTCCAGAGGGTAAGAGTAGGCACCCACATCTCCTCATTCCTCAGCCTCAGAACTGGTTCTGCACAGGGCTATGTGCTGAACCCCCTTCTCTTCACCCTTTACACACATGAATGCAACCCCACACACTCCAGCAACAGTATCATCAAATTTGCAGATGACAACAAATGGTGGGGCTCATCTCTGGTGGAAATGAGTCCTCTTATCGGGATGAAGTGGAAAGGTGGTCAGGGTGGTACAGAGACCACAATCTGATTCTCAACACCACCAAAACCAAGGAGCTGATCATCAGATTTAGGAGGAAGAAAACAAATATTCAGCCCCTTTCCACTAGTGGGGATTGTATGGAGTGGGTCTCAAACTTCTGATTCCTGGGTGTGCACATAGAGGAGTACCTGAATTGGAGCACTAACAACACAGAACTGGTAAAGAACACACAGCAGAGACTGCTCACGTCCTTCTACTGTTGCTCCATAGAGAGCATATTGACTTATTGCCTCAGTGTGTGGTTTGTGAGGTGCACAGCATCAGAGAGGAAAGCGCTCCACAGGGTCATCACCACTGCCCAGATCATCATCGGATGCCCTGTCCATTCCTTGGAAGATCTTTACAGTTCCTGCAGCCTGATAAAGGCCCAGAGCATAACTGAAGATCCATCCCACCCCAGACACTCTCTGTTTGAACTGCTGCCCTCAGGCAGACACTTCAAGACAATAAAAACACAGACAAATATATTAAAAAATAGTTTTTACTATTAGTGCAGTGACTGCACTAAATCAGTGGTCTCCAACCTTTTCGTGACCATGGACCGATTTCATTCCATACACAGTTCTGCGGACCGAACCAAACCGGGGGGGGATGGATGATATACGTGTAACAAAACACATTGAAGTGTGTGCTGTTGTGCAGCGGCCCCCAAACTTTTTTGCGCCATGAACCACTTTCATGTAAAACAATATTCTCACGGACCGGTATCGAAACAACTGAAAACAAAGTGCATAAAAATACAACTCACCATCCCGCAGAATTAGTGGGAGCACTGAGTTTGTTTACCTCTTATGAGCCGGTCCCATCTGGGGGTAATGGGAGACAATGTCACCCGAAGTGTGTTACTTACAGTATGTCTAGTCTACTCCGTAATTTGGTTTTAGTCGCTGTCACTGCAGAAAATCCCGCTTCACAAAGATAGGTTGTTGGAAACGGAAGCAAGGCATTCAGTGCTTTTTTGGTGATCTCTGGAAATTCTGTCTTGATCTTAATCCAGAACGCCGGCAGAGTTGTTGTTTGAAACATACTTTTAAGGCCACTGTCATTTGCAATCTCTAGCAGTTGATTTTCTTCTTGCACGGACAGGCTCAATTCATCTGGTTTGTTCACAAATGGATCACATATCCATTCTTTTGATGTTCTGGGGTCTTTTATGGTTGGAAAGTACCACTCATACTCTTTTAAAAGGAGAGACAGGTGGTCATGCATGAGCTGTGATAATTTTGAATCGGGCTCAGTTTCTTCCAAAACCCCTGCTAATGTTTGAAACATGTCAAATATCTCTCTGTTCACTCGGCATCCCCACAATTCAAGTTTGGCTTTGAATGCAGTTACTTTGTCTGCCAACTTGAAGACAGTTGTCATTTTCCCCTGAAGTGACAGATTGAATTCATTAACCAGATTGAATATGTCGCACAAGTAAGCGAGTTTGGCGACCCAGTTCATGTCACTGAAATGTTCTGCCAGCTGTGGCTTTTTTTCTGAAAGAAATCTCCGCAGTGGCTCTCGTAACTCAAAAACTCTGGCCAACGATCTCCCTTTAGATAGCCATCTTACTTCTGTGTGTAAGAGAAGGCGTTTGTGCTCTGCATTCATGTCATCATAAAGCTGCTCAAACAGACGTGAGTTTAGGGCATTTGCTTTGATGTAGTTAATGACTTTAATGACATCGTTCAATACACTGTTAAATTCAGGTAACATTTTTCGGCAAGCCAACATTTCCCTGTGAATGACACAGTGCGTAGACTCACATTCAGGTACAACCTTCTCAACCAGAGCAATTAAACCAGAAATCCGTCCAGTCATGGCAGCAGCTCCGCCTGTGCATATGCTGACACAAAAGGACCAATCCAGCTTTCCTGATATGTAATCATTTAAAGATTTGAATAGTTCTGCGCCAGTGGTGCTGCTTGGCAGTGACAGTGCACATAACATGTCCTCATGCACATTCTCCTGATATATATATCGCACATAAACAAGTAGTATTGCCTTGTTGTCAATATCAGTAGACTCATCAACCTGAATTGTATACCAGGGTGACTTATTAATCCTCTCCAACAACTGTGTCTCAATGTCCTCTGCTATATCCTCAATTCGCCTAGTGACGGTGCTTGCCGAAAGAGGAACTTGTGCTATATTTTTAACAGCAGCCTCTCCTAGCACTTCACGGCAAATGTCCTTAGCAGCGGGCAGGATCAATTCCTCACCTATAGTAAAAGGTTTCTTCAACTTAGCAATGCGGTTAGCCACTAGGTATGAAGCTCTCAGTGCACTCACATTTGTTGAGGTGGTGGCCATTAGCAGTTGCCTCTGTCCATCTTGTTCATGTTTTCTCCTTTCAAAAAATTGCAAAGGCTTGTCTTTTAATGCAGGGTGCTTGGCCTCTAGGTGCCGAAGCAGTTTTGAAGGCTTCATAGCCTCGTTTGCTAGCATGTCGCCACATATTATGCAGAGTGGGCTTGGTGCGTGAGATTCACCCGTAGCGATAAACCCATATTTTAAGTAGGAATCCTGATATTG
The DNA here is from genome assembly GCA_026402145.1 of Polypterus bichir lapradei. Lineage (NCBI taxonomy): Eukaryota > Metazoa > Chordata > Cladistia > Polypteriformes > Polypteridae > Polypterus > Polypterus bichir. Next base: position 16,774,095 of record JANRMT010062837.1, on the reverse strand, counting down.
TCTATTAAATGCAGCTTTCTTTTTCTTGGAAGTTGAAGGCTCTTCTTCTGTCTCCTCATTGGGCCTTTTTCCCTTTCCAAAGAAGCTCTCCAAAGACGTTTGTTTTTTACTCATTTTTGCTAACTTGTGGGTTAAAATTACCCCAACTTTTTTGTGACCTAGGACCTTATTAATTTGGGTAATTTTTTCCGCGAAACAGGTTAGGGGAGGGTGCCGAGGCGTGTAACAAAAGATAATGAAGTGCGCAATATATAAACTATTCACCAAGTGCGTTGGCTTATCTGCACCTATGAGCCACAGATGGAAGTGTTTTCCAAAATAAAACAGCCTCCTTATCCGTTTGGCGCAGCCCGGCACAAAATGCTCCACGGACCGGTAACGGTCCGCGGCCCGGTGGTTGGGGACCCCTGCTCTAAATGATGCTGTACCTGTGAAACTTTAATAAAGAGAATAAACTAGGCAATGAACACCAGCAGATTGAGAAAAGTGTCTCATTGCATAAGTATGAGGTTTGTTTTGCTTTTCCACTTTTAGAATCCCTATTATAGATCTTATTTATATGTTTCTGTAGTTTTATAATTTATTGCTGTTTTGCAGTGATAGGAAGGCATCCAATTTTGTTGTACTTGTGTAATGACAATAAAGATATTCATTCATTCATAAAATATACACAAGATTGTTGATGGGCATACTTTGAATACAATTTGATATCCACAGCATTCAGGGCTTCAGTCTAGTAGGAGTATCCTAGAGAGTATGACAGTTGTCTTATATCCAATAATGCAACACCTGCACAGATGCAGCAATTCTACCATCATCCAGTGCCAAGTCACAATCAGACTTCATGACTTAGCAGTATCTTAAGTGTGCTTATATCTTTGCTTACCACAATTTCTCTTTCAAAATACCATAAACCATTATATATATAATATTTACACAGATGAGGCTTACATACTGTAAGTATTAATAATTATGAATTACAGACACATTCCAGCTTCGGTCTTTTGTGAATTCAAAAAGGTTTGCCTGTCTTTATCAATAAAATTGGTAAATAGGAAAAGTTTAATAAACCATAGTAGTTTAATTACTGCAATTCTAAGGAATGTAAAAGCTCAGTTAACAGAAGCCTAAATAATTAGTTCTCAAAGAAAATCTATTTAAACTCACCAAAAGGAAGTTCAAAGCGCGTGTCCAGCAATATTTCATGCTGTGTGGGATTTCTGGTGCCACAAATCTCATCTTCATTCATCACTACATCAGCATGAAGGGAGACCCATTGTCCAGGGCCATCCTGGAAAAACGTTTCATGAAATTAACATTCATTAAACACAGCAGACATATTTTCTATTTATAATCCATACCCACTAAAACTGTAGCATCCGCTTAGTTCTAATGTGTAATATCCCCACATGCTAAACATGCTCAACTCAGACCATAACTTCACATTTCATTTGTACCACATACTTCATATCTGATTAAAACTTGCATATGTTAAATGTTTATGGTCCTGTAACATCTGCACTTGTGATAAATTCACAATGTGATACAGATATTTTATTAAAAGAAAGTGTTGTGCACTACTGTGCTAAAAAAGTAGAACTCAATCCATGCATCTAAAAGCTGTTATACTAATTTTAAAATATTGTGCGTAATTTTTGCATGTCTACAACTAAACATCCATCCACCCATTATCCAACCCGCTATATCCTAACTACAGGGTCACGGGGGGTCTGCTGGAGCCAGTCCCAGGCAACACAGGGCGTAAGGCAGGAAACAAACCCCAGGCAGGGCGCAAGCCCACCGCAGGGCACACACACACAAAGCACACACTAGGGACAATTTAGAACCACCAATGCACCTAACCTGCATGTCTTTGGACTGTGGGAGGAAACCGGAGTACCCAGAGGAAACCCACGCAAACATGGGAAGAACATGCAAACTCCACGCAGGGAGGACCCGGCAAGCGAACCCAGGTCTCCTAACTGCGAGGTAGCAGCGCTCCCCACTGCACCACCGTGCCACCCACAAGTAAACATAGTACAAAAAAAATTAGTTTCTTACAGAAGACTATAGCAATAACAAGACATGTTCTCCATATGAGAAAAGGTATAATAAATTAAAACTCTTACCACATATCTTTCCATAAACAATATTAACTATAATTAAGTTCTTCAAATTACATATGTGAAGAAAACCAAAGAAAAAAATAAAAACAAAATCTTAAATCTTAAAGTATTTTTCTGATGTTTATTATATTTGTGTTTTGTTACTACTGTTGTTTATTTATTAAATATATATTATGTATTCTCCTTTTTTCCTTATTTTTTGTGGATGGAATGCCAAGTGGCAGGCACACTCTGACATATGTAGGCTGATGGACTGCCTTCTGCCTACATATTGTGAGGCTGAGAAGTGGATATTTTAGTAGTCTATTAACATTTTGGAAAGACTGCATTTTATGATCCGAGATTTTCTTCAATTCTGGATATTTTGCGGTGTTTGAAATTTTGATTTCATCATAGTTCTTGATCGCTAGTTTGCATTTTTCTATAAGTCTTTCTTGCCATTTTTGGTTCTCCCTTGCTTATTATACATGTTTACTGTAACTCTCTCTTTACAAAGATCTTGTTTTTGGCCTTGTCATTCAAGCCAGAGGTTTTTGATGGTTTCTCTCCCTCAAAGGGCATTTTGATACAATTTGGACAATTAGGGTATATATTTTTTTAATTATAAAAGCTTATCATTATTTTTAGATTGAGACAACTGAAACCTACCAGTAGAGTTTGAGCTCAGGATGCTGGAATGAGGCCTAATTATGAGCAAGCTTGGGAAGACCCTGGGTCTTTATATAGGCCTGACATCTTTTTTCAATTTTCACTACAGTGAATCATAACACATATGAATACATATATACAGTATGAAAATACTTATACACACATACAGTATAGGTACACAAGTTTCCTACGAGCCCTACGGGCCTGTTTTATTCCCTTTATTAGATGGGATTGGAAGTGCACCATGAAAGACACACCCCAACTGCAAACTGGATGTTCCTAGTACACAGTTCAAGTAAATCAGAGGAAAAGTTAGAGATCTGCCTTTCTTTGACATTGTCAAACCAGAGAAGTACAAAGGGAACTAGTGAAGAACAATGGAAATTCTTCTTAGAAAACTAAGAGGGTCAGAATTGTACCCACAAGGCTGTTACACAATCTAAGAGAAGTGCACCTTCTACCTCATTAACTGAAGTTGGAAAATTATTCAGTCTGCCTGATCATCCATTAATTAGTGAAGAATTTTCTGCACTGATAAATCAATAGTAATTGACTGTGTCTAATTAAAAATTAGGTGGCAAAGAACTTAACATTATCAAAACCTCAGCAAAATTGAAGAATTAAAAAAAACATCAGCATGGCTGGGGTTATGGAAAGGTCTTTTGCCTTATTCATATACTATGCCTAAACTGTAATGAATGAAATAAAAATAAAGGTATATAATGTATAATTTTGCTAATTTAGAAAACAATTTTGACAGTTATGAAACAAAAGTAATATTCACTTTTAACAACTATATACAGTATATCAATGTTTGACACTGGCTATATTCTTGCATTTATGTACTTGCTTTATTTTGTACGTCACTTAATGCCTCTTTGAATTTTTTCAAGATAAATAATTTCTGGGTTCTCCTGGAAATTAATCATTCCCAAAATGACTCCCGTTTTAAAAAATTTACCAAATGTCACACATGTGCACATGGGAGGCAGTCGAAGGGCTTAACTGAGGGTAAGATTCATAGTCAAGGTTTGCTGAACGGTACTAATGCCTTATTTTCCCTCTTCCACAGACCTCCAGAAAGAAAGCCCAACTAGAACTCCACCCACTAAAGCTGCTAAACCATGCCCTCCTGCAGACCTCACTTCCACCTAAGAACCCATCTTTTCCTGTCCTGCACCTATATAACCCAAGCACTCCACTCTCCAAACCAGTCATTGTTTAGGCTTAGTCCATTATCACTACTTGTTTCATTGCTGAATTACTTGCTTACTGACAAAATATGGGGTTAGACACAGTTTCTCCAGTCTCAGGTTCAAAATGACCTTTTTATTAACAAAATACCTTGTACATGTCTGTTCATTGGCAACAATTCAAAATTTGCATTTTGTTTCCTTTATTTTCCACCTCCCCTCACTTCTACTGGCAAGTTTTGTCCTCTTCCTCCCAACTCCGATTCCCAGAATGATGTGAGATGGCTCCTTTTATGTAGGATACAGGAGTGCTTCTGATGGAAGGAAGTACTTCCATGTCAGACAGAAGCCCCACAGAGTCATTTCCTACATCACCCCCACTAAAACCACCCAAGGAGGCACCCAAAGAACTCTGCAGGGCTGCCCCATTTAACCACAGTGCCCAACATTCCCTATGGGTGTTTGGATGGGTAAACTGGCCCAGGAATGCTGCCACCCAGCAATACAGGAGAGCATACAGTCTTGGAAGGCTTTGTCCCCGTGTACCGTCACCATTTTGGCCTTCAGGCTGGTCAAGGGTCTTCTGTCTTATCCCATATATATATATATA
>JANRMT010062837.1:16733863-16754518 GCA_026402145.1 Polypterus bichir lapradei | reverse complement strand
ATCACTGAGAAGAGCTTCTCACACAGATATGTGCTACCAAACATGCACAAGGTTCGAGCCGCATGTAGACGGACTTTTTTTGTTCTTCAAAGTCACCAAAGCGCCGTGCGAACTCAGTGCGCAGTGCGCTCAGTTTATCAGCAAAGTGCGTATTTGGGAACACTGTTGTGCCGACTTGGTTCAACATTACTTGGCAACAGGAAAAGTGGGGCAAGTTGCACTGGTGCATTTGTGTCTCCCATAAAAGCAGCTTCACTTGAAAACACTTTGTGATTGTACACGGGTAAAAACGTCTGCTGAAGTGTCAGATTCTTCTTTAATTCTTCTGCTTTCTGTATCTTCTGCATTGCATTCAGGTCTTTCAGGTTATCCTGATGTTTTGTCTCATAGTGCCGTCTTAGATTAAATTCTGTAATTACAGCCACATTAGCTCCACAAATGAGACACACGGGTTTACCGGCAATGTCAGTAAACATATACTCAGCCTCCCATCGGTTTTTAAAGGCTCTATTTTCAGAATCAACTTTTCTCTTCAGCATCGTGTGGGCTAGCTTCGCAATAACTTGCAGCATCATAAGCTAGACTTGATTAACGCGGTAAGTGTTCGGCAAGGCAGCTGAAGCGCTGCATTATGGGATCTGTAATTTATTGTGTTACCAGCGCTTCATATACCCGGGCCATTAATAACAATAATACAGTATATAAAATGATCTCGCGGGTCGGATATAATTACACGCCGGGCCGGATGTGGCTTGCGGCCCTTGAGTTTGACACATATGGACTAAATAGAACTTGAAAAGATATATTTTTTCGAATGTGATCGCGCAATTCAGATCGAGTTGACGCTCACTACAGTACATAGAGCCTGTGTGCTATTGTGGTTTAGCCTGCATGCCTCAATAAGTCACCCTCCCCTCGCTCTTACTTTTTTACCATTCATCTAATGAATACACTGAGTATGGCTTTACCAAAACAATCATTGATGGTGAATAAAGTATCCATTATTCGAGTATGTAGATCGGGGTATATACATACCGGGAGTGTTACTGAGTGTTGCTGTCATCAAGGATTTGATTATCATTATTTCTTTCAATCAGGTTCGTATTTGTAGGATGTGTTGTGTTCAAGTTACATTCCGTGTTTGTCAATCGTTGTAAAGATGACAGGATTCATTCATCGATTCGTTTCTTACTGCATCAATAAACAGCTCATCTTCTTCTTTATCTGAGACCTGACACACTGCATGCACAGGTTTTTTTTTTACACTGTCTTCCTTTAGCGGGACATTGACTTTTTCCACCGTGTGCTTTGTTTCCGCAGTAGCTGCACTTATGAATATGCTTGTATGTATCAGACACTTCATATTTTTTTGCTGCCTTTTCAATAGTGTAATTCGGTTTTTGTTCAGCGCTCTTTGGAACTGTTGCTTTTTGTCTGTGCACTTCGTCAGTTCACGTGAGCCGCTCGGTGTACATGCATCGAAGTTTCCCAGCTGTGCTGGTGCCATGTCGTGCTATGTCCATGGATGTATCTAATGTTACCTAAGTCCCGGCACTTAAAACTTTCTCTCACAGTTTCACTGAGTTTGTGCCAAACACCACCCTGACCATCTCATCTTCCTCTGCATAAGCACAGTCATTCACCCGTGAATATTTAGTGGCAGTGTTTCTATTGGATTGCCGCTGACGGACGGCCTTATATGGGCAGGCACTAAATTACAAACGCCAGGGGCAGCCTGTCTATGAACTTAATTTAAAGTTTAGGTTTACATCGTGCTTTGTTTCCGAAGTAGCAGAACTCATGAATATGGTTGTATATGTCACTCACTCGCTTCTTATTGTTTCGCTGCCTTCTCAATTATATAATGCATGTTTTCTTCAGCGCTTTTTGGGGCTCTTCCTGGTTTTCTACGTACTGCGTGATTACGTGGGAGGCGTGATGATGTCACACGAAACTCCGCCCCCACGGCTTTCAAGCTTATCTCCATTACAGTAAATGGAGAAAAACAGCTTCCAGTTATGACCATTACGCGTAGAATTTCGAAATGAAACCTGCCCAACTTTTGTAAGGAAGCTGTAAGGAATGAACCTGCCAAATTTCAGCCTTCCACCCACACGGGAAGCTGGAGAATTAGTGATGAGTGAGTGAGTGAGTGAGTGAGTGAGTGAGGGCTTTGCCTTTTATTAGTATAGATGAAGAACGCTTTAACAGTGAAAGAAAGGTGCGTACCGGACCAAGACATGTTGCCAACTGAAAATTACAAGGGATCGCCTATCAAAGGACCACTACCTCAACCAAGACACTCAGCTGCCTCTACTGTGCGCAATGACCTTGAGAAATGTGGTGCTTCATTTCTTCATTTTGGCTCACCCTGTACATACAAATAGAAAATATACTTTAGAATGAACAAAGAAACACAGAAAAGAAAAAAAAAGCTAGGGAACATACTCTGGCTGAATCATGACAGAACAATATATCACTCACCTCACTGGATTGTCGGATGTCCTGGAGAGGGATCCAAGCAGTCCCCACTATCGAGTCCCAGATTAATCCCTTGTTCCAGACTTCAACAGTTAAGCCAAGATCCAATCGGCTTATCTCACTGTAGCAACAGAAAAATAAAGTACAGCAAAGAAACTAGTACATTGACTGTATACGAGAGTGTAGGCATAAAAAGTCAAACAATTTTAACATAAATTTTCAAAATGTTTCTGTGTGTACCTTAAATGATAGGGGTGTCCAACTCTGATTGGACTGGTATAAAAAAAATTGATTCCGGTACCAATACCAGCTTTCAGACCTCAGCACTGGTACTAAAACGCTGCTGAAGCAAAAAACTGTTAAACCCAGTGTCTCACTCCAGCCTGCCTGGTGCACTGCACAATCACACCCAGTGCTGCCCCTTTTGTATTTTAAGTACATTGAAAGAGGAAGATGGCTGTAAAGTCTACAGCCCACTGAAGATTGGGTAGATACCCGTAGAATCTAGAATCATGCTGAAGTTCAAAAAAACAAAATGCTGAGCAAAAGAGCTTTTAACCAGTTAATCAAGCATTTTGATTTTGCTCTTAAAAAAAGAAAATGAACAGTTCTGGAAATGTCTGGAGTGGAAGAATAAGATCACTGACAAGCCATGGAATTAAATAATGGGATTAATTAAATATAAGCATCATCTTATGGTTAGTAAAGAAAATAGTTGGACTTAAATTGGTTGGAGTTTGTGGCCCCAATCTAGCAAGTCATCTATTAGCTGACTTCATACCTCATTTTTATTTGGATAAAATCTAAGGAAAGAAAGAAGAAATTCAGAGGAATAAGTGTTAAAACAAGACAATTAAAATGGAAAAAAAGAAGTCAATTAACAGCAGAAATAAGAAATTGTCAGTAAGGAATACCAGTAGCCATTGCAGCCCTCAAGTATCAGATGGCATATAAAATGCACGTAAATTAAACAAAAACATCAGTACTTCCAAAACACACCCAATCTAACACATACACGTGCACACAAACGCATACTGGAAAAACGCAGAGGTTCTTCCTCCACTCTACACAGCACACACAGTTCCAGTGTACAAGCCAGCCATGACATCCAGCAACTTTGATGGCATGTACCACAGGGAAGCTCGATCAACTAAATCGAACACTTTACAATAATTAAAAAAGGCTGCAAAGAAACTCTGCTGATATTCGCGTTTGTGCTCCATGAGAACTCTCAGTGCCAGGATGTGATCAATGGTAGACTTCTTAGGCATAAAACCAGACTGCTCCGGTCGCTTGTAGGTGAGTAAGTGATCACGGATCTCCCAAATGGAAGCAAAGATTGCTTGCAATGCCAGGAGGACAGCCTTACCACCAGCCTGGAGAAGTTCACCCTGGATACCACAGATCCCTGTAGCCTTCGCTACCCTCAGCTGGTTCACCACCTGTGCAATCTCAGTGAGACTGGGTGTTTCACAGCTAAATGGAGGATCAGCCTCAAGAACTGTGGACCCAGAGATATCCAACATCCAAGCTGGAGGCTCAGCTTTAAACAGATGCTCAAAGTAGCCAGCCCAGTGGGTCATAACTGCAGTGTCATCCTTAAGGACTGTTCCATCAGCTGCCCTGACTGCCACTCTCCTAGGAACAGATTTGGTTGTGCATAATGCATCATTTCCTCTGTAAGCAGGACATAGGTCACTAGAACATAGGTCAATTGCCTATAGATTCCTCTAACAAACACATCCTTATTTGCCCTCAGAGCCCTTGCACCTGTCTTTTCAGTTCCCAGTACAGACTGGAGTTGCCATCAAGCCATGCGCTGTGACTCCTCTCAATGATATCCAGAATGTCATGTGAGATGAAATACCTCATTCTGGAAACACTAGTAACACCAACACAACCCTCAGAAACCTTCAGGGTCTTGTCAAGGAAGGTCTCCCAAATCACAACAGAATCGGTAGTCGCACCCAAGTCCGCAGGTTCCTCACACAGACTCGAGCAAATTCGTTAGAAACAGCCTGATCTTGGAGACTGGCCAGATCCAGCCTCATTTTCCTAGTAGGTGGTAGCCTACTGGACCTAAGCTGGATCTTCAGAGTAGCAACAACAAGTCTGTGGTCAGAATTTACAAACTGGACACTTCTGTAGACCCTGCAGTTTTGTAATAGCCACAGTCCTCATAGCAAGCCCTGTCATTGCCAGTGGTTTCATTTAAGTCACCTATAACCTCAGGAGTGTCACCTCGCAGGCACCAATCAACCACTGAGCGAAGTTGAGAATAAAATGTTTCCCTCACTGAGGAATCACTCACCGCAGTTGGAGCATACACTAAGACAACAGACAAGGCACCCAGAGAGTGCCTTAATCTGAGTCTCATAATATGCTTTTGAAAGGAGTGACACTAGATTTGTATAGGAGAGAAAAAGTTAGGGAGTTTTTGTCATTTTATGTTGTGTGTTTTTGCATCTTTTGTCCATATATATTTGCATATATCCATCTTGTATCCTTGTTATAAATAAATTATATTATTTTTACTATTCCAACAAGGGTGTCTGAGTTATTTATGAAAGCAAGTCTCTGGCCACATTTCTAATCACAACAGAGAAAGTGAAAGTGTTAATGTAGACTTCTGTCAATTTAAGAACCTTGTTCATAAATGATACATGTCTTTTCATATTTCTGGTGTCCTGGCTACAACCTGAAACAGAGATTTTACACCCCATTACCTTCATTAATTAGCCGCCCCAGGGTGGGTGTCTTATTGATTATTAATCAAATAAAATCCTACACAATTATTTAAAAAGCATACTCATAAGAATGCACATAAGGGTTGATCAAAATGTTATGAGCCTAACCTATTAAGAGAAGCAGCAGTAAAACTGAACAATAACACACTTCATAGAATGTTCATTAACTTTTCTAACTAAGAGAATGGCTCTGTCATGATCAAATTTTACAGCCCATCTCCTGACTGTAACATATTAAGGGGAACTGGAGCTGGTAGAAACTGACTACCTGACACTGAATCTCTGATGGCATATTTTTCCGAAGAGGCAGAAATTCAATGATAGCAAAATACTTAATTTTGTAGTACTCAGCACATATACAAACTTGGTTCTTGAACAAGGAGCATACACTATAAACCAATTCACATATTGTATTTTAGTAAACAGGAGCAGATATTTTCCCACTTAAAAAATGAACATAGTAGAACACCTCTTTCAGGTTAAGAATAATCATACTTCATATTGATGGGGAGGTGCTCATGTAATTAAAAAAATAAAGGAATTGTAAATGAGATTACAAAGTAAAATTATAATACTTTTAAAGAAGACTATTCATATAAAACAGACATTTACTGATTTAAAATTACAGTATTGAATAGATTTTAGTACTAGGCTGTTGTACTGCGTTAGCCATTATGAATGTAGTGAGAAGTCAAGTAAAATGACACCTTTTATTGGCTAACAAAAAAGATTACAATATGCAAGCTTTCGAGGCAGCTCAGGCCCCTTCTTCATCCAATCTTGCATATTGTAATCTTTTTAGTTAGCCAATAAAAGGTGTCATTTTGCTTGACTTCTGACCAAACTTTGAAATTTGAAATGAAAAAGGGGTTTAAAATCTGAATCAAATGAGACAAAATACAGTATTTGTCTATTGTGTCAACTGACATGATTACACAATTAAATCAAAGACAGAAAAAAAGCTATCAGAAGTGTTTTCAGGTTTGCCCTCATTTTGGAAATGTTGTGTTGCCTCAGAAAGCATCCAGTTAACAAATTCCCAAAGCAAAAATATGCTTTCTACCTGTGGAAGCTTGGAGGTGTTTCGGAATGATGGCAGTGGAGTTTTTAACCATATTGTTTAATGTAATCTTGAAAAGTGAGGGGATGTCTGAGGAGTGGAGAAGACGTGTATTGGTACCAATGTGCAAAGCTGTAGTAACTACAGAGGGATAAAACTGACAAGCCACTGTATGAAGTTATGGGAAAGAGCAGTGGAAGCTAGGTTACAAAGGGAGGTAATAATTAGTGGGCAGCAGTATGGTTTTATGCCAGGAAAGAGCACCACAGATGCAATGTTTGCTCTGTGAGTATTGAAGAAGTATAGAGGAGGAGTTGCACTGCATCTTTGTGGACCTGGAAAAAGCATATGACAGGGTGCCTCGAGAGGAGTTGATTGTATTCTATAAAGAAGTTGGGTGTGGCAGCGAATTATGTAAGAGTTGTGCAGGATATGTACAAGCAAAGTGTGACATTGGTGTGGTCTGCGGCAGGAATGATGGATGCACTCAAAGTAGAGGCGAGATTACATCAGGGATCGGCTCTTAGCCCTTTTTTATTTGCAATGGTGATGGACAGGCTGACAGACAAGATTAGACAGGAGTCCCCGTGGACTATGATGTTTGCGGATGACATTGGGATCTGTAGCAAGAGTAGGAAGCAGGTCAAGGAAACCCTGAAGAGGTGGAGATATGCTCTAGAGAGGAGAGGAATGAAGGTCAGTAGGAAGAAAACAGAATACATGTGCACAAATGAGAGGGAGGTCAGAGGAGTGGTGAGGATGCAGTGAGTTGAGCTGGCAAAGATGGATGTGTTTAAATACCTGGGATTAACAGTACAGAGTAATGGGGAGTGTTGAAGAGAGGTGAAGAAGAGAGTGCAGGCAGGGAGGAGTGGGTGTAGAGGAGTGTCAGGAGTCATTTGTGACAAACAGATATTAGCAAGAGTGAAAGAGATGATCTATAGGACGGTAGTAAGACCAGCTATGTTAAAAGGTTTGGAGATGGTGGCATCTTTTTGGTGGCCAAAAAACAGGAGACAGAGGTGGAGGTAGTAGAGTTTAAAATGTAAATTTTACATTGGATATGGCAAGGATGGACATTAGAAATGAGTACATTAGAGGGTGTCACAAAGATGAGACATACTCAGATGAAGGTTTGGGGAAGCCACCCGTATATTCTGGTATCCTGGCTGCAAATGTCGTTATTTCTTACAGAAAACTGTACTGATGTGCATACCATTGAGTCCAAAACAAGACTGAGGGAAAAGGGAAAATGGGCAGGTTTTTAAAGGGGAAGACAGGAAGTGAGGTCATAAGGATCGGGCACGTGGTCTTCAATCATTGGATCACACCCGGACATGACATCAGAGGGGCCGGAGCTGGTAAGGTCTACTTCCATTGGCTCGGTCCCGGAAGTGATGTCAAGAGAGCCAGGTGGAATCTCCCGGGAATGGTCTACAGGCAAGGGAGAAAAAGAGTCAGTGCACTCTGCCACATCCCGGCATGCCTCCGAACTGCCTTCACTCAAGCCCTTTAGCTGCCTCCCATGCGCACGTGTGTGACAAGGGTCAGTTCAGGTTGGACCGTTTAGAGACAAAGAGAGATGAGATTGCATTGGTTTGGACATATGCAAGAAGAAATGCTGGATATATTGGTAAAATGATGCTAATGATGTAGCTGCCAAATAAGAGGAATAGAGGAAGGCCTAACAGGAGGTTTATGGATGTGGTGAGAGAAGACATGCAGGTGATGTATGTAACAGAGCAAGATTCAGAGGAAAGAAGGATATGAAAAAAGAGGATTAGCTGTGGCAACCCCGAATGGGAGCAGCTGAAAGAAGTAGAATAAGTAGAATATGCTTTTTAGACATTTGCATAACAGATAATGTATTGCTAAATATTTTTGATAAAACAGACAAAAGATTCATTCTTGTTTAACCAAGACAACAGTGTGTTTGCTTCATTGATGTGACCATTTGTTTCATTATTTTAAAGTCCAACAACATGCATCCTGCCAGGGAAATGCACCCTTGACCATACATGCCTACAACAAGGTATATGCCTGCAGAAGGTCTAGTTTAGAAATTGGTTTAGGAGTTGGAATGCAGGATAGTTTTTTTGTTATAAACAAGAATAAAATAAGCAAAAAAACCAATTGTATCTGCATAGAAATATACCATATGAAGAATAAATGCTCAAACTCAAAATACTGTGTAATGATAATTGATGTTGATCTGTGAACTCGACAGCTAATAGTAATGTCTTAATTTACATACAGGAAGTATTAAGAGGATTTGGTGTTTTTGGCAGAAGTTGTTGTACATGTTTAGGACTGTTCAAGTAAAGAGTTACTCTTTTCCAAACAACGTGTCACTGAGTTATTGGAACCTGCAATAAAAACAATATATGGTGTCAGGAGTGTGGGTTTGGAAAAGACAGTTTGAGACAAGGAATTAAAAAAAAGACACTTACAAAAAGTATAAATAAAATAATAAAGAAGAAATGGAAGGTCTGCAGCCGCCTCCAAAGCTTCAGTTGACCGGTAATATAGCTGAAAACTGGAGGAAATTCAAACAGCGCTTTGAACTCTACTTGTCTGCAATTGAAGCAGATCGTAAAGTGGAAAAAATGAAAGCTTCGTTATTTTTACATGTTGTCAGGGATGAAGCACTTGAAATTTATAATAATTTTGTCTTTGAAGATGGGGACGAATTAAAACTGAACCCAATTATGGACAAGTTTGAGGCATACTGTATACCAAAAAGAAATGTGACCTAAGAAAGACATTGATTTTTTACGTGCATACAGAAAACCGGGGAAACAATTGATCAATATGTGACGGAGCTAAGAAACCGCAGCAAAACTGCGAATTTGGTGAGCTTACAGACTCTATGATCAAAGATAGAATTGTATGTGGAATACCTGATAACGCGCTAAGAGAGAGGTTGCTTAGAGAACAAGACCTACATTTAGACAAAGCTTTAGTGCTATGCAGGGCTGCTGAAACGGTAAAGTCACAAGCCAGAGAACTGATAAGTGAAAGCTGCACTGTAGATGTTCTAAAAAAGCGTGATAAACAAAAGGCATCCGAAGAGAAGAAAGCGACACAAACAGAAAGTTCCAGAAACGAGGCAGACAGAAAGTATCACTCAAAGGGTAAACGATGTGGAACGTTGCATACACCAAAGAAGTGCCCAGCCTATGGTAAGACCTGAAATAACTGTGGCAAGAATAACCATTTTGCACGGTGCTGTAGAAAACAAGAACAGCAAAGTAAAGTGAATAGTGTTACAGAAACTGATATAGAAGAATTTTTTGTAAATGTCTTGTCAGAGAAAGGACGAAATGGAAAAGACTGGGCTATTCCTTTGCAGGTGAATTGTGTAACTGTTTTGCTTAAGCTGGACACTGGAGCACAAGTAAATGTTATTTCAGGGAATGTATTTAATGCTTTGAGGCCAAAACCAAAACTACATAATGCACATGTGAAAGTAACAGGTTATGCAGATGCTGATATCCCTGTAATAGCAAAATGTGTGGCAAAGGTGACATATAAGGGCACAGTGCACATGTTAACTTTTATAATAGTGCCAAAAGATGTACAAGCAATATTGGGTTTAACTGCTTGTGAGAGACTGAATCTAGTAAAGAGAGTTTTAGTCCTTGAAAGTGAAAACCCTGATTATGATCAGCTGATAGAAAAATACAGTGATTTGATTAAAGGACTAGGATGTCTCCCAGGAGAGTACACTATAAAAATTGACAGAAATACACCTCCCGTCATCCGTCCATGCAGAAAAGTTCCATTTTCTATGAAAGAACCTTTAAAAGCTAAGCTTGACAGAATGAAACACCTATGAGTAATTGAGAAAGTAGACACTCCAACTGAATGGGTTAATTCTTTAGTAATCGTAGACAAGAAAAATGGAAATTTAAGAATTTGTCTGGATCCAAGAGATCTGAATAGGGCAATTAAGAGAGAGCATTTTAAACTCCCTACACTTGAAGAAATAATTTCTCAATTTGCAAATGCCAGCTATTTTAGTAAACTGGATGCAACTTCAGGATTTTGGCAGCTAAACTTGGATGATGCTAGTGCTAATCTGTGTACTTTTAATACCCCTTTTGCCAGATACTGGTTTTTGAGACTTCCTTTTGGGAGCGCTTCTGCACCAGAGGTATACCATAAAATTATACATATGATCTATGAGCACATTGAAGGTGTTGATACTTCCATGGATGATATAATTATATGGGGAGCTAACAAGGAACAACATGATGAGAGACTCAGAAAGGTATTTGAAGCTACACGTAGAGTCAATTTAAAGCTGAATAAAAGCAAATGTAAAACAGGGGTGTCTGAACTGACATTTCTAGGCAATACCATCAGTAGTAGGGGTGTCCATCCTGATCCAATGAAAGTGTCAGCTATTGAAAATATGCAAAAAACATAAAGTAAAAAGATGTTCAGAGGTTTACCAGAATGATTAATTATATGGGAAAATTCATACCCAACCGTTTTGAAGAAATAGCTCAACTACGAAGGCTAACTGAAAAGAAAAATGAGTGGGAATGGAATCACAAGGAAGAAATGGCATGGCAACATTTAAAGAAAGTACTTATAAAAGAACCAGTACTGAAATTTTATGATTCGGTAAGACCAATCACAATTTCAGCTGATGCATCTCAAACAGGTCTGGGAGCCATTTTTCTTCAGAAATATGATGATAACTGGCAACCAGTGGCATATGAATCTCACTTTATGACAGGTACAGAAACCAGATATGCCCAAATAGAAAAAGAGCTGCTTAGCATTGTATTCGCATGTAATAGATTTCATCAGTTTGTTGCAGGACAACTGGTCATAGTAGAAACTGATCATAAGCCATTAATATCACTATTTGTGAAACTCCTCAATGAATGTTCATTACGAATTCAAAGGATTATGATCAAACTTCAGCGTTATGCACTAAATGTTGTATATACACCGGGAAAGCAGATGCATACAGCAGATACACTGTCCAGAGCAGCTGATCCTAAGTCTCCGCCTGATTATCAAGTATCTGAAGATATCCAGGCATATGTAAACCTGACTGCAGAAGCTATACCTTTAGCAAATGCCAAAATGCATCTAATTAGGCAGGAGACTGAGAAAGATGAGACACTTGGGCAAATGTTGCATACAACTTTTGTTTAAATGCTATAGTAACTAGTTGGCCTAATGTGAAAAAAGACTGTAGTATGGATATTAGTGAGTATTGGAACTACAGGGCTGAATTGACTGTTATTGATGGTATTATATACAAGGGCAGTAAAATAGTGATTCCACAAAGATTAAGAAAATACATGCTAAAAAAATTCATGAAGGTCACCTAGGAGTTGAGAAATGTAAGAGAAGGGCTCGTGAAGTAATGTATTGGCCAAGAATAAACCAAGACATTTCAGATGAGGTGTCAAATTGTCCAACATGCATTCGGTACCAGCCCAACAATCCCAGAGAGCCACTAAAACCACATCCAGTACCTCAAAGACCTTATCAAAAGGTAGGTGCTGATCTTTTCACTTGTGACCAGAAGGATTATCTTGCTAGAGGAAGTTTTTGCAGACAATGGTCCACAATTTTCGAATGCAAGTTTTAAAGCCTTTGTAGATAACTGGGAATTTTTCATAATACTTCTAGTCCTCATTTTCCACAATCCAATGGTCTAGTAGAAAAGTCTGTGGGCATTGTTAAAAAACTCACGTGCAAAGCAAAGGATTGTGGAGGTGATTTTTATAAGGCTGTTTTAGCATATCGCAGTTCACGACTAGAATGTGGCTATTCACCAGCATATCTCCTACTGGGTCGACGTATTCATTCTAATCTGCCAGTAAAAGATGATCTTTTGAACACACGGGATGGTGAGGAGATGAGACAGTTTAAAGAACAACAACAAATTAAACAAAATATGTATTGTGACAGAGGCACACAACAGTTGCCAGAGCTGTGTGAAGGAGACAGTGTAAGGATTCAAAAATAGCACAAGTACATGGACACAAAAAGGATTGTAATAAAACAAGCGCAACCCAGATCTTACCATAAACAAACAGAAGGAGGTAGAGTAATATGGAGGAATCGACAGCATCTTCTGAAGGAAACAAATTTTAATCAGCTGGAATATTCTAATAATGAGCAGGAGAATGTTGTGGAAGAAAATTTAAAGGAACAAGTACAACTCAGGAAATCTGCTCGTCACAGAAAATGCCCTGAAAGACTGATTGAGTCATGTTAAAACAAATTGAAAATATGAAAATTCTTGGGTATTGGCTATTGTACATAATTTGAAATAGTGAAATTTAAAATACTGAAAATATGTTGATACCATGTTTTAAGAAATTACAGTCGTTTAGTTGAGTTTATAAAGAAAGAAAGATGTAATGATAGTTGATGTTGTTCTGTGAACTCGACAGCTAATAGTAATGTTTTAATTTACATACAGGAAGTGGTAAGAGGATTTGGTGTTTTTGGCAGAAGTTGTTGTACATGTTTAAGACTGTTCAAGTAAAGAGTTACTCTTATTCAAACAATGTGTCGCTGAGTTATTGAAACCCACAATAAAACCAATACATACTGAACTATTAATTAAACAATATAATAATATAGGAACTTACAGATCAACTACAAGTTAAAATCTGAATTGCTTGAGACAACACATTAAATAAGCTGGCACTCTGGACTACCTGAACTTTATCATTTAGAACTATTCCCGAACTAGCTTGTGTATCTTTTAAATGACTGCTATGGAATGATTTAAAATATGTATATTTACTGACTGAAACATTTTATCTATTAGAGCATTCTTTTAGTATCTGTCTCCAGCAGGGAGCACTAGCTCCCATGTTGGAATAAGTTCTTTTGTAATTGCGGCATGTTACATAACCCGAAACTATATAGATTTTATATAAAAAGGCAATACCCCCTCCTTAGTGATATGGTGGTAAGAAATCACATAGGAGAAATAACAGCTTTCTTTAATGATGGTTTACGCAGCATAACCGACGAGGAAGCCATGACAAGACCATCACAGAAGTGGGGGCCCGATGTATAGAGTCTGCCATTTTCGTCGCTGCGTTGGAAGGATTTTCCAGATCGGATGACAGTATCTCCCATCCACCCGTCAGCTTCAAAAGGTGTGCCAGGTGTCACGCATGCGCAAGTAGGAAGCCGCGGAGGGACCTTAAAACACCTCGAAGGACGTTCGCCGGCGGGGAGTGGCGGGGTACTAACCTTTTTTCTTTGTTTTCCAGAACGAAAGACGCTCCGCGATAAGGACCCTGACCGCAGTACGTTTACTTCCGCCCTTCCTCCGCCATCTTTCCTGACGTCAGCAGTCCCGTCATCCCTCATGCCTCCTTCCCAGCATTCCTCCACTTCCGGCTCCTCCCTTATAAGATGGCCGCCGACGCCTAGTATGGTGTCGCGCAGATGAAAGATTTTCTTTTGTTGTTGACCTGTTTTTTGTTTTGTTTACTCTGGATTGTAAACAATATAAGGGGCCGGAAAACCCCAAACCTTTTTGTTGTCTCCTCCTCAGTCTTTTACATTGGCATAGTCGGCAGGATACTTGTCCGAAGAAAATGTCTGAAGGACAGGACCTAAACTCCGTACTCCAGGGGATGAATGCCCAGATCGCCGCCCTACAACAAGCTCAAGCCGCTACCAACCGGGAGTTGGAGCTAACGAGGGCCCAGTTGGCTGAGGCAAGGAAGGTGAATCCCGAAACTCATGCTCCTAAGCCCCCGCCATTGGTGGCTATGACGGAGGGCGACGACGTAGAGTCTTATCTGGGCATTTTTGAACGGACGGCCACCCGGAACAAGTGGCAGCGGTCCGAGTGGGCGTCCATTCTCGCACCCTACCTGAAGGGACCCGCGCAGTGCGCTTATTACGACCTCCCCGAGGAGGAGGCTGCGAATTATGACCTCCTGAAACAGGAGATCCTGGCACGCTACGGCATAACGCCGGGCCAGCAGGCGGCTGAATGGAGGTCCTGGCAATTTGACCCAGAAAAGCCAGCCCGAGCGCAGGCCTTCGACTTTTGGGGAAAGATGGGGCGGTGGCTACTGCCCGAGGGTCACCAAGCCAGGAAAGTGGTAGAGCAGGTGGCCTGTGAGGGCCTGGTTAACGCCCTACCTAGCTCTCTCGCCCAGCAGGTCCGGCGCCACCCCTACAAGGACATGTCAGGACTCCTGGACCGACAGGGACGGGTGGCCCACCCCGAGCCCACTCGACGCGCTGCAGAAGCGCCGTTAAAATCTAAGGAGAAACCGGCCTCTCCGCGCTGTTACAAGTGTGGGGAGACCGGTCATCTACTGCCGACCTGTCCCCTTAACACAACAACGGAGCCGATGGACTGCACCTGGGCCTCCAAGGAAAGGTACTGTACTCCGTCGCACCCGCTGGCAACTCCAAACACGGGAGTGGTGTTGTTGAATGGGCACTCGGTGGTGGCTTTGTTTGACTCCGGCAGCAACATTACCGTTGTTGCTCGCTGTTACGTATTACCACGACAGTGACTTACGCAGCATTTGCAAGTTACTTGTGTGCACGGAGAGACCAGGTCTTACCGTTCCGCCCGGTGCTTCATTACATGGAAGGGGCAGGTTTCCACTTTGATGGTCGCTGTGTTGCCCGAACCCCCCTATCCAGTAATCTTGGGACAGGACTGGTCGCAAACAAACTGCGGTAAGACGAGCACCGCTCCCGAAGCCTCCCTAGGTCTAGCTGTGAGGGGACGAGGCACCCTTCCCGCGGTCTCCACGCCATGCTCCAGGGCAGGCCAAAATGGCGCAGGCACCTCGCGGGACGTTTCTCAGGCAATGGACTCTGACCCGGAAGTATCCGCTGGGGAAGGGACAAGCCAGGGAACGCTCCCGCAAAGCCACTCACAAGACCCACTTAGCAATTTGGACTACCAATTTCGGTCCACGCCTGCATCATTTAAGAGGGAGCAGTGGAATGACGATTCCCTGCGGTTTGCCCGGAATGCGGTTGTTCTTCCAGGCGGCTCACAAGCTGATAGTTCCATACCACGTGAGCCCTTCTTTGTACTGGAAAATGATCTGTTGTATCGGGTAGCCACCCATGAGGGGGAGGTGCGGAAATTGCTGCTAGTGCCACGTACCTTCCGGAGGGAGGTGTGTGAACTAGCACACGCTCACCTCCTGGGCGCCCACCTCGGGGCCGAGAAGACACTGGAGAGAATTAAACTCCGCTTTTACTGGCCCGGGATCAACGAGAAGGTCCGGCGTTTCTGTCAGTCCTGCCCGGAGTGTCAGATTCACCAGATTCCTAGGAGGGACCGCGCTCCTCTCGTCCCTATTTCCCTAGTAGATATTCCCTTTGACAGAATAGGGGTTGACATTGTAGGACCCCTCGATCCCTCTAACCGTGGCTACAAGTACATATTGGTCATGGTTGATTATGCCACCCGATACCCAGAGGCGGTTCCCCTGCGCTCCGCTACTACAAAGAATATCGCACAGGAGTTAGTCAATTTATTTTCAAGAGTGGGTATCCCTAAAGAAGTCCTCACGGACCAGGGTACTCCGTTCACCTCGGATACGTTCAGGGAAGTTGCCAAGTTGCTCCGGATAAAGCACCTAAAGACGTCTGTCTACCACCCCCAAACAGACGGACTGGTAGAACGTTTTAACCAGACGCTTAAACAGATGCTTCGCAAGGTAGTCAGTGCCGATGGCAGGAATTGGGACCAGCTCCTACCGCTTGTGCTTTTTGCCTACCGGGAGGTACCTCAGGCCTCTACTGGTTTCTCCCCCTTTGAATTACTATATGGGCGACAACCCCGGGGACTTTTGGACATATTAAAAGAGGGATGGGAGGCTGAGACCATTCCCTCCCCTAATATACTGGAGTATGTGGCGCAACTGCGCGACAGGCTCGCCAAAATCAGGCCTACCCTAAAAGACCATGTGACTCGTGCGCAGGCAGCGCAGGCCCGGTGCTATAACCGCAACTCCGTCCTCCAAGAGTTCCACCCGGGGGATCGAGTGATGGTTCTCGTGCCCACCTCCCATTCCAAGCTGCTGGCTCATTGGCAGGGGCCATACGAGGTTAAGGAAAGAAAAGGGCTCGTCGACTATTTGGTTCTCCAACCTAATCTTAGGCCGAGCGAGAGGATCTACCATATCAACCTGTTAAAACCTTGGAAGGACAGGGAAGAATCTCCCGACACCCGTAGGCCCCTCTCCCTATTCACCGGCACATATGCCCTTAACCTCGGCGACGAGCTAACACCCTTACAACGGCGTGAGATAACCCAGGCCATCCACGCCATCCCTGAAGTGATGAGCGAGACACCAGGGCGGACCGCCCTGATTGCGCATGATATAGTCACGGATCCTGGAGTGATTGTCCGGGAGAGACCTTATAGACTCCCGGAGGCGAAACGTGCGTAAGTGGAATTGGAGGTGCAACGAATGTTGGATATGGACATTATTGAGGAAAGTCATAGCCCTTGGTCCAGTCCTATCGTCCTCGTTTCCAAACCGGACGGCTCCTGGAGATTCTGCAATGACTTTAGACGTCTAAACCAGGTCTCCAAGTTCGATGCCTACCCGATGCCTCGCATTGACGACTTGCTCGAACGGCTGGGTGCGGCTCGATACTTGACTACCCTTGACATGACGAAAGGCTATTGGCAGATTCCTTTAACGCGAAAGAGAAAACGGCCTTTAGCACCCCTAGTGGACATTGGCAGTATAAGGTCCTCCCATTTGGGCTGCACGGGGCCCCAGCGACCTTTCAGCGTCTGGTGGATAGAGTGCTGAAGCCCCACCAGTCCTATAGTGCCGCCTACCTGGATGACGTCGTCATCTATTCCGGCACCTGGGAGGAACATATATTGCAGGTCTCGGCTGTCCTCGCGACACTGGCTAAGGCCGGCCTCCGTATCAACCCCCGTAAATGTTTCTTTGGCTTAAAGGAGGCCAAGTATTTAGGCTACCTTGTGGGACGAGGACAGGTGAAACCACAATGTTCCAAAGTCAAAGACATCTTGGAATGGCCCCGTCCGAGTACCAAGAGACAGGTGCAGGCTTTCTTGGGGCTGGCCGGGTACTACCGCCGGTTCGTACCCCGTTTCTCCAAGAGGGCAGCACCCTTGACTGACTTAACAAAGAAAGGCGCTCCCCTCCGTGTGGTATGGAACGAGAAGGCGGAACACGCTTTCAGTGACTTAAAAAAGGCCCTAACATCGGCACCTGTACTAAGAACCCCTGATTTTGGGTTACCATTTATCTTCCAGACCGATGCTTCGGACACAGGCCTGGGCGCCGTGTTAAGCCAAAGCATCGATGGTGTCGAACACCCTGTGATGTACCTGAGCCGGAAACTGCTGGACCGGGAGACCGTTTTTGCCCAGTCTCTTTCTTATGGTGGAGTCGTGAACACTGACCTTAATTGAGGCAAGTGAGGCCTGCAGTTCTTTAGACGTTGTCCTGGGGTCTTTTGTGACCTCTCGGATGATCTCCGGTACTACCTGTTGGGTCGCGAGTTCACTCTAGTGACTGATCATGCCGCGTTGCAGTGGATGTCCCTTCATAAAGAGTCGAACCCGCGGGTCACCAGGTGGTTTCTGGATTTACAGCCTTACAAGTTCACGGTCACTTATCGCCGTGGCAACCTTCAGGCCAACGCCGATGCTCTCTCTCGTATTCACGACCTCTCGGTTCGGTCCGCCCGTCCTGACAGTTTCGGGCTAAGGGGGGGGTCGTGTCACGCATGTGCGAGTAGGAAGCCGCGGAGGGACCTTAAAACACCTCGAAGGACATTCGCCGGCGGGGAGTGGCGGGGTACTAACCTTTTTTCTTTGTTTTCCAGAACGAAAGACGCTCCGCCAGAAGGACCCTGACCGCAGTACGTTTACTTCTGCCCTTCCTCCGCCATCTTTCCTGACGTCAGCAGTCCCGTCATCCCTCACGCCTCCTTCCCAGCATTCCTTCACTTCTGGCTCCTCCCTTATAAAATGGCCGCCGACGCCTAGTATGGCGTTGCGCAGATGAAAGATTTTCTTTTGTTGTTGACCTGTTTTTTGTTTTGTTTACTCTGGATTGTAAACAATATAAGGTACCGGAAAACCCCAAACCTTTTTGTTGTCTCCTCCTCAGTCTTTTACACAGGCAATGTTCCAAGGCTTTATACTCTTTCTCCATGTGCAGGCACCCACTTAGGTAAATCATGCCATTCCAAACAAGGAAAGGAAGATCAAATGTCATGCCGACTCTGACAAAATGAAATTGTACAATGCCCATTTCGCAGTTGTGCCCGCCCTTTGCTGTCTGATCCCTTTAAATGAATTACAATAGTTGCAACACAAATCAGATGCTATTCCAGATCTACTGTTACAGTTATTAATAATTGTTCTTTACCAGTATTATTGCATAATTGCACACTATCGTTTATCCTCCCCAACTTCACTATGGGATGTTGTATTCCCCTTCAGATTATAATTGATATAATTGGTAGTAAATTATGTATATCCTCATACCCTTGAGCCCCTCTTATTACACTTTCAAATATTTTCCTAAACTTACCATATACATGCCTTGTCCAACCCAGTGGTTTGTAGACAAAGTTTTTTGCTTAGTGGTTTTGCAGATCCCACCGAACAAATGTATGGCTGGTACACAAACTAAATAGTCTGTCATTACTGGAACAGAAACTAAACAGTCTGATTGCCATTAGAGAGCTAATGAGATGCACACATGGTGACTTTCCATTCAGCAGAGGAACACTTAACTTTACATCCTGCACTGAATACAGTAGTCAATCATGAGAGTCCTTGCATTCAACAGCTTTCATCTCATCTCTTTACTTCAGTGGCATTTAACAGTCTGTTTGTGTTGAAGTCTATAAAAACTTTTTTTCTGCAACAAATGTCTGCACAACCATATCATGGCATTAGATTTACTTAGCTGTACTTACAATCTTTGTTTGATTCTGCACTTCTTCCACTCTGGATATACGACTTATTTCTTCACCAGCTATTATCAGGTATGTGCAGCAAACTATTAGTACAGTACAGTCACTTTAAATCTTCATTCGCAGAACACCACCTTTTCTTCATTGATAAAGCACCACCACTGAGTTGGAGAGGTCTGAACAACCACTAAATTGCGTGGCCAAACTAAAATACTTGCTATGCTAAATGAAGAAGGGTGAAGGGTAGAGCAAATACATAACATAAAACAATGCTTAATCAAACATACTGTATGTACAATACAATACACAGCACTATTAATAGAAATCCTAGACTTTTAGTTCCCAGTCTCATACCATACATCCTACAGTTACAGATAAATTAATATGGCAAATTATTACATTTAAACCAGGCTAGTGAAAATGTTATTTCAGTAGGATAATACACTAAACAAAATGAACAAATTGCATCAGTTATCCATCACAGGTATCTTAAATTATAACAAGGTGATACATGGGTGTACTTATGGGTGTATTAATGTCTAAATGTCTAATTGCCTAAAACAAAATCTTATAACATCTATACCTTATAACAAACTTTAGCTTGTCTTATTAAGAGAAAACTTTCTTAAATGTCTTAAGATATTACAACAGCATAGTTTATATAGACTAATGATAAACATTTGAATTATTCCCATATAACATACATTTCCTGATGTATAACTGACTTAACAATCCATTCAGCTATGAGCATTATCACAGAGCACTAACCTTAATACATTGATGTAACAACAAATCTTCGTAAAATTAATCACTAACAGATACAAATAAATGCATTTATTCAGTTCTAATACATTTCATTCTTACTGAATTGTTAATAATAATAATCATTTGTCATACATCAAAATATGTAAACCCTCTTCACTGTATTTTATATAAAGACTACAGAAAGAAATTTGTCTAGCCTAATATAGCAACATTTAGCCTGTTTCTACTTTACAATTATTTTTATCATTTAAAAATGTTAATATACAGGATGTTATACCCTTACACGTGTACAACTAATCAGCATGCAAGGAAATTATTCCAATAATTGCTGTCAATTAATCTATGATTGATAAGCAAAAATTCACCACCCTCTGTTCAGATTACATCTAATTTATCTGGCAAAACTTGCTGTTAAACTATTTCTTGCAGCTTCTATATGAATATGCTGTATGTTTCATCCATTGGTCACAGGGTTTGCTAAATCTGGATAAAAAGAACACCTATAGTTTTGAAGTTACGTATCTTTTATGCTTATAATCCTTCTATATAAAAGCGGTCGGGATTGTCCTTCCGTCCCGTGAGTGCTACGCAGGCGCGGAGTTTCACACACGCCCCGTCCATTTTGCAATGCACGATGGGATT
>JANRMT010062837.1:16677238-16707589 GCA_026402145.1 Polypterus bichir lapradei | reverse complement strand
AGTGAGTGAGTGAGTGAGTGAGTGAGTGAGTGAGTGAGTGAGGGCTTTGCCTTTTATTAGTATAGATATATATACACACACACACACATATATATAATTTGTGTGTGTGTATGTATGTGTGTGTGTGTATGTATGATGTAGATAGATATATATATATATATATGTGTATATGTAGATATCTAATGTATATACATATGTATATATTTATATAGATATGAAGATATATATATATATATATATAGACTCAAAACCATTATGACGGCAGCAATCCAAGCTGTGAGAAAACAGTAAAAAGGAGGTGTGTCAGATGTCGTGGTACATTTTCTAATGCAGCTAGACGAAAACAACTTTGTGACGCTGCCGCCAAATACACAAAACAATTACTTTCACAATCATGTTACATTATTTTTCAAATGTTTCCTTTTCTTTTTCATAACTTCTTTAACACACGACATCGCTGCGAAGTGCAGTTATTTTGCTATATATATATATATATCACAGCGACACTCATAACAGTGACAAAACAATTACATTGACAATCATGTTACGTTATTTTCAAAATGTTTCCTTTTGTTTCTCTTTCCTTCTTTAACACACTACTTCTCTGCTGCCAAGCGCGGTTATTTTGCTATATATATATATATATATATATATATATATATAGATAGAGATATAGATATAGAGATATAGATATATAGATATATAGATATGGGATCAACACTCATATCAATGACAAAACAATTACATTAACAATCATGTTACGTTATTTTTTAAATTTTTCCTTTTCTTTTTCATACCTTCTTTAACACACTACTTCTCCGCTGCGAAGCGCGGGTATTCTGCTAGTATATATATATAGATAGATATGACAACAACACTCATATCAATGACAAAACAATTACATTAACAATCAAGTTACGTTATTTTTTTAATTTTTCCTT
This sequence comes from Polypterus bichir lapradei, assembly GCA_026402145.1. Taxonomy (NCBI): domain Eukaryota; kingdom Metazoa; phylum Chordata; class Cladistia; order Polypteriformes; family Polypteridae; genus Polypterus; species Polypterus bichir. The sequence goes on along the minus strand of JANRMT010062837.1, from coordinate 16,706,648 downwards.
TTCTTTTTCATAACTTCTTTAACACAGTACTTCTCCGCTGCGAAGCGCGGGTATTCTGCTAGTATATATATAAAATCTTCATTTGGATCTTGATCTTTGTTTGTCCGCGAATGAATTAGAAGAAGCACTAGATGGCAGTAGAGAGACAGCTAAAACATAAGCATTTCATTAAGAATCTCCTCCAGGCTTATACTACTGAAGACTGTAGTACTCCAGTCACGCCTCAAAACACAGACATTCAAACTAAACAAATTGTTGTGCTTTAAATTAACTAAAGAGATCTTCATTTAGATCTTGATCTTTGTTTGTCCGAGAATTCCACACATGCGTAGACCACCTTCCAGTTTAGTACATTGCTGTTACTCACGGATATCAACAATGTGCCGGAATAACGAAAGGGGTGGTGGACAGTGTTACGCTGGTTAGCTCCTGAAGGCCTGGTTAGAGAATGAGATTGCCGAAGATAAAAGGTACGTGCCTACGTAACATATGAATGAAAGAAAGACAGTGGGTAAAATGAATGACAACGTAACAGCACGTTCCGGAAAGTGATTCCGAGTAGGCCGTTCCTATCGAATCAATATCCAAGAGTTTTCTTCTGTAATTTTGTTTCCCTTATAAAAAATCATAATGCTGTGCGACGAAGGGCCCAGTTCACGACTGGCAGCCATGTTTAAACAGGGAGCCCTTCACAGACAACTTTAACACGCGCAACGTAGTTGGGCGCACATGGCTAGTATATATATATATATATATATATATATATATACATATATATATATATATATATATATATATATATATATATATATATGAAAATTTATAAATATGATACGGTTATTAATTTATCCACAGTCCCACCCTTGTCGCCACTTGTCTCCAGCAGGGGGCGCTAGCTCCCTTGTTGGAATTATTTCTTTTGTAATTGTGGCATGTTACATAACCTGAAACTATATAGGTATAATATAAAAAGGTGATATCCCTCCCTTAGTGATATGGCAGTAAAAAATCACATAGGAGAAATAACTTCGCTTTTTTTAAAGATGGTTTACGCGGCATAATAGACGAGGAAACCATGACAAGACCATCACCAAAATGGGGGCCCGATGTACACAGTCTGCCATTTTCATCGCTGCGTTGGAAGGATTTTCCGGATCGGATGACAGTATCTCCCATCCGTCCGTCAGCTTCAAAGGTTTGCCAGGCAATGTTCCAAGGCTTTATACTCTTTCTCCATGTGCATGCCCCAACTTAGGTAAATCATGCCATTCCAAACAAGGAAAAGAAGATCCAATGTCATGCTGACTCTGACACACAGAAATAGTACAATGCCCATTTCACAGTTGTCCTTAACTTGTGTTGTCTTAAAAAGCTTGCCTAGCAGTTCTAAATGCTGGGACCCTGTACTAAATCTGGCTTTGTGTTAGCTGTGCATGTGAGAAGAAAAGAAAAGTAGATTGAAAATATTTGCATAGAGCACATATTAAACTTATATTCTTATTCTGAAATGTAAATTGTTATAACAATATAGCAAGGAATTTAAGCCTTCTGTTACATGTGAAAAGTAGAATACCCTTTCTTCCCCATCACATTCCCAGAAAGCAAAACAGTGTAAAGTTTCAGATTGAAACAAATTATTCATGCTTATCTCTGTGGTAAAGGAAGGGTCACAACCAGGTAAATCTGGGATGTCAATATTTCTGTAATAAAATAAAAAAAAAAAAACACTGAGAATTCACTTCACAAAATTCAACATTAATTAGGTGCTTCTGGAATATCTTTGGCTAACTTCTTAGTCCACAGGATCAAGGAGTATAACATTTTAACAACTTTGGGCATAGCAAGGAAACACCTCCTGATGAGATGTCCCTCCATCTCAGAGAACAAAACTCCTTCATCAGATGCCCACTAATACCTTACAGTCAGCGCCAATTGTGTCTTTGGGAAAAGAGAGTAAAATGTAGAAAGAATTTATTCACACATGAGCATAATGTACATATTACATACAGACAGCAACAAGGCCTAGGTTTAAAATCAACCAAACTATCATGCTGCAAAGACAACATAATGAAATAAGAAAGCATTTTAAAAGAAAAACTCTGCCACACTCATGTAGTTAATAACTTCTACTGCTAAATAAACACCTAGGTTAGTAGCGTTTCAGTTTTTCAAATATTTTTAATTTTCTTTAGAATAAATATTTTAAATAAGAAAGAACTCACTATTTAAATGACAAAGTAGTGTACACCTTTTGTAAGGAGACGTAGTGTAACAAGATTTTACTTCCAAATTTTACTCAAAAGAAAGAGCAGAATATGTGAAATATGCAATCCTTGCACCACCTAGTGGTGAAATTAATAAAGTCAACTCAAGAGAAAACACATTTAAAAAAAAAAGTAAATACATTGGATTTAGCTGGGGCAGTGCTGCACATACCATGACTTCATGACTTTTCACTGGATGCAATATATATCTGGAAAAAAAATGTGAATCCATATAGCAAATACATCATCTTTATATCAAGACTGAGCCATCCTGATAAAATCAGCAACAGCAAAGCATAAAGACAAAACATTAAAATATGGCTAACGGTCCTTCAGGAAGTTATCTTAGCCTACAAACCACATAAAATCATAAAAAAGCAATAAAAATGAGTTTGAACACAATTAAGGGGCAAACCATAAACCTGTAACTAAATTAAATCAACAGCAGAAAGTCAAAATATTAAATCTTTATTGTTAAATATCCCCCTTCCCCCAACAATACCATTTTGCTACACAGATTAATTGTGAGCAGTAAAACCCTATAATCTGATCACGTGCCTAATCCTAATGCTGGACTCTCAACATGTTAATATATCACTGCATCAGTCCTCCTCATTCTCACTTCCCACACCTCAAAGAGAGATGCATTAAATTAAATGAACAGTATTCAGTACAAGGAACTTATAGTACATAAAAGTTAATATTCAAGAGATGAAAAAAATAACTAAAGTGGTGCTTCTCTAATAGTTTTAAACATTTGGACTATCAATCTTCATAAAGTTAATGAAGAGATGGCCCACAGGCAAAAGAACACTAGAATCCCTAAGGCATACGAAAAACTCATAATCTTGGCCCACCTTAAATCCCTTCACACCTCTACCATCAGAGTCTTTTGTTTTGTAAATGCGTCAATTAGCACAAACACCAAGCAGCCTGCTGTCCCATCCTTCACCTTGATAGAGCTTAGCTTGCGGGCAAAAAGTTCTCCCAGCTCAAGCCAAGGCTCCTTATGTGTGTATGATGTGCCTGGAGTTGCATAGAGTAAATAATACAGTATATCGTTATTTGGAATACAGGTATTCATGTGTGTTCTGTGTCTACAAATATCTGAGTAAGTGTAGGATGTTTCAGAGGTAAGAACTACTGCCATATAACCCGAAGGTCCCAGGTTTCAGACCGGGCACTCCGTGTTTTGAGTAGTGAGCTGCTATTATTATTATTATTTCTACAATATAATAGAGACTCAAATCAAACGTATGTTTTTAACACCCATCCATTCATCCTCTTCCGCTTATCCGAGATCGGGTCGTGGGGGCAGCAGCTTGAGCAAAGATACCCAGACTTCCCTCTCCCCGGCCACTTCTTCTAGCTGTTCCGGGGGAATCCCGAGGCGTTCCCAGGCCAGCCGAGAGACATAATCCCTCCAGCGTGTCCTGAGTCTTCCCCGGGGCCTCCTTCCGGTTAGATGTGCCCAGAACACCTCACCAGGGAGGTGTCCAGGAGGCATCCTGATCAGATGCCTGAGCCACCTCATCTGACTCCTCTCAATGTGGAGGAGCAGCGGCTCTACTCTGAGCACCTCCCGGATGACTGAGCTACTTACCCTATCTTTAAGGGAAAGCCTAGACACCCTGCGGAGGAAACTGATTTCAGCCGCTTGTATTCGCGATCTCGTTCTTTCAGTCACTACACATAGCTCATGACCATAGGTGAGGGTAGGAACGCAGATCGACTGATAAATTGAGAGCTTTACCTTATAGCTCAGCTCCTTTTCACCTCGACTGACCGATGCAGAGCCTGCATCACTGCGGACGCCGCACCGATCCGCCTGTCGATCTCATGTTCCATTCTTCCCTCACTCGTGAATAAGACCCCAAGATACTTCAGCTCCTGCACTTGGGGCAGGATCTTGCTCCCAACCCTGAGAGGGCACTCCACCATTTTCCAGCTGAGGACCATGGTCTCTGATTTGGAGGTGCTGAATCCCATCCCAGTCGCTTCACACTCGGCTGCGAACCAATCCAGAGAGAGCTGAAGATCACAGCCTGATGAAGCAAACAGGACAACATCATCTGCAAAAAGTAGTGACCCAATCCTGAGTCCACCAAACCAGACCCCCTCAACACCCTGGCTACGCCTAAAAATTCTGTCCATAAAAGTTATGAACAGAATCGGTGACAAAGGGCAGCCCTGGTGGAGTCCAACTCTCACTGGAAACGGGTTTGACTTACTGCCGGCAATGCGGACCAAGCTGTGACACCGGTTGTACAGGGACCGAACAGCTCTTATCAGGGGGTCCAGTACCCCATACTCTCGGAGTACCCCAACAGGATTCCCCAAGGGACACGGTCAAATGCCTCTTCCAAGTCCACAAAACACATGTAGACTGGTTGGGCAAACTCCCATGCACCCTCCAGGACTCTGCTAAGGGTGTAGAACTGGTCCACTGTTCCGCGACCAGGGCGAAAACCACACTGTTCCTCCTGAATCCAACATTCGACTATCTGACGGGCCCTCCTCTCCAGGACCCCTCAATAGACTTTTCCAGGGAGGCTGAGGAGTGTGATCCCTCTGTAGTTGGAACACACCCTCCAGTCCCCCTTCTTAAAGAGGGGGATTGCCACCCCGGTCTGCCAATCCAGAGGCACTGTCCCCGATGTCCATGCGATGTTGCAGAGGCATGTCAACCAAGACAGTCCTATAACATCCAGAGCCTTGAGGAACTCCGGGCGTATCTCATTCACCCCTGGGGTCCTACCACCAAGGAGTTTTTTGACCACCTTGGTGACCTCAGTCCCAGCGATGGGGGAGCCCACCCCCGAGTCCTCAGGCTCTGCTTCCTCATTGGAAGGCATATTAGTGGGATTGAGGAGGTCTTCGAAGCACTCCCCCAACCGACCCACAACTTCCGGAGTCGAGGTCAGCAGCGCACCATCCCCACCATATACAGTGTTGACACTGCACTGCTTCCCTCTCTTGAGACGCCAGATGGTGGACCAGAATCTACTCGAAGCCATCCGAAAGTCATTCTCCAAGGCCTCCCCAAACTCCTCCCATGCCCGAGTTTTTGTCTCAGCAATCACCGAAGCCACATTCCGCTTGGCCTACCAGTACCTATTAGCTGCCTCCAGAGTCTCACAGAACAAAAGGGTCCTGTAGGACTCCTTCAGCTTGACGGCATCCCTCACAGCTGGTGTCCACCAGCGGGTTTAGGGATTGCCGCCACGACAGGCACCAACCACCTTATGGGAGTTGAAGCTACTTCTGACAGGGGACTCTGCCAGACGTTCCCAGCAGACCCTCATAACACATTTGGGCCTACCAGGCCTGACCAGCATCCCCCCCCACCATCGAAGCCTACCCACCACCAGGTGGTGATCGGTTGACAGCTCTGCCCCTCTCTTCACCCGAGTGTCCAAGACATGTGGCCGCAAGTCCGATGACACGACTACAAAGTCAATCATCGAACTGAGGCCTAGGGTGTCCTGGTGCCAAGTGCACATATGAACACCCCTATGCTTGAACATGGTGTTCGTTATGGACAATCCGTGACGAGCACAGAAGTCCAATAACAAAACACCGCTTGGGTTCAGATCGGGGGGGGCCATTCCTCCCAATCACGCCCTTCCAGGTCTCACTGTCATTGCCCACGTGAGCACTTAAGTCTCCCAGCAGAATGAAGGAGTCCCCAGAAGGTATGCCCTCTAGCACACCATCCAGGGACTCCAAAAAGGGTGGGTACTCCAAACTGCTTTTATTGTTCAGTGTTATTCTCTCACTGACGTTCACGTGGTACAAAAAACTTGCCTCTCACTCTTTGAGTTGATGGCATTTATCTCCATTCTTTTCACAAAAGCAGCACTGTGGCTGATGCCTGCTCAGAACTATTTGTTGTACTGGCAATCAAAGGTACGATGTCCCGTGACCGCTATCAGACTGGACAAAGGTAGGACCATAGCAACAGACAGCTTTTTCACAGCACTTTCGCCGGTTAATAGACTGCTGTAACGCAATGCAACTCTGCTTGGCATCATAAGTAAAAGTCTTTAGATCTGACAGTGCCGTGCTGACGATATATGTGCCCAAAAAGAAGAAGCCTTTGATTTCAGTCTGTAACAGCCGGTTTAAAGTTTGGGTGCATATAGCGTCAGCACAGCGCTGTCAGATAAATATCTGCTACCCACAGTGTATCTGCTATGTCATTCCAATTAAAAAAGCAAAAAACCTTTCAAAACACATTTTTCATAAAACCAATGGTACAGCAGTGGAAAGTTGATATACAGATGAAACAGGTCAGCAGCTATGTTTAAAATGCAGAAAACACGCATCTGATCATCAGGCAATATCTGTTCCATCCATAAAGCAGAGTGAAAAAAAAACTATACTAAGTCATACTTATTTAATACAGTTCTTACCATCAAGTCTTGCTAATAACAATTACTGCTTTATGGTATGTACTAAACAAACTAAAAATTAACAATGCACTGCAAAAGAAAACTACAAAATTAAGAATGTATGACAAAATAAGATTTCAAAATTTCAACCATGGCATGATTGTTAGTGCCAGACAGAATAGTTTCAGTATTTCTGCAACTACCAATCTCTTGGGATTTTTATGCACAACAGTCTATAGAGTTCATTTAGAATGTTGTGAAAAAACAAAAAAATGTTCAGTAAGTAGCAGTTCTGCAAACTGAAATGCTTTGTTAACAAGAAAAAGTAGAGTAAAATGGCCAGACTGTTTCAAACTGACAGAATAGCTATAGTAACTCAGATAACCACTCTCAGAATGCAGAATTCATCAAACTTTAAGGTGGATGGGCTGTAACAGTAGAAGATTACATTGGGTTACATTCATTCAAGAACTGATAGTGGGCACATGCTCACCAAAACTGGACTGTTGCTAATTGGAAAAATTCAGGCTTCTCTGATGAATCACAGAATGTAGAAAAGTGCAACATGCTACAAATGGCGAAAAGGAACATCAATTATAAATACAAGATGGGAGAGGCTGGCATAAAGGGGTACTGTATAAGTTGACATAAAATGTTAGGTTATATAATCTCTTATATATATTTCTCTTCAGGTTTGCCCTACTTCCTCTTCAAAACCAGTCCCCCCCACAAGCAGCCCACACAGCATTTCTCGATTCCTATTGGTTCATCCTGCTTCCTCTTCAAAACCGGTTCTCACCACACGGCATTTCTCAATTCCTATTGGTTCATCCTGCTTCCTCTTCAAAACTGGTCCCCCCAACACGCAGGCCACACGGCATTTCTCGATTCCTATTCCTCCTTTTCCAAACCCTTCCCCACACTGCCTTTGGACTCCCATACACCCCCACACCGTTTTTCTCGATTCCTATTCCTCCTTCGAACTACCGCATTCCCCACTCCTCTCTCATGACCCCATTGGTGTCACGCCGCCACCCTATATCTAGCCTGACCATGTGACCTTTCACTTCAGCCATGTGTGCGCCTAGGAGTCTTTTCTGTCACAGACATAGAATTATCAGACGCTGCATGACCAGCAGCATCGTACTTCAACGTCACCACCATATTGCGAGTGGCACTGCTGTGGAGTGAAGTAATGGATAAAGATGCCTCATGCATGTGCTGCTTGGGATTGTACGAACCGCTGTACGCTCCAAACAAGATCCCGGGGGATTACATTTCATAGGTAAGGCTGAACAATTGTTTTGGTTATATTTGGCCATTAGAAAATCCCGTTTTATAATCTTAGCATTCAAGGTCACCTTACAATAAAATTAAAAAACATTAGTAAAATTAAAACAAGAGAATGATGAATCAAAAAGCAAAAGGCAAAAAGATAACTGGCAGGAACAGTGCAAAATTCAAAATTGGTATGCCAGTTTGAAGAGATAAGTTTTGAGGGCAATTTTAAAATGTTATTGAATCGAGCTGATGTATATGAGAAGGAAGAGAATTCCCGAGTTGAAGAGCACTATGAGAAGACGCTCGAGCTCCCATAGAACAGAGTTTAATGTGTGGTACAGAAAGTAGAGCTGCTGAGGAGCACCTGAGTGAGTGAAAGGAGTGCAAGTCTGTAAGAGCCAGTGAAGTTGAGAGAGAATAGGTGTAATATGTTCAGTGGATTTAGAACAGGTTATTATCCTGGCAGCAGAATTCTGAAGAAGTTGTAAGCAATGGATAAGTTTTTATGGGATGCCAAATAGAATACAATTACAGTAATACGTGAGGTGAATAGAGCATTAACCAATACTTCAGTACTGTGTTGCGTAAGAACAGGACAAAGTCTAGAAATGTTTCGTAGCGGAAGAAGGCAGTCAGAGAAATGTTACTTATATGGGAGGAATTATTTAATAATAATAATTATTATTATTATTATTATTATTATTATTTAATATAAATAATTGCATGTAAACGATCTGCCAAAATCTGTTGTATGTAAACGAAACTGTTTTAAATGTTATAGTTTTTTCATCAGAAAACCCAGTTTCCACATCTACCTGTATTAGTTTAAATGGCACTTTTGCCACTCCCAATAGGGCACATGCGCTGACGTATCATGTCGACTGGGCAACACAGTGAATGCGGCATCTATCTATATATGTCTATGTTTTCTGTAGCCTGCTACAGGGAGGTACTCTCTCGACCATTGGCATTGGTTTCGCTCCTTGCTATTTTTGTTATACTGTGTCGGTTGTTTCCTAAGGCTTTGTTATAAAATGAACGTCAGTATCTTCTCTGTCGACGGGTTTTTGTACAACGTCATCTATATTGCGGGATCCGGCAACTGCCTGTTCCTATCAGTGGGTTATTTCTTGACACAAACGGTTGACAAAGGCAATGCACTCTCACTACGACATAGGGCAGTATATTTCATTGCATTACACTTGGACAGATTTGGAGATGTTCTTCCTGTTGTGTCATGAGTACTATCAATACATGGCAACATCTGGAGTTTATGGTGGTGGAGCTGAAATTCAAACTCTTTCCGAGATTCTCCATGCTATCATTGTCATTTACTTCAAACACGACCCCAATATCCCACCTTGCATTACATTTGCAAAGATTTCCGTTAATCTACAGCAACCAGTCTTCAATCACGGTCAGTTGTACGTGGCTTTTTCTAGAGTTAGATCTGTTGTCTCCAGCAAAACACCTATTCACAACTGCAGCTTTCAAGAAGTATTTCTTTCTTCTTGATTTCTGAATTCCTCTCTCACCGTTTTCCGTTCCTATTCTTACAACGCCTTATGCTATGGCGGGCGTCGGCTAATAAAAACTATTACATTTAGGTCATGGGATGTTAAGCTAAAACATTATAATGCCCTAGTATGACCACATCTGCAGTATTGTGTGCAGTTCTGGTCACTACAGTACAAGAGACTTGAAGCTGTGCAGAGGAGAGCAACTGATCTCTGCAGAGGCATACAGATGGAAGGGTCATAATTTGCCACCAACAGCATGAATCTATGAACTCAACCCATCATTCCTTGTAGAACAAAGACGCAAACTCAAGGATAAACAGCATTGAGGAACATAACTTTGCACCTATGGTCAACTAAAAGGACAGGCTTACGCACACCCCAGGGAATCAAAGACCTCTATTCCTTCCTTTAAAAAACATTATAAGAGTCTAAGTTATTCTTCTCATCAAACTACAGCTCAACCACGCCATCATTTTAGCTGTCCATTGCCAAAACCTACAGATGGTGCATGGCTGCCATATGGTGCAGGCACAAGAGAGGTTGAAACGAACCCTTTACTGCAAAGGACAAGTATGCTGGACTGGAACATTGAAATACTTGTCAATATGAGAGTTGGACAAGGTTGCCATTAGTATAACCTTGCTGAGGAATAGCAGGTACATGACCAAAAGAGAGACATAAAGGTCACACACCCGCCTTTCTAATGATCACCAGCCGATCCAGTAGGCATACTTTTGCCAGCAACGGAGGACATTGAGTGTGTATAAAAACCATGAAGAGAACAACAATACCACTCGTAACATGAAGTGCGACTAAACAAACATAGAAAGGTCACTGAAAATCCTTCCCATAGCCAGAACCAGAAAAGCAACAAAGCATTGCTCATCTCGAACAAAAAGCATTACTTTACTTACAAGAACAATTAACTGTAATTTAATGGATAGGACAAAGCCAGTTAATGTATTATGGTATAGGTGTCACTTTAAGGCAATAATCTTGTGATGGATATTTTCTGGCAATTTTGAATTTCTCATCCTATATCCAGTATAAAAGTCCAGAGCATCATCTCACACATGCATACACTTAAAGAGGTCTCTGTGTGGGGTGTGTTAACTCAGCATAGACTACCCGTGAACAAATGAACAGCACAGTGCAAAAATAAGAAACCTAACAAATATCCAAAGAACTTACCCATCTTGAACACATGAATTAAAAGATAACTCATAAGTTAATGTTCCTTATTCTAAAAGAGAAAAAAATACAACTAAGCTAATTTTATATTTTGTGTTGTTTGTTACTGTCTTTCATCTAGATATCTCTATAGTACCATACATTTGATAAGGTGTGGTAACTTTTTGTCTGGTCTGTCTTGCTGCCCCAGATGGCTGGTAAGACACAAGCACCTCTATGCTCTTTCAATGTATTTGCACTCCTTTCACCAGCACATAGAACCTGGAAGCCAAGGAACAAGATCATGCTTAAGCAAAATTATGAAATATTGAAAACATGTGCACAAACCTATAACATGCATTCTAAATGGAAAGGTAGCTGCAACATTAGAACGCAGAGTCTTCAAAACTATTAAAGAACAAAGAAATATTGACATTCACGCTTGAAATTGACAAACGAAATAATTTAAATGAACTGAATAATTTATTATAATATAAACATTTTATTGCATTTATTCATTACAATACTATAATCTCAGTTAAAAATATTAATATTCCAAATGTTTGGGATGCTGCAATGTGGGATTAACAAGTCACATTTTACTGTTTCCAGGAGATTGCATTTTCATTGTACACCGTTGTGTCACTGTTTATTCTGATAAAGGCAACGGTGCTTTACACATCCGAGTTTAGTATATTTTATTTGTAATGGAACTAGGGGATTCCCGGACATTTTTCATTCCCACATTCCTGGAAATGAAACTGCTGTAATTCCCGGGAAACCGGGAACAGCCAAACTCGCATATATAGCGTGTAAAAGTGTAAAAATTGATCAAGAAATAACAGAGTTATAGTTGAAAATAATTAAGTGGCACAGTTTTTTGGCCCACGGTGTAGTGTGTTGCCGATTAATTCAGTCAACAACAGACCAGCAGCAGTCAGTCTCCCGGCTTCCACTAAGACTGAGCACAGTGGACTAGGAGGAGTCTGCACTCTGCAGCTCACGAATGCCGGCACAGGGCAGATTTCATTGACGTATGTGAGACAATAGCTTTGAACAGCAACTTGAAATTGCAATGCGTCAGTCTGTTGCATCCGCATTATTTGTGCCAAGAAACTTGCCATCACAGAATGATGACAAGAAAGTGGACGCATCAGTAAAAGCTGAAATGCTGGTGTTTCAGAGCAACAGCAAGCGCGGCCATTGTTTAGAACAAGTGTATCAGTATCTGATGACTGTGCCGCCTACTTCAGTGGAGGCAGAGCGTGCTTTCTCAGTGGCTGGGGTACTCTGCACGAAGGTGCGCTCTGGCATGGACAACTGCACCCTGGACACGTTGCGCTTTCAATGCTCTTATTACCGCAACTAACTAGATCGGGGTGCCCAATACGTCGATCGCGATCGACCGGTAGATCGGAAAAGTAGTGCAGGTAGATCGCGTTGCATTGAAAATTTTATTTTTTTTTTTTTAAATGTTAGTCTATCATATATCCTCCCTATGGCATTTTCCACTTGATTGGCATACAGGGCAGCCAGTCTGAGATCTCTTTTCTTCTAACACACTGGTCATCCCACATGCACCCATGCAATCAGATTGTGATTCAGACTACGAATGCCATGAATTTAATTACCCCGATCTACATGCTGTCAAATAAACGAACCACACACCGTGGCGCAACGTAAAGAGGCTTCGACGCTGACGTCCAAGGTTCGATTCACTGGAGGGGATGCAGTGAGTGTGTTTGCCTGATGAGCCCAGAATTAGGGCGAAACACGTGTCGCGTACTCTTTGCATTATTTGACAGTAAAACTATGCAATATATATATATATATATATATATATATATATATATATCATTTTTAATGTAGGAAGATCATTTTGACCTGGTCATTTTAAAAGTAGCTCGCAAGTCGAAAAAGTGTGGGCACCCCTGAGCTAGATACATGTACTTATATGACAGCATGAACTGCTTGTAGATAACGTTAGTCTTTTATTGGTGTCAACATATTGCAGTAGTTTTATTAAAAATGTATCAGTCATTCTAAAACCGTTCACATGTGAGATGCCTGTGCACTATGTCACCCCCGAGATCCTGGGATTCCCAGGAATGACATGCAGGATTCCTGAATTCCCAGGAATGGATAAACCCATCCGGGAATGGATTCCCTAAATGGAACAGACCAAACAAGTTGATGTTAACATTCTACTCATGCTGTGCTCACTAATGGATTAGACAAGAAATAGAGTAAGTTTCACACTTGTGCATTTCACATGATCAGGTCAGGTCGGACAGCATGCACTGGTACAGCACGTTGCCGCACCTAACACATGGCGAAATAGCTTGGGATCCTGGTTGGGGATCCCCAAGCAGTCCAGTCCCACCCTACAGAAAATACCCTATACCTGCCACAGCTAGATGTTACGTGGGTGTCTCCTTGGCCTGGTCCAGCCACACGGGTCCTCAACAATGAGGATCCCGCGAGCCTGATCACCTTTGGGGAATCGTGAAACATGGCCGTAGTGCTGTAATTGACGCTCCCTCACAATGCAGGTAATGTGCCTCATTCGGGACTCCAGGAGGAACCGCTCATTCAACACAAAGTCAAACCAGCAGCACCCAAGGATTCTCCGAAGAGACACAGTACCAAAGAAATACAGGTCACTGGATAGTGTCCATGTCTCGCAACCATACAGCAAAACAAGAAGCACAAGGACTCTAAAGATTTGGACCTCCGTCCTTTTGCATAGATATAGGGAGCGGAACACACCCCTTTCCAGCGACATCATAGCCACCCATGCTCTCCTAATCCATCTACTGACTTCATAGGAAGAGTCACCAGAGACGTGAATGTCATTGCAAAGGTAAATAAACCTCTTGAAAAGGTTGACACTCTGTCTGTAGACAGACACACTGCTGATGGCTGTGCCTAAGAGGTCATTAAAGGCTTGGATCTTGGTTTTTATCCAGGACACTCACAAGCCCAGACACTCAGACTGCTTGCTCAATCTCTCGAAAGCCCCGATTATAGTGTCCATTGACTCGGCGAAGATTACAGCATCATCTGCAAAGTCAAAATCAGTGAATCTTTCTTCACCAACAGACGCCCCTGAGTCCCTGGACAACACGACCTTCCCCAACACCCAGTCCATGAAAGCATTGAACAGAGTAGGAGGAAGAACACACCCCTGACAAATCTCAGAATTAACTGGGGAAAAACACAGAGGTTCTGCCTCCACTCTGAACAGCACTCACAGCACCAATGTACAGACCGGCCATGATATCCAGCAACCTTTAAGGCTTCCCACATAGTATCAGGATGACCCACAGGGCAGCTTGATCAACAAAAATCAACAAAGGCTCCAAAGAAACTCTGCCGCTATTTGGGTTTGAGCTCCATGAGAACCTTCAGTGTCAGGATGTTGTCAATGGTAGACTTCTTAGGTGTAGGTAAGCAAGTGATCACAGATCCTATTGAGGATTAACCTACCAAGGAATTTACCCAGCACCGAGGGCAGTGTTATCCCCCTGTAGTTGCTGCAATCCATGAGATCACCCTTCCCTTTCCAGATAGGGACGACAAGTCCCGTTTTCCAGTCAGTTGGGATCCCTGTAGCCTTCCCTACCTTCAACTGGTTCACCACCTGTGCAATCTCAGTGAGATTGGGTGGTTCAGAACTAATTGGAGGATAAGCCTCAAGAACCATGGACACAAAGAAATCTAATATCCTAGCCAGAGGATCAGCTTTAAACAGCTGTTCAAAGTAGCCAGCCCAGTGGGTCACAACTGCAGTGTCATCCATAAGGACCGATTTATCGGCCACCCTGACTGCAACTCCCCGAGGAACGAATTTGGTTGTGCGTAATGCATCGATTCTTCTGAGGTAAGCAGGCCATAGATCCGTAGACCATAGATGGTGTGTCACTTACTCACAGATTCCTCTAACAAACACCTCCTTATCTGCCCTCAGTTCTCCCACAGCTGTCCTTTTTAGTTCTTGGTACAGAACGGAGTTGCCATCAAGCCATGCACTGTGACTCCTCTCGATGATATTTAGAGTGCCCTGCAATATGAAACACCTCCTTCTGGAAACACCAGTGTTTCACATGATCACATCTCTTAAATCATTTATGGCCACTTTTAATGGTTACTGACCAAAGGGAAAGATAGGTAAGTAAGAGAAAACGCCAGACGGACAATTCAAATGAGACTTATTAGGCCTAAAATTCATGCTATAATGGGCTTTTTTACCACACAGTAAATACAACAGAAAGCAAAGGAAAAAGGCTACCAGGTGCTTAATTACATGCAAGTGTTACTTATGGTGGAATGAGTTAAAAGGTTTGCATTCACTTTCATTTTAAGATTGACCTGGCACTTGTGTGACTTTTGGCAGCACTGTGAAAAAGTAAAATTAAATCCACTGTACTAAATGGTTGTGTGTCATTTACAGTATATAGCACAACCTGCTGTGCCAAAATTGAGATCGCTACTAGCACTTGTTGGGGCAATACAAAGAATCTCTACGACATTACAAGATTGTACAACCCACCCCCAACCTTCTCCCATTCCCTTCACTTATTTTGTCTGTTATGCAGCATAAGCCATCATTAAACAAAGCTAAGTTATTTCATTGTGATTTCTTACCGCTGTATTACTAAGGGAGGGGTATCACCTTTTTATATTATATCTATATAGATTCTGGTTATGTAACACGCCACAATTATATAAGAACTCATTCCAACAAGGGAGCTAACGCTCTCTGAAGGATACACTAGGGAAGAACCAATTACTTGTGAGATATAGTAGGAAAGCACTTTATAATATTAATTGCAATTATTTCCTGTGGGTTGCTGATATGCTTGAACAAGTGTCTGACATTTATTAAGCCTTTTATAGTACTTTTAAGATAAATGCTGTATTTTAATGTAGACAGTATATTAAAACAATTTATTTGCAATAACTATATTACCTCTAAATAACTATGTGATCCCAAATTCTTATTTTTCTTCCACATTCCCCACTTTGGAACTTCTTAAAAGACCCACTAAAACTCTAAGGTCCAGTGTGCTACTTTAACTCTGTCTATTTCCAATTTATATAAATCTTGTGTGTATCAGAGACTAAATATATCCCCCCTTATTGACATTTGTGTCAATTTTGCTATTTTTATTTTTCTCTTCCAGTGAAACTTGTGAGGCGTTCACTATATTTTTTATTAACAAAATCAATGATATTTGTAATAACATAGTACACCCCACCCCCCCAATACTGATCCTATTAAATCCCAGTATTCCATTTCAAGTGAATTAAATTCTTTCACCAACCTCAACCGAAAGTTCTCAATCGAAACCCTCCACCTGCATCCTTGACAATATCAAGAAGTTTTTTCAAAGAAGTATCTGACATGCTAATTGATAGTGTGCTTGACATAGGAAACTCATCATTAGATACAGAGGTCTTCCCAGACTATCTTAAGACTGCTATTGCTAAACCCCTGATCAAGAAAAAAAAATCTCGACTCCTCTGTTTTTGTCAATTTCTTAATTAAGAAACTTCTTACTTAACAGGTAGAAAATTCTTTGTTAGTTGTGGTAATTATACTTCAGAGACAAATGATATTCTATATGGTGTTCCACAAATGTCTATCCTAGATCCACTGCTCTTTTCCGTATCTATCTATCTATCTATCTATCTATCTACATGCTTCCATTAATTTAGATGATCTCAAGGCATAATGTAAGCTCCCACAGCTATGCTGATAACACTGTATTTATCGATAGTGCCTGATGACCCAAACTCTCTTGGTTCACTAACCCAATATCTTACTTGTGTATCTGAGTAGTAGTAGTAATTTTCTCAAACTAAATAAGGAGAAAACAGAAATCTTAGCGATGGGCAAACATTGATATAGTGAGGGTATCAGAAATAAACTTGATCCATTAGGCGGAAAAGTCAAGACAGAGGTAAAGAATTTAGGGGTAATTATTGACTCTGACCTGAATTTTAAATCACATATTAATCAGATTACTAGGACAGCATTTTTTCATTTAAGACATATAGAAAAGAGTTAGATCCCATATAACTTTGAAAGATGCTGAAAAATTATTTAACACTTTTGTTTTTAGTTTACTGTAACGGACTGCTCTCAGGTCTACCCAGAAAAGACATCAACCGTTTACAACTAGTGCAGAATGAAGCTGCCAGAATCTTAACTCCAAACATCTCTCCAGTTTTCATGTCACTGCACTGGTTACCCGTGCCATTTAGAATTGACTGTAAAATACTGCTTATGGTTTACAAAGCCTTAAATAATCTCCATGTTATATTTCAGAATGCCTTTCACTTTACACTCCAAATTGTAACCTTAGATCTTTAAGTGAGTGTTTGCCTATAATTCCAAAAGTTAAACTTAAAAGAAATGGTGAGGCAGTCTTCTGCTGTTATGCATCTAAAATCTGGAATAGCTTACCGATAGAAATTTGCCAGACTAATATGGTGGAGCCCTTCAAAAAACTGCTAAAAACCTATTATTTTAACATGGCTTTCTCATAGCTACATTTTAGTATGACCCTGATATACTGTATATGCATTGAATTATCATTTTATCATGGCTCCACAATCCATACTAACCCCTACTTTCTCTGCTGTTCATTTTCTGTTTTTCTGCAGTGGCAATCTGCGCCACCAGCGCCTGATCAAGACACCATGCAGTTCCTGCATTGATGGACTGAAGGCCAGACGTCCACATGACCATCATTATCAAATTATTTCACATGAAGCTTGAAAACCATGAGGACTGATTTAGATCATTTATGTTAGGTAGAATGCCCGATGGGGGCTGGGCAGTCTCGTGGCCTCTGAACCCTTGTAGATTTTTTTTTCTCCAGCTCTCTGGAGTTTTTTTTTTGTTTTGTTTTTTTCTCCCGGCCATCAGACCTTACTTTACTCTTTGTTATTTAGTATTGCGTAATCTTATTTTTATATTTTTATTTATTATAAACTGTTCTTTCTTCATCTTGTAAAGCACTTTGAGCTACAACAACAACAACAACATTTATTTATATAGCACATTTTCATACAAAAAAATGTAGCTCAAAGTGCTTTACATAATGAAGAATAGAAAAATAAGAGACACATTAAGAAAATAAAATAAGTCAACATTAATTAACATAGAATAAGTGTAAGGTCCAATGGCCAGGGGGGACAGAAAAAACAAAAAAAAAACTCCAGACGGCCGGAGAAAAAAAAAAAAATCTGCAGGGATTCCAGGCCATGAGACCGCCCAGTCCCCTCTGGGCAATCTACCTAACATAAATGAAACAGTCCTCTTTGTATTTATGGTTTTCACGGAAGGACTTGATGATGATGATGATGATGATCACGTGGACTTCTGGCTTTTAGTCCATCAATGCTGGGACATCATGGTGCTTTGAGTAAGTTGGTGGTGGCGCAGGCCGCCACCACAGAAAAACCGGAAAAAGAAACAGAAGAGAGAGTAGGGGTCAGTAGGGACATATATATTTATGCATAATTTTATCAATTGCTTCACACACATATAGCACCTTTCAAACAACAACACATATTTTCAAACATTATCTTTAACCATACTCCCAGACTAATTTAAACTTCTTTTAATGTAGTTCTGTCACAGATCCCACATACTGCATAACATACTCAAAATCACTTAAAACGGTCTTTAACGCATTTAAAGTCATTCAAGTTTTATAATTATGATTTTATCATTCACTATTTAAAGCATTTACATTTACTTTATTTTAATTTGCTACACATTAAGACGTCTATTTACTTATTTCCTACTGCCGGCCAAGAGTGCTAATTACTGTACCACCAAACTACTCCTTCTTAATAGTCCTTAAATTATGATGTTCAAACTACTTGAAACAATATCAATATCCTCTATATTCACATGAAACATTCCTCACTCTTGAAAACTTTTTTAATTGGTTGGCTGACAAACACATACATATACATACCAGTAGCATTTTTTTTCTTGAAATAAATTATCTCCTTTAAATTTTGTAATTGTAAGAGCCATTTTCCTAGTTCTATAAAATATATGAATATTTATTAGATGATAATGCATAAAATATGGGAGGTTCCTATAACCCCCGTGAATAGAATTGAGTTGGTACTTTCCTGTCATTTCTTAACAGTTTTTGAGTAAACAATGTTCTTTAGTTAGAGTCTAGCCTTGCCTTGTGTAAGGTATAGAGGCATACGGTTTTTTAACCGTGTCCTTGTTTGTGTTCACGTTCTTGCTTGCGCACGTGAACGTGCCTTGGTATATGTCTATGTGCCAACGGCCTACGGGCCTTTTGAGTGTGAAGTAACTCTTAAAATAAAAGATTTAAGTGTTGAACCATATGTTTAAGGCATACAGAAGAAATTAAGAACTTTTAAGTACAGAAATAACCAAAGCTTCTTAAGAAAAACTAAGTCTATAGAAGATACATTTTTTTTCTTTTTTTGCCTTTATTCTATGTGTGTAATTATTTTTCTTTTTATTCTTGTGTGGATTATTTGATTTTAACTTTCACTAAATATTTTTAAACGAACTTTTGGACTTTGAGATTTCTTTGACACGCGTCTTACCCGTGCCTGACTTCGCCTTACACATTGGCAGCTACACTAAAGTTAAAAAACCTGCCTGAAGTTTTGAAACCTGCTTAAGATCTGAACCTGCCTAGGACTGAAAGTTTAAAATTGCTTTGGATTAAAAGAAAGCAAGTCTGCATTTTCAACGCCATGGCATCTGAGTCCGGGAGCCAGAGAACATTTCGAACCCCCATTGAAAGTAACAGTGGCGTGAGTGGAAGTCACGACGATCATGATGTTCCAATGGAAGATCATCTTGATGACGACATAAAGCCATCCAATTCATTAACAACTAAACTTCAATCCGAAATGGACTGCAAATACAAACAATTATCTAGTGTGATGAAGACCGTGAAAGATTTTCAAAAAAATGAATTTAACTGCGAAACTATAAAATCGATCATCGAGAACTCGTTCTTTAACCAGAGAATGGAATATAAAAGGTTAAGTGACAAACTCTTATCCCTCCAGAGCAAAGAAGATATACGGAAAATGCTACAAAAGGACTTTGATGCTAAAATGGAAATTTTTCGTACATTTTCGGAAAATACGATGGAATGGGTTTTTGAAGTACGTCAAAGTATAAGCTTCAACCAGCAGCCCGACTTTACGGCTAACCAATTCAAGGATTACAGAACGACGAATGACTTTCCTGACGTCTCTCCAGAAGATAGTATCTCACAGGTTTCCATTCAAAGTAAAAGTCATATAAGTTCGGCGGCAAATTCAGCCAAAGCCTCCCAAATCTCCGCAAAATCTAAACGTAGTACAAGTTCAGCCGGGACTTCTATGAGCGCCATCAGAACTCAAGAGGCAGCACACGCCGTACTGTTGGCTAAAGCAGAGAATCAAAGAAAGCAACAGGCTCTAGATATGGAAGAAATGCAGTTAAAAGCTAAGAGAAAAGCTGAGGAAATGCAGATAAGAGCTAAAAGAGAAGCTGAAGAAGCTCAATTGAAAGCTAAAAGAGAAGCTGAAGAAGCTCAATTGAAAGCTAAAAGAGATCAATTAAAATTGGAGGCAGCTATCGCAGAATCTGAAGCGAAATTAAAAGCACTTAAAGGGCGCAATCGCAGTCCTAATAGACTGAGTCAGAAACCAGAGGTGAAATTTGAAAAGCCGCCAGATGTGAACAGTTACAATTTTTCAAATAACAACGAAAGTAAAAAAAATCCCCAGCAATTGCTTTATCAGCAGGAAAATAAAGAGCCAGCACCTCTTCAACAATCGCTTTACGATAAGCGCCATGATCAACAGAAAGAACAACAGTATAAGACACAAGCGCCTTATGTGCCACACAAAAAGATCCCAATATTTGACGGCTATCCCTTGAAATATGTGGACTTTATAAGAGCATTTGACCGAGCTATCGATGAAGCGATAGAGAATCCGCAAGATAAATTGGACCTATTGGCACAGTTTACTAAAGGTTCTCCTCACGAGATTGTTAAAAACTGTAAACACTTGTCACCGTTAGATGGTTATCGAAAGGCCAGAAAGAAACTCGAAAGTCTCTATGGAAACCAGCTATAGAAAGCCGATGCCTATATGAGAAAAGAGAAAGGGCGATCGCAAATAAAGCCAAACGATGGAGAAGAACAGAACGATAATGCGATCTTTCTTGGCGAATGTATAAATATTATGCCCAACTTACAAAGCGGACAACGATTTGAAAGTAAGAATAACCTTCCTACTAAAGTCTCCAAACCTCCTCAAGACCTACTAGCACCGTGGCAATGCAAGGTACAGAGTATTGAAAGTACGGAGAGCAGGCGAACACCTCTCGCCGATCCAGTGAACTTTCTTAACGAACAGCCAACATCAGCTTTAGATCCCGCGTACAGCTCAGCTCCACAAAGCCATACCTTCAAGAAGGAAAAGGACGAAACTGACCAAGAGAAGAATCCTTTGAAAGGCGTCCCGAGAGAAAGCAGCTTTGTTACAAACTTTTCTACAGCGGACGAAAAAATGGATACAGACACCTCAGTCAAAATGGCGGAGACGGCTGGACGTACAAGCGGTAAGCACTGTCTTTTTTGCAATGAAAATCACGATCTTAAAGAATGCAGTGGAATTCAGACATTAACTTATGAAAGTAAAATTGACTTTTTGAAATCTAAAGATTTATGCTTTAAGTGCCTTAAACAAGGACATTTTAATAAAGATTGTGAAGAAAAGATTAAATGCCAAATATGCTATCAGTTACAGTGAGATCAGTTAGAGACTTGTACTGACACCGGGGCCGGTAAAGAGTGTGTCTTAGCTGTGACTCCAGTTCAAGTTAAGTCCGAAACGAGTGAAAAATGTGTAGAAACCTCGGCTCTAAAAGACTCTGACAGCTCAGCTACATTTTGCATTGAACGTCTGCAAAAGCAGTTAAATCTTTCTGGAAGAAAGTCTCACATCTACATCAGCGCTGTAGAAAGAGACACAGTAAACAGTCAGAAATTAGTAAAGTGTATAGTCTTAACGGAGTTACAAGTCTGTGGGATAGAAGAAAATACATTTTATGATTCACCGGAAGTGTACACACTGAACTCGGTACAAGTGAAAAGGGAGAACATCCCTAAAGAAAAAGATGTCAAGAAATTGTCTAATCAAAAAGACTTGGACTTAAGCCATGATCTGTTACCAGTTGAAAGAGCTTTGGGTGTTCAATGGTGCACACAGACTGACAGTTTCAAGTTCCAGGTAAAGCTGCAAGATAAGCCTGCTACAAGACATGGCATTCTGTCAGTAGTCAGTTCAATATATGACCCACTTGGATTTTTAGCGCCAGTCATATTGCCTGTCGAGCTTATTCTAAGAGAACTGTGTAAAGAAAAATATGCTTGGTTCCTTAAGTTTAAAGAAGTGCTAACGCGCTTGAAAGAAGAGAGAAAGGCAATTCAATATACAGTTAGCCAATCTGGACACAGCCCAGAAAGACAAAAGATGCTGATCGCGAAAAATATGAAGGAATACAAATCAAAAATGAGACTAAAGCCACTGTCTCTAGATGACTTGTCTAAAGCAAAAGACGAACTTATTCGCCTCAGTCAACTACAAGCATACCCAGAAGAAGTTAAAGCCTTGCACAAAAATCAGCTTGTAAAGACAGGTAAAATAAACAAACTGGACCCAGTTCTCCAAGATGGAATATTGAGAGTTAGAGGAAGGCTCAGCAAATCAGCAATGCTAGAAGAGACAAACCACCCTGCAATCATTTAGAAAAATTCACATATTGCTATTCTCATTATGCAACAAGTTCATAAAGAAATTGGACACTGTGGGTGTAATTACAAGATGCTACACCCTGAAACTCCTGGGTAAGGACAATGCCAATTGCAAAAGGGGCAGTCAGAAGAGTTTGTGTGCAGATCCAGACCAGCTCACTGGACAGACTTGTGAACAAACTATGCCTGCTCCAGGAAGCAACAATGATTAAAATGACTCATTTTTCTTTTTGCATGCCTAATTTTAAAGCCTTTTAAATTTAGAGCTTGTGTTTATACATTAGAGTTTAAGCTATAAAGTTTCTTAAGTTTAGTATTTGTGTTTTTATAGTAGAAACTAAGTTAAGCTTCTTAAGGTTTGTTTTAAGTTTGGTAAAGTAATGAAGGCTCTTATTAAGTAAAGTTAAGTAATTGATTTCTGCCCTAGCATAAACAATTAGGGGCCGGATATGTAAGAGCCATTTTCCTAGTTCTATATAATATATGAATATTTATTAGATGATAATGCATAAAATATGGGAGGTTCCTATAACCCCCGTGAATAGAATTGAGTTGGTACTTTCCTGTCATTTCTTAACAGTTTTTGAGTAAACAATGTTCTTTAGTTAGAGTCTAGCCTTGCCTTGTGTAAGGTATAGAGGCATACGGTTTTTTAACCGTGTCCTTGTTTGTGTTCACGTTCCTGCTTGCGCACGTGAACGTGCCTTGGTATATGTCTATGTGCCAACGGCCTACGGGCCTTTTGAGTGTGAAGTAACTCTTAAAATAAAAGATTTAAGTGTTGAACCGTATGTTTAAGGCATACAGAAGAAGAAATTAAGAACTTTTAAGTACAGAAATAACCAAAGCTTCTTAAGAAAAACTAAGTCTATAGAAGATACATTTTTTTTCTTTTTTTGCCTTTATTCTATGTGTGTAACTATTTTTCTTTTTATTCTTGTGTGGATTATTTGATTTTAACTTTCACTAAATATTTTTAAACAAACTTTTGGACTTTGAGATTTCTTTGACACACGTCTTACCCGTGCCTGACTTCGCCTTACACATTGGCAGCTACAGTAATTATCAAAAGATCATTATTTCCTTAAAACTTGATCTAGGTTTGAAGGAAAGGTGTTTTGCACGTTTACAAACATTTTTATAAGCATAAGTGGAGACATTTTCATTTTACCACATTCAAAACTTACTTAGTGTATTTCAGACAAAAAAAAATCACATTCACACATCATTTCTTAGGCATAATAAAACATTTCAGACACATTTAGCATTCTTTTAACAAGTTTAATCACTCACAAAATTTTCCTCAAGCATTTTGCCTTATAAAACTAAAGAAGTTTTTACACCTTTCATTCTTTTCAAATATACTCAGAGTCTCTCACTTGCACAACTTTGCAGCACATTCAGTTCTGCTTAAGTGATACTATATACTTTTTTAATATACAAAACTAATGACTAATTCAATTTTCCACATACTGTACATCCTATTGAGACCTCTTGCCAAACCCAAAGTGACACCATAGTAGTGCCAGCACCATTCATACTCAATGTCAGTCTCCGTTGCATCCCAGTGTATCTCTGAGACAGCATAAGCTCTCTCTTAGGCAGACAAAAGCTTATATCTTTACAATTACACTGTAATCTTATTCCTAAATCTCTTCCAAAACTACAAAGCTACACTATTCCTGTAAGTGACCTATTAATTACATCAAATTGCACTAATTTAAATTTTTTCTTGTTAATCTAAACAAAATACATTACAGCCTCTGATAATGCAAACCCCCAATCACTGCTGTGAGCCTTATACCCAAAGGCGGGTCAGGTTATAGGTTCAACAGTTTCATCCACCGGAGTCTTGAGTCCCACACAGATGGGAATGGGCTGGCCCTAAATTTTCCCAGACACGGCCCAACCAGCGGTAGCTACTTCATCTGCCTCCCTTCTCTTGAGATTCCCAATTTGCTGGGTGTCCTTTACCAGCAAGAATCAAACAACTCATCGTTCTTGCATCAAAAAGTGTGGTAGAAATTAAATAAGAAATATTATAAAGCAAAAAATCTTGTCTTCAACTAGGACCATTTTGAGTCAGAAACCAGAAAGGAGGATGGTTGTCCATTGCATTCTTTATAGAAGAGGGAGCATTCCTGTCACAGTAATATACTAAGGGACGGTGCCCTGGGCAGAGGTTGTCAGCAAACGGCCCAAGAATAAGACCAGAAGTCTATATATATATATCAACTGAATTTACATACAGTAATAGTGCTGAATTAAATGCACACACATCACTTGACATTTTACTCTAATTGGTTCATTGGTTTACATGCCCATCATCTGATTGTTTCATTAGCTTACCTACCCAAATAACACAAGATGAGACTTCAGACATGGGAAAGGTTTGGGGAAGCCACCTGTATAATATGTTCCTGACTGCAAAAGTAAAGAATTGTAAGACCAGAGTAGTTTACAAAACTGAGCCCAAAACAGAACTGAATCCCAGAGGAAGGGAGTGAGGCTTTATAGGAGGTCTGGAGGAAGTGATGTCGTCCTTGGGGCCAAGACCAGAAGTGATGTCGTCCTCAGGGCCGGAAGTGACGTGTCCTAAGTTGAAGCAGTGATTCCTGGTGGGATTTCCCAGGAAAGGTCTGCAGGGGACTTAGAAAGAGAGTTAGTCTACCCCGACGCCCCCTGGACAGATGTGTAACAATTATTCTTTAAGCCCTTCAGCTGCCTCCTATTCGCACATGTGTAACAACATCTAAATAAAAGTTTCCTTTCTACTATATTCTTGGTCATTACAATACTTACTTGAGTTCCTATATGAGTGACATCTGTCAAGTCTTACTGGGCACATGACAGTCAGCCAAGTTCTTGAACCATTACCCAGGGCCTTCTTATTCTTTGTTGTTCACTTGACCTTAATCTGGTTTCCTGATATGCTTAAACATGTTTCTGACATTTATTAGCCCTTTTATACTACTTTTGAAATAGATTTTATATTTTAATGTGAAAAGCATACTAAAACACTTTATGCACAATAAGTATATTACCCCTATATGACTATGTGACACCCTAAGTCTTATTTGTCTTCCGCAGTTACTCACCAGAACTTATTAATTAGGTGGAGCGGGGCACACAATTTTTAAAACACTGCATCTGCTTGGTGGGTGGTGTGCAAATCCCACTCCCACTGGATACTGGATCTAAGGTGTCGCTTTCAAATAAAATCACCTTTGATAAGAATTCTTTTCTCATGTGCCTGTAGTATAACTCGCTGTCTCCTATAAATGTCCCAGGTACAGATACTTTCACTGCGAGTTATAAAAACTGAACCACTTTAGCAGTATTTATTCACATCACAACAGGGGGACTTGATCTTTTCCATGCCATATGCTTTACAATCTCAGAATTTGTTGCCAAATTTTGCAAGTTGTAGACTCCTGGCTACAGAGATTTCTAGCCTTATTCAGAGGCCTGGATTGCATTATTGGCTTTGCCCACAATCAGACAATTAGCCCTGACATTGTCCCAGTACTTCAGCCCATCTGTCAGATTCCAAAGGTAATGCAAGAGGAGGTCTCTGCAGAGTTAGTAAGGTTGCGGGATGCTGGCCTCTTCAAGCCAGTTAACGGCTCACCCTGAATATCAAACTTTGTTATCATACAGAAAAAGAGCTGCAAATGTGGATTTGAGGAAAGTTAATGGGACTATAATCCTGGATAAATATCCACTTACGACACAATTACAGGGCTCAGCCCTTTTTACCAAACTGGACCTTGCTCACGGTTATTAACAAGTGCCATTACATTCTACCTGACTGCTTTCATCTCTCACTTGGGGTTTTTTCTGATTCATACAAATGACTTTTGCATCACATCACTATTACTGGCAAACATTCCTGGTGCTTCAATATATGTAGATTACATTGTGGTACATGGCTCAACTCAAGAACAACATGATGTTCGTTTGCAGCAGATGCTGCAATAGCTGGAGCAAAGTCAGGCCACCTTAAATACTGAAATGTGTATTTTTAGTTCTCCAGAAATTGACTTTGTTGGTCACAAACTTTACTGCACACACAATGGAATCCAGCCCTTGCTGTCCAATATGGATATTATACCAGCCTTGCCAGAGCTTAAATCAACTACCAAGTTGGTTTAATTTTTGGGTACGGCAAATTACTACTTTCATTTCTACCACATTATGCGGACATGACAGCTCCACTGAGGACCCATTTTTAAAAGGATGCTACTTGGGTTTGGACTGTCACTTGTACACAAGTCAATTCACAACATCAAACATCAGTTCACAAGGCCACTGACACAAGCTCATTTCAGCCTTGTTGACCCTACTAAGGTCACATGTGATGCCTCAGCTGTAGCACCTAGTGCTGTTCTATTCCAGACAGCTGATGGTGTTGCACACCTAATTATTTTTGCCTACCATACCCATACAGAAGCTGTGCAACATTACTTTGGTGGGGTACTGGCTTGCCTGTAGGCCTACGAACATAGGCATATTTATCTTTATGGACAGTATTTTACCTTGCGCACTGACCACCAGGCATTAACCACTCTTCTGGGTGTTGGGGTTCAGGTCACAAGCCAATCCGGCCCCACCAGTGGGCAGATCGGTTAAATCAGTTCAACTTCAAACTCCAGTTAACACCTGGCTCTGAAAATACAGCTGTTGATTTACTCTCTAGAGCAGTTTCCTTATCCTTAACCTGTGGCATGGCCAGTATCACCTTGGGAGCACTTAGAAATAGATATTTAGGGATCTAAATGGGGAACTGACTCATGTAATGCATTTTTTGGTTGTGCATGACTTATATTTAAAATACCCTGAGGCCACCATGCTAAGCTCCACCATGACAAAATATCTATCATATGCACTCTAAACCACCTGTTCAGTCAATGGGATTTGCAAAATGTTATGATAGAAAGAACTGTATTAAACATCACCCAGAAGCTAATTGTGTGTGTGCGTATGTGTGTTTGGTTTGGGGGCGCCATAGGGGGGTTGAAGGCCTGAACCGAATACTGAAAAAGTGCATCAAAGCATACATAATGGAAGGAAGGAGTTTTGATGATGCTCTCCACTAGGAGTGAGCTATATGTATCGTCTATCATAATATCTTAATTGCTGTTTTAAAGATGTGTGAGCTGAAATTTTTAGTATGTCACTCACTTTGCAAAAAACAATCAAAACCACTCCTTGAGAGTTCACTCATTCACTTCATGTAATCTAATGGGATAGACTAAAGCAAGTGCAGAGGCATGCACAGTCAGCAAGTTAAGCTAGCAAAGCTGCCT
Source organism: Polypterus bichir lapradei (assembly GCA_026402145.1). Lineage (NCBI taxonomy): Eukaryota > Metazoa > Chordata > Cladistia > Polypteriformes > Polypteridae > Polypterus > Polypterus bichir. The sequence continues at coordinate 16,678,876 of JANRMT010062837.1, read as the reverse complement.
AAAAAATGAGTGAGCAAACTGCACACAGGGATAAAACAGACTCATTTTATCATTATTAAAAATGATAATTAGATTTATCATTTTTATTGATGATCATATTTAATTGCAAGACATAAAAGCAGTTTGGTGTTGAAAAGTTGGCAATCTGCAAACTATGTCAGAAATAATTTACTATTAAAGACAGCTTGACATCTAACTTGTTTCTCCATCTGCAAAGTAAATTGATGTAGAACAGAGCCTTGTGGTGTCAGAAAAAAAAAATAATCCATTCAAATTAATTATTAATCCATTTGAACAAATTAAGTAATTTGTTCAAACAACTTGTTTTTATTTTTGTAAGAATCATTTGCCTATCAGGTGTGTTTTATTTTGCAAGCCATCTTGACTGGGGTTTCTGAATTCCAACGTATTTTTTTTTCCATTATTTAAAACACTGTTACTGATCACAGCCTACTCACCCTGCTGCGATGACACAAGTGACAGGGTGTCGATTTGAACACAGATGCATAAGAAAATGCTTCCTTATTAGGAGTCACAAGTAGTTAAAACACAGTCACTTAATCATCAATATTTTTTATTAAAGTGATCTTGCAACATTCAGACCATACAGTCCAACAATGACTTCCACACCTTGGCTCAAGCTCATTTAACCACAATCATGAGTTAAGGAGTTAAAGCTGTCTCCAATATACAGGTAGTAAAATACAGATTTTTTTCAGCCACACTCCCCAGTGTTTCATCCTGCTCCCTTCAGGTCCTGACAAAATGTCCATCCCACTTCCACCCGCTCCTTTTCTTGCAGCTGCCTAAGGTTCCATTCCATTCCCGACCTCATTCCTAATTTCCACTTTAATTGAATGAAGATGATAGCCTAAGTGGAGTATTAAAACAGCAGAATTAACAAGTGTAAAAAAGTAATATAAAAAAAACCTGTTTAGAACTTTTTATCACAATACAATCCGATATAAATTACTGATATATTTTTCAAAAAATAATAAAGATAGATAAAGGGTGACCAGGCATATTGTTCTTTCCAAGGAGGTCCTCTTTTTGATACTTAAATTTCTGGTATGGCTGATATTTAAAAAAATCCAAAAAACTGCCCAGGATTTTCTCTTGATCTTTACTTACACTGTGTAAACAAACAGCACACCTAGAGATTTTGTCCAATCCATGCGTGACATGTATGTGTTTTGCGGTCAGTATAACTTGTCTGTGGTGCAGGGTTGGTTTGAAGAAGAACACACAATGCAGTTTGGACTGGGCGCACACACACATCAACTACGGTAGATCCCAGAATACAAGCCGAGAATTTCGTCCTAGATTTTTGGCTTGGAGTTTGGGGTTCGGTTTATACAACGAGCATCGTTTCAGATTCAAGATTTCCAGCGCAATGGCGGTTTTGCCGATCAATACGGAAGTAAATAATGACAAAACCACAGAGCCATCTTTCAGATGAAGAAGTAACTTTGCATGCCGGTACTTTAAATTAAATAAAGAATTTATTCAAAAAAGTGTTTTAGTTGTTGATTTTATTAATAAAATTTATAATAAACTAGCAGAATACCCGCGCTTCGCAGCGGAGAAGTAGTGTGTTAAAGAAGGTATGAAAAAGAAAAGGAAAAATTTTAAAAATAA
>JANRMT010062837.1:16615621-16652238 GCA_026402145.1 Polypterus bichir lapradei | reverse complement strand
ATGTGTTTGATGATCAGAAACATTTTGTGTGACAAACATGCAAAAGAATAAGAAATCAGGAAGGGGGCAAATAGTTTTTCACGGCACTGTAGAGAGGGTTTTGTGCGATCGGCAAGATCCTTTATTGCTCCTGGAGGAAATTCTTTTCAAAAGATACCGCTTTAGCCGGAGGGGAGGGGGTATATTGTACTTCAAAGATTTAATAGCACCTTATATTCAAAGTCAAACTAGGCGAAGTCGGGCTTTCACAAGCACAAAGACAGTATGCATTGCTTTGAGGTTTTTTGCAACCGGTACTTTTTTTATATACTTTAGGTGATGCAGAAAATCTATCTAAAAGTGCAGTTTGCAAGGCAATTCGTAAAGTCTGTTTGGCTCTGAAATATTTCCTTCAGGTTTTGATAGTGTTTCCTGGACACCTGCGTGTGCAGACAATAAAAGAGGCGTTTCATGCCATTGCAGGTAGGTAATACATAAGCAAAAACACCCACAGTTCCATAAAGAATCTCACAATCAGCCTAACATTCTCATTACCCAGGATTTCCAAATGTGATTGGGGCACATGGGACTGATCAGAGTGGAGTTTGATCAAACATTATTTGGAAAATTTACCTCTCCTCCTGATGAATAATCAGACACAGTGTCTTCATCAAATATTTGACCTTTGACAATATCATGTTGGTCAGACACAGGTTCTAGGGATATGACATTCCCTGCAACTGACCCAACAAAAAAGAGGGCTTTATGGAACATACCTATGGCACACCTTGAGGACAAATATATGCAATGACCATCCTTTAACTGAAATGAAGTGACCATCCTGCCACTGGTTCTGAGGAGGAGCTTCCCCCAGAATGCCCTCCAAAACAGGGCGATGGGCATTTTGCTGGAGAGCCAACTCTTCTGTAGGAGTTAGGTCTTGACCGCGTGGACCTCCACCTGTTTTTTGCTTGTCTGCCTTCTTATTAGCTTTAAAATTAATGTTTTTTATATTATATATGATTCTTTATGTCAACAGTTCTTTAAATAGTTATATACCAATATTTACCAGTTTGAAGTATATTCTTGTACTTCACTTTAACCTGTTCCCATGTTCTCCTTGTGCTCACGTTTGATCTGTAGGAATTATGACATATTAAATAATAATAATTAAATCTGACACATAGGAAATGAAACGCTGCTTTCAGTAAGTACAATGCACACGCGTTTAATTTGTCGGTCACTTTTTGCCAGCCGTCTTTTCTGGTTTGGGCTGCTTTTGCAGTGTTACCCCTTGTGCATATTAAATCTTGAAATCCTTCGAGTAACACACGCTAAACTAATCTACTACACGGCAGCGTTTGAAAAACCGACTTATCCCGGATGAGTTTCACCGGCATTAACTCGTCCAAGATGAGCCATCTGATCTCGGATGATTTAAGCGACGTACGAAAAATACCCCCCAGAGCTCAAATTTTAATCCCAACAACGTTTTGCTCAGCTGCAAACCACAGCTATGCACACCAGAAATCATGGTCTAATGAGTTCTAGAAAACTAACATTGTCTGCAAACAGCAGAAGTGTAATTCAGCTTTCTGAACTAGACACCCTCTAAAACTCAGTTGCACTTTAACATCATGTCCATACAAAACAATAAAAGGAAAGAAAAATGAAAACACGTCCTTGGCAGAGTTCAAATGGTCTTGACTTAATGCCAAGTATACAATCCCAGTTCTACTCAGCAAATACAGAGTCAGCATGGCCTACAACTGCAACAGTCTCAGTACCATGTATACTCTTATGGAACCTGCCGCAAGATATTGCTCTCTGAGCTTGACGAGGGACGAGTTTGAATGTTTGTTTGTTTCCGTTTTTTTTTTTGTTTTGTTGTGTTTTTTTAACATACTTATAATACTCCATTTATTATATTTTGTCTAAATTATGTCTTCCTTTTCCATCATTATTTTATGTGCTAATAAAAAAATAATTCATTTTGCTCCTTATGAACTAAAGGTTCACCAATCTCATTCCATTAATCCAGCATAGTTGTTTTTTTCTAGGGAGACTGAGGAATGTGATCCTTTATCAATGAGATCACACACTCTTCTTCACCTTTTAAAAAATGGATCCACAATATCAGTCTGCCAGTCCTAGGGCACTGCCCCAATCTTCTATGCAACACTGAGAAAAACTATTCACCAAAACACCTCCACAATATTTAGTGTTTTTTCGTTCATGAGGCACTGATAAAAGATTCTCTACAGCCTACACATAAGAATAGTTTAAAAATGTAGGCAAATTGCACTTTTACATATTGCACACTCTTACCTTGCTCATGTACTATATTCTTCTGCATTGGCAACTCATGTCTAGCCTACTGCTACATCACATTCTTTTTGTCTGTAGTTCCTTCACTACAGCCAGTTGCAGCCCAAAAAATTGTTCAAGCATAGTCCCTTCTCTCATCTGTGAAGTGCTGTTACCAACATCCTGCAGCAAATTATAATATGCCTTGAACTCTACGGACTCCCAGATCCCAATGCTTAATCCAGCCAGCATGAAAAAAGTCAGAAGAGGTGAGGAGAGGACGCAAAGGGGTTTAATGGATTCAAACTATATCCAACTGTCTCTGAATCTCATTCTCAGAATTTCATCCCTTCTTTTGTCAACTGACCATAGCTCTACAATTAATTAATGGACAGATATTATTGGTTTCCATTTTGTTAATCAGGTTCTACTCCGTTTTCTGTATATTTTAAAGAATCTGTATCGTTACATGTGTTATTTCTGTATTTAGTGATTGAAATAATCTATTCTTGTATTATGTCTTGGAAGTGACCACAACAGTCTGTGCCTGCACTTGATAATGAGTGCTATCCAAAAGCAAATTATATTGTACTATTGAATTGTATTTCTGGCAATGATAGATTGGTCAACTAGCACTGAGAAGAGAATTACTTGTATTCTGTTTTTTGTGTTACCCTATTTTTGACACCCATCGCATGCCCAACCAACCTGGAAGGAGGTCTTTATTTGAATTGCCCTTCCCAAGATTGCTTCTATTTTTTCCAGCAATTTTTTGGGGAGTTTTTTCCTTCTCTTCTTAGATAGTCACAGCTGAGGGGTTATTACTTAACACTAGAACTGCCAACGGCTACGAAAAAACTTGTAAACCCGGCCCACCTTAAATCCTTTCGCACCTCTCTGTCAGCCTCTTTTGTCTTGTAAATGTGTTGATAAGCCCAAGCAACAAGCAGCCTACTATCCCATCCTCCCACAGAAACAGCAAAAACCTCTCCTAGCTCAAGCCTTGTTTATCTGGGAGTCAGGTAGTACCTAGAGCTGTATTGCCCAAAAATATATTGTTATTTGGAACACATGTATTTCATGTGTCTACAAAGATCTATGTAAGTGTAAGATGATAGGAAATGCAAGCAATGTTGAATACATACTGTACCTAAAAGACATATTTCTTTCATATTTTAGTACTAACAACAAAATTTTGACTTGATGTGTATAATGTGTGAAGACTGAATTCCAAGTATCAAATAAACACTTTCACAAAAGGTACAAACGTAACAAGTGTGCTTTTATTCAAGAATATAACCGAAGAAAAAGAAATCAGGTTAGTGTGGTTTGTTGTCGCGACTTCTTTGGTAGTACAGTGGTAAGAGATGCTGACTCCTATTCAAAAGGGTGTGGATTCGAGCCTCACCATGTCACAAAATAAACACTTTTGAGTAGTGAGCTGCTCTTATTGTTACTATTATACAATAAAAACATACATTTGATTTGAGTCTGTAACAGCTGGTATAAATGTATGGTACTTGTAAAGGTTAGCGTTTTTTTTTGTTTCAGTTTTATTTTCTCAGTCGCATTCATCACGTCCACTCAGATATAACAACAACGCAGCTGCATCATTCGTAAAAGTGAAAGATGGCACCGTTTGGATGCAGGACGAGGTCTGGCGTCATCCTGCCAGTCAGTCTGCCCCACACCTGTTCTTCAATGAAGCAGCATGGCTTACAGAGCTCGGAAAAGTATCGTACAAAGTCCTGCTTCTGATTGTTTTTTGATGGTCTTTACATGACAAAAACATATATTACTTATATAAAAGCCAGATCGAATGTTATTTACCTTGATTTATTGACTTATCTTCCTACAGTGTAAAGTCAGAACTAGACTGCAGAGTTTCCTCTATTTGATCGTTTTCCTTCATCCTTGTCCCAATATCTTAATGTGCTTGGGTGAGTTTACACTAACTTGATACATATTTTGAAACCAGCATTTCTGATGATTAATGATATATGTGACATCAAAGTTAATTTATTTCTATATATTTTGCCATAGTGCTATGAACAGTAGAACAAAGCATTATTTATTTATTGCAGTATATTCTAAAAAGTTGTCGCATCAGTAAAGAAACATTTGCTTTTGTTTTATAAACAAACAATCAGTAATTTCACACTCCCTTAAACAAGTTTGTATTTTTCTGGTTTAGCATTCTTGTTTTGCAAGCCTTTGAGAAAGTACCATCTGTTATTCAATGACACTCACATATATGAGGTATGACAACTTTCTTTGCTCAGTCTTCTGGCACTGTATAGTATATTCTTTAAAACAGAAGTCCTGATGAAGACAGTTTTTCAAAATGTATTGGCTGAAATTTATGCCAGCTGTATTTTATGGTGCCACTCTCTGCCTGATTTGCAATTAAATAATATCACATCCTATGAAGGACTAGTCTCAACACCGATGTCTTTCTACTCATTTTGACCTGGGATTTCCTTTTATCTACTGCATTTGTGCAGCTTTTGCAGTGCTAATCTAGCCCTTCTTCATTACCAGCTTGTATTTAATTGTGCCTATTCATTTTTATGTATTTTTTTTACATATTCTTGTATTCTACACAATTATTATTATTACTGCATTATTTTAATTTCTTTTGTTGGAAAACATTTCATGTTGATAATTCACATTAGTTATTTCCTGGGGATTTCATTTTTGTTCTTATCAGCTATACACTGCCTATCTAATAGTATAACCTTTCTCTCTCTATCTCTCTCTCATATGAATAACTTTGTGATATTTTATCATTATTGTATTTTGTTCCCATACCATTGTGTTGTTCAGATTATTGAAATTTTTTTTCATTTAAACTCTAATATTATACGATCTTTTGGGTGATGTACCCCCTATATTTTTTCATATTATTGTTTGCTTATTTTGTTTTTGTATTGAGCATTTACTATCTTTAATAAAGTGAAAAACTAAAATACAATGTAGTAGTCTTACTACAACTGGTTCTGCTCACTTGCCATTTTCTTTCCTTTATGGTCATTATTTTTTGCAAGCAGTGAATTACTTTTTAATTAACAGTTGAAAAGATAATGTTTTTATCATATCCAGAAATTATACCTTCTCTTTTCATCTGCAGGCTTACTAGCATTAGAAGAGGTCTATGAAAGTAACACTGCAGACTGAATTTGTTTTAGTGGCAGATGCAGAGACCTACTACTGCACTGTGTGCATGCGTCTTACATTTTTTTCCTCACAAATCAGCTAACTATTATTAAGTGATACGTCAGTTTGTCAGTCACATATTTTGAAGAAAAATGTCTGGCTTCAAATCCATTGCCAATAAACTGGTGCATCATTAAATCATTATAGATACTAATTTCCTCAGATTACCAGTTCCATATTATGGAACTAAGAGTTTTCAAAAAAATAAGTATTATTCCACTGTGATAAAAAAAAACACTACGTTGAGTTCATATACTTTTATTAAAGTCAATATATTCAGAACAAACACTTCAAAAAGTTTTTCAAAATAGCAAGAGACTGTATCCAGCAGGGGGGCGCTCCCTTGTTTGAATCAGTTCTTTTGTAATTGTGACATGTTAAATAACCCAAAACTATACAGATATAATATTATAAGGTGATACCTCTCCCTTAGTGATACAGCGGTAAGAAATCACATACGAGAAATAACTTAGCATTCTTTAATGATGGTTTACGCAGCATAACAGACGAGGAAGCCATGACAAAAACCCAGGGAGTGGGAGTACGATGTACAGAGTCTGCCATTTTTGTTGCTGCATTGGAAGGATTTTCCGGATCGGATGACAGCATCTCCCATCCGCTCGTCAGCTTCAAAGGTGTGCCGGACAATGTCCCAAGGCTTTATACTCTTCCTTCATGTGCAAGCCCCCACTTCGGTGAATCATGCCATTCCCAAACAAGGCACAGAGGATTCATGCTGATTTTGACACACAGAAATGCCCATTTCGCAGTTGTCCCCGTCTTGTCTTCTAATGTTTGCTTAGCAGTTCTTATATGTGAAATCCTGTGTGCTAAATCTGGCTCTGTGTTAGCTGTACAGTACATGTGAGTAGAAAGAAAAGTGGATTTATAAAATATTTTTGTAAAGAGCACAGTGACATATTAAACTTATATACTTATTACTATTATTACTATTATTAGATGGTATGACAGATAGGGGGCGCTATTGCTCCCTTGAACCATCAGACTATACGCCAGACACCAGATAAAAGTCCAATAAGTTGACTTTTTATTATTACACAGTGAACAAAGCACCCTCCTCTCCAAAATCCACCACTCCCAGACGCGTTGCCACCCTTCCACCCAGCTCAGCTCAACGCTCTGGTGTTCCTTAAAGTCTTTTATAGTCCCTGACCCGGAAGTGTTTCCCATCCTTCAGTCCATGATTCCTTATCACTTCCGGGTCATATAAAAAGTCCTTTTCTTCACCCAGGAAGCATGTCATTCCTCTTGTCCATGTGACTTGGACGTACTTCCGGGCCATAGGGCAAATAATAGTCCCTGGGTCTCCCTGCAGTGACCCCTGGTGGTCCCGACGTTATCCAGCAGGGCTGTACAGGAAAACTCCATAGTCCATGATGCCCTGCTGGAATTTGGGGCATCTCCATGTCGCAGGGCGGGCTCCCTCTGGCAGCCTGGGGGTACTGGCCGTGATGAATGGCCGGCCATAGTCCACACTGGTCACGTGGCTGACATGTGCTTTGTGCTGACATGTGCTTTGCAAATGCTAGAGGCTGTTGAGAGTTTTTGGTCTGTTCTGTGGTGTTAAAAAAATAATTAAAAAAATACATTTTGCTCTTAAAAACTTGGGTTTTGGTTGCCGCTAAGGAGCCGATTGGGAATTTTTAAAGCTTTTTTCCCTTCAGAAGGTTTTTTTTTTGCTTAGCTGAGTGTTTGGAGGTGCGCTTGGAAAAGTTACATGTACTTGTACCTGTACCTGTTCTTGTTCTTGTTATCTGTATTTGAATAAGCATCGAGAAGTCAGGGTAGAAATCAGCAGTAACTGATATCGGCATTTGTAAGTAAATAACCACATCGTCGTAACAGCGATTCCTTAGTTTAAAGGAAAAGGAAAAAAAGGCCGCAGCTGACTTCAAAGCAGTAAAAGGGGAAGGCTCAGCAGTGCGCAGGTAAGCAACCAGCGTTAAGATGCCGATCAGGGGCTGTAGGAGCAAATAAAGTAGTGAACTTTTATTTATTTGTTTATTTTAGATTAAACAGTCCTTAGCAGTCCAGAGGTAGAACAGTTAAGTGGGAGACAGCTTAAGGGTTCATTAATATGGGGGAATACAAACAGTGCGAGTGGAGAGCTTATAAGTAAGAGGAGTGCAAAGTTAAAAGAAGAGACAGAGAAAAGTAAAGTTAACCTCATAGAAAGATAAATAGCAGGCAGCTGAGAGGGAGAACAGTACAGGAGCTTAAGAGGAAAAGGTGTAAAATATCTGTAGCAGATCTTAGTGTTACCATTTAAGTTAAGGAGCAGCTGAAAGAAGAAGAAATTTTAAGAAAAAAAAAGTTAAGGCAGTTTATTAATCTCAAATCAAATTTTATTAATGAGGTCAGTGCAATGCAAGTCCTGTCAGATGTTGGACTTTTTAGATGATGGTTTGGAAGAGCCAGTTGTCTGTAAGGGCTACATCTGCAAGAGATGCCAGCTGATCAAGCACCGCAAGCTCAGGGTCGCTGAACTGGAGGAGTTGTTGGCTGACCTGCGTTGTAATAGAGAATTGGCAGACTTGGCCCAGGTGTCCTTTTAGAGAGATAGTGTGCACCGCAAAGGTGGCGCGGGAGGAGATTCCAGACCAGACAGGTAGGAATAGGTGGGTCACGGTCACAAGGCGTAAGGTAAAGGGTGCACACTGTCCGGGGGCATCAACCCAGAACTAGAAGTGTCAAACTATTATCATGTCCTTGTGGAGCTGAACGGTGACTCTGATAATTCTGAGGCAGGGATGAGGAGCCCCAACGGACCACCTCAAAACCAGTTCCCAAAAATAGAGGTAGTGATAGTTGGGGACTCAAGCATTAGGGGGATTAGGTGTGCTCCAGAGAGAGAGAGGGTCTCGCACGGTCTGTTACCTTCCGGGAGCACAGGTTGGAGACCTCCCTGGAAGGGTGGATAGGCTCTTGGCCAGAGCGGGGGTGGATCCAGGACGAGGGTCACTGTCACTGTCACATGTCACTGTCCATGTTGGAACAAATGACATACATAAAGGGTAGTCTGTCAGATCTGCGATCCAAATTCAAAGAGTTAGGTGCCAAGCTGAGGAGCAAAACTGACAAGGTAGTCTTGTCCGAAGTTCTGCCTGTGCCACGCGCCAGTCCAGGTAGGATTGAGATTATTAGAAGGTTTAACATGTGGCTCAAATCTTGGTGCAGGATAGAAGGGTATAAGTTTATGGGGTATTGGGACTCCTTTTGGAACAAATGGGACCTGTTCCGCCATTACAGGTTACATCTGAACTGTAGGGGCACCAATGTATTGGGGAGGCGTATGTGTAGGCTAGTCGAGGATTGTTTAAACTAGGGAATGGGGGGGACAGGGAGTTTAGGACAGGCCAGGTTTAGATCTATACATGGAAGAACAAACAATGGTGTAGAAATAAAAATGCATAGTAATGTAAATTCTAAGCAAACATTTAAATGTAGAAGGAGTAACACATTAAAAATAACTTGCCTTAATGCTAGAAGTATCAAAAATAAGGTAAGTGAGTTGGAGTTGTATGTAGCAGAGCATAATTATGATATTATAGCAATAACGGAAACCTGGCTAAATAGCAAAGATGGGGATGAGTGTAACATAGAGGGATACACAATTTTTAGGAAGGACAGACAGAACAGAAAAGGAGGTGGGGTTGTTGCTTATGCCAAACAGGGTTTAAATGTAAGACCTCTTCAGTTGGATGATGAACTCCATCTTAGTGAGGACATGTGGCTTCGCCTGGAAAATATTAGGGAAACAGGTCTTATTTTAGGAGTGTGTTATAGACCACCCAATTCAGACAGTAATTTCAATACACATCTTTTTAGTAATATCAAAAAGGCAAGCTTACAAGGAGATATTTTAGTCATGGGGGACTTTAATTATCCAAATATTAACTGGGATAACCTTGCAGGTGGAGGAGCACAAGAGCAGGAGTTTTTAGAATTAATCAGTGACTATTTTTTAACACAGCATGTTAAAGCACCAACATGGAGTGAAGCTGTCTGTACTTAGTATTTTGTATTAATAAGGATAGAATTGAGGGTGTAGAGGTGATTGAACCACTAGGGTCAAGTGACCATAATGTAATACAATTCTCAGTATTTTGTAAGAGTGCAGATGCAAAGACTAAAATTGTTAAGATGAACTTTGGTAGGGCTAATTTTAGGCAGATGCGACAATGTCTAAGTAGGATACACTGGGATAAGCTTTTAAGTGTGGAGACAGTCGAGGAGCAGTGGAACAGGTTTAAAAATGTTTTATATGTAATGCAGGACAGATACATACCTAAATTTGGAATTAACAGGAAACTAAAAAAAACTCCCCGGTGGATTAATAAAGATTTAAAAAAGAAGTTGCAAAGGAAAAAAACTACTTTATAAGGCATATAAGACTAATGACTGCAAAGTGAATCGCAGAGCGTATGAGAACATGAGGGCAACCATTAAGAAGGCTATCAGGGAGGCTAAAAGACAGTTGGAGAGGAATATAGCAGATAAGGCGAAAGACGACCCTAAGAGATTCTTTCAGTATTTTAGTAGTAAAAGAACAGTTAAGGAGGAGTACAAGTGCATCAGGAATAGTAAAGGGGAATTAAAAGACACAGACAGTGAAATAGTGGATGCCCTAAACTTACATTTTTCTGAGGTGTTTACAAGTGAGCAGGTGGACAACCTCCCAGAGGTAAACGCAGCTACTAAGGTGGTACTGAGGGATTTGGAAATTGTAGAGGGAGAAGTGCTGCTCAGATTAAATAAGATGAAATCAAACAAATCACCAGGACCCGATAATATTTATCCTCGTGTTCTTAAGGAGGCTAGTGAGTACATATATAAACCCTTGACACATATTTTTAGGAAGTCACTGTGCACTGGAGAGATTCCGAAGGACTAGAAAATGGCAAATATCATCCCATTATATAAAAAGGGTGACAGGGCAGATCCAAGCAACTATAGGCCAGTAAGCTTAACATGCATCACAGGAAAATTAATGGAAGGAATTATTAAGGATAAGATTGAGAAACACCTAGCAAGGGCAGGAGTTATTCTGAACAGTCAGCATGGGTTCAGAAGAGGGAGGTCATGTTTTACTAACATGCTGGAACTCTATGTGGAGGCAACAAAAGGATACGATCAAAGTGGAGCTTATGATATTATTTATCTGGACTTTCAGAAAGCATTTGATAAGGTGCCACATGAGAGGTTGGGCATCAAATTAAAAGTGGGAGTTCAGGGTGATGTTTTTAGAAGAGTGCAGAATTGGCTCAGACACAGAGAGCAGAGGGTGATGGTGCGAGGGAACCTCATCAGAACTGGCCGTTGTTAAGAATGGTGTTCTACAGGGGTCAGTGCTAGGGCTGCTGCTATTTTTAATATATATAAATGATTTAGATAGGAAAATAAGTAACAAGCTGGTTAAGTTTGCAGATGATACCAAGATAGGTAGATTAGCAGATAATTTGGAATCCGTTATATCATTACAGAAGGACTTGGATAGCATACAGAATTGGGCAGATTTGTGGCAGATGAAATTTAATGTCAGTAAATGTAAAGTATTACACATAGGAAGTAAAAATGTTAGATTTGAATACACAATGGGTGGTCGGAAAATCAAGAGTACACCTTATGAGAAGGATTTAGGAGTCATAGTGGACCCTAAGCTATCGACTTCCCAACAGTGTTCAGAAGCCATTAAGAAGGCTAACAGAATGTTAGGATATATAGCACGATGTGTGGAGTTCAAGTCCAAGGAGGTTATGCTCAACCTTTATAATGCACTGGTGAGGCCTCATCTTGAGTACTGTGTTCAGTTTTGGTCTCCAGGCTACAAAAAGGACATAGCAGCACTAGAAAAGGTCCAGAGAAAAGCGACTAGGCTGGTTCCAGGGCTACAGGGGTTGAATTATGAGGAAAGATTAAAAGAGCTGAGCCATTACAGTTTAAGCAAAAGAAGATTAAGAGGTGACATGATTGAAGTGTTTAAAATTATGAAGGAAATTAGTACAGTGGATCGAGACTGTTATTTTAAAATTAGTTCATCAAGAACACGGGGACACAGTTGGAAACTAGTTAAGAGTAAATTTCGCAGAAACATTAGGAAGTTTTTCTTTACACAAAGAACGATAGACACTTGGAATAAGCTACCAAGTAGTGTGGTAGACAGTAAGACGTTAGGGACTTTCAAAACTCGACTTGATGTTTTCTTGGAAGAAATAAGTGGATAGGACTGGCGAGCTTTGTTGGGATAGATGGCCTGTTCTCGTCCAGAGTGTTCAAATGTTCTAATTACAGTGACCTACAGTAATAAGTGAGAGATTCAATTAATTAGCTCATGATGTACAAATGATGTATTTGTTGTCCTTTTGGTCATTGTTTTGCTAGCTGTGCTTATAACACAGTAGCTGACATATGAAATCCTGTAGGCAGAGGTTGTACCGATCCTTTTTCTTGGCTGGAACTATACAAAGAGTTGATAGGTTCACCAGATCAAAAAAGCCAGTGAGTACAACAGTGACAGGATGCCATTTTTCGATTTGGAAAACTTTTTGCATTAGAGTGTTCTCTTTAAAGATTTATCATATAAAATGTCAAAGATTTTTTTTTTGTTCATAAATTTAATTTATTAGACAAAAGATTAGGAATTGAATTTTCTAGTGCTACTAATTTTTTTAGTAGCATGACTGAAGTGCACTGAACAAAATGATGCAAATAAAAGCATGTGATGACAAATGAAAAAGCAGGAAAAAAATGTGAAGAGACATATGCTTACAGTATATTTTAGGTACAACCTCACCTTTTTTCCACCAAGTATTCAAATTCATGATTGATAGAATATTTACAAAAATGTATTTCTAGTGGTTAAGCTAGTGGGATGCTTATTCTATCACAGTTAGCCACTATGGAGAAAAACACAGAAATGTAATTAATAATAAAGTTACAAATAAACAAAAAGGTTTACCTGCATGTTAAAATATTAATTGCTTAAGGGTTTGCTGATACTTCTCCACCAGAGCTACAGACATCTAAATCAAGACACTTGTATGTCTGTCCTCACTGCTAGCTGCAGCAGTTATTTCCAATATATGGACAATTGTGACTTTTAAACATTTTGTGAGGGACAGCACATAATATGGTGCAATAAATTGCATGGAACAGTCAGTTTCCCTTTTATTTACATTGTTTTGTGTTTTTTCACATTTTGTGTATAGTATATCTCCTCATGGCAGCATGGTGGCGCAGTGGGTAGCGCTGCTGCCTCGCAGTTAGGAGACCCAGGTTAGCTTCTTGGGTCCTCTCTGCGTGAAGTCTGCATGTCCTCCCCGTGTCTGCGTGGGTTTCCTTCGGGTACTCCGGTTTCCGCCCACAGTCCAAAGACATGCAGGTTAGGTGCATTGGCAATTCTAAATATTCCATAGTGTGTGCTTTGGTGTGTGGCTGTGTGTGTGCGCGGCCTGTGGTGGGCTGGCGCCCTGCCCGGGGTTTGTTTCCTGCCTTGCACCCTGTATTGGCTGGGATTGGCTCCAGCAGACCCCCGTGACCCTGTAGTTAGGATATAGCAGGTTGGATAATGGATGGATGGATATTTTTTTGCTTTGCTATTTTTTTTTTTTTTTTTTTTTTAACTATTTCTATTAAAATGTTTTCAGAAAATAAAACTCTGTTTTCAGTAGTAAAAGAAGCCTATATATCATAATTGAAATCACATGTATATGCGAATTTTATATGTAATAAACAAATGATTGTCAAGTTGAGTTTACTTTCATTTATTATTGTCACGGCAGGTTTGCCTTACTTTAAATGTTTAAGCATTATAAAGCATATAGGTTGCTGCTTACACTTAGTGATGGTGCATTTGTGCTTTTCTTTTTGTTTGCTACACAGAAATAATTCACTTTTATTTTATTGTGACTCCTTGATCCAGTGTAGTTATGTGAAAAGTATTTTTATGTGAAACTTTACCTTAAGGATTTCCAACTCATTACTAGCTCATCTACTATGCACATATAATTAAAAAGTCCAGACACTTACCCTGGGGCCCATTGAACTTGGCTTTCTTCACTGGAGGAAAAAAGAGAAAAAATGTCAATATTAAACAACAGATGGAAAAATACTAATGATATTTCCAAAACAGTGGTCTGTCTCCTATAATTTTAACTGTTGGAATTAAAATTCTCGCTTTTATTACATCAGGCTGTAGAGTCTCAATTTTAGCAATACAGTAAGGCATATTACAAACCAGACCATTAAAGAGGAAAATAATGGATTGAAAATGGAAAATGTCATTTTCAGTCTTTTCCTATCTTTCCATCATGCCATTCCATAAAGTTCACATGTTTCTAACCAACAGGAAAGCAGAAGTATGAAACTTTTAAACAGCAAAATGTATAATTTTAATAAAAAGCTAAATAAACCAAACACAAAAGAAATGGCCCAATAGACCTCAATGGTGTAAAAGTATGTTCGGTTTCAGAAGATCTTCTCAAACATTACTTTGGAAGGAGGGTCATAGAGTCTAAGTTTATCATATGTTTTCAGTATAAGAAATGGCTTCAAGTTAGACTGAACTTATGAGAGAATCAATTAAGTATAGTATACTATGAAATTTTGGAAGATTGTCTTTAGATCTGAAAGTGTTACAACTCTAATATTGTTTAAACCAAAAATCTATATGTGGGTGGAGTTTAGGCAAGCCATTGAGAATGACTTCCAGATGAGCAAAACATAAAATTCTACTAAAGATGTTTGTGAGAGATGGAAGGAAACTCCAATAGGCAAGCATTTCCGATAGGAGACTGTGCTAGAAGAATTTGGTGGGACTTTGAGCATTTTTGGAACTTAAATCACTATTTGTTTGATGATCTACCAAAACAAGAACGTGAAATGATAAAGATAAAAAAAGAAATGATGAAGACAATGGATTTTGGTTAGACTGTTTCTGTTAATTTGTCAAATGAAGCAGTGTGTCTGCAGTGCCAGGGCTAGGTACTAGTTTAACCAGACCAGTTACTCTCCTTTTGCAAGTGATACTTTTCTTTATCAACATAGAAACAAGGCACAGACCAATAATATTATTCCATCTCAGGGCAATTTACTTCCAGTGATCCACTTCAAAATCAACAATCTAATTTTCAGATGTTTAGGAAATGAAAAGAATTAACAGTAACTGATGAAAGTATTGAAAGCACACAGGCCAAGACATTACTGAACCAATGACCACAGAAGTGTAAGGCTAACCACTAGAATCACAGTGATGTTGATAAATATGTTTCATTTATTTAAATGTAAGATAGAGAACCTTTAAAAATTTAATTATTTGAATGTCTCAATGAAAGAAAACTTTCCATTAAATGTTCGTGTAGATTAAATGTGTCAATTATTGTATCAAATCTCAATAAAATCAGTTCACTGGGAGCTGAGTTGTTTCATGAAAGCGGACACACACTCAGACAGATAAAATGATGATAGCAGATGTTTCTTGTATTTTATGCAAAAGCACCTAAAAATGCACTCTTCGAACCATTAAATTTCCAGTACTCAACTTTTTTCCATAGAAGCAGATTAACTGCATTCAACAAGCCATTAAAAGAATACTCTACCAAAAATACATATTTTTTTATGTTACTTATGCTATGTAGTTCATAGTAATGGGCAACGAAAAATTTTAATCTCATGTTTTCACGTAGTCAAGTCAAGTCAAGTTGGGGAGCATGCACTGGTACAATGCGTTGCCGCACTTACTACACGATGAAACAACTCAGGATCCCGGTTTGCAACCCTCCAGGCAGACACGCAGTCCAGTCCCACCCTCCGGAAATGACCCTCTACCTGCCGCAGCCAGGTGTTACATGGGCGACGCCTTGGCCTGGTCCAGACACTTGGATCCCCAACAATGAGGATCTTACAAGCTGGATCACCTTTGGGAAAACGCACCACATGGCCATAGTGCCGTAACTGACGCTCCCTCACAATGCAGGTAATGTGCCTCATTCGGGACTCCATGAGCAACCGCTCATTCAACACAAAGTCAAACCAACGGTACCCAAGGATTTTCTGGTGAGACACAGTACCAAAGGAGTCCAGTCTTCATCTCAGGTCACTGGTTAGCGTCCATGTCTCACAACCATATAGCAAGACAGGAAGCACCAAGACTCTAAAGACTTGGACCTTCATAGCAAAAATAAAAGTCCTAAATTAACATAATCCTAAATTTAGCATAAAAATACTAAATAAACAAATGGGAATTCAGATCTACAGTGCCAAATACCGACAGAAATTAGCAGTACAGGCGTTATGAACTTCTTTAATGAGAAAATTAAAGATATAAGATCCCAGATCTGAGCATCACAATGCAAACCACATACTAGTTTGGCAGACCCTGTCTCATCTTGCATTCAACACTTTAGAAATTTTAATCCTGTAACTGAGCAGGAAGTATTAACTTTAAATTCTAAAATTAAACCTACTACTTGTTCCCTAGACCCAGTGCCAAAAAAACTAGTAAAAAGTGCAATGGATGTTCTTGCAGCACCTATTCTTAACATTATTATTAGTTCATTATTGCATGGCACAGTACCTGAGGCACTAAAAGTGTCAGTCATTAAATCATTGCTTAAAAATTCAGACCTAGACCCACACATTCTTAATAAATGTAGAGACATTTCAAATTCACCCTTTCTCTCTACAATACTTGAAAAAGCAGTCACCAATCAGCTTCGTTCACACCTTTCGCATCACAATTTATTTGAGAAATTCTAGTCTGGTTTCCACACTGGTCATAGTACAGAAACGGCACTAAAGCGTGTTGTAAAACAACATTCTGATATCCTCTGATGAAGGTAATTCCACTGTAATTATGTTGTTAGACTTAAACGCAGCGTTTGACACCACTGACCATTCTATTTTACTGCACAGGCTAGAAAATGACATTGGGCTAACAGGCACTGTGCTCACCTGGTTTAGTTCTTATTTATCAAATCGATGCCAATACAAACAGAAATGTGCTGACAGTACTCCATCATTATACACATAACTGAGATATGGTGTCCCGCAGAATATTATCTATACTGATAAAAGGCAAAGCCCTCACTCACTCATCACTAATTCTCCAACTTCCCGTGTAGGTGGAAGGCTGGAATTTGGCAGGTTCATTCCTTACAGCTTCCTTACAAAAGCTGGGCAGGTTTCATTTCGAAATTCTACGCGTAATGGTTATAACTGGAAGCTGTTTTTCTCCATTTACTGTAATGGAGATGAGCTTGAACGCCATGGGGGCAGAGTTTCGTGTGACATTATCACGCCTCCCACGTAATCACGCAGTACATAGAAAACCAGGAAGACCTCCAAAAAGCGCTGAAAAAAACATGCATTATATAATTGAGAAGGCAGCGAAACAATAAGAAGCAAGCGAGTGACATATACAACCATATTCATGAGTTCTGCTACTTCGGAAACAAAGCACGATGTAAACCTAAACTTTAAATTAAGTTCATAGACAGGCTGCCGCTGGCGTTTGTAATTTAGTGCCTGCCCATATAAGGCCGTCCGTCAGCGGCAATCCAATAGCAAACTGCCACTAAATATTCACGGGTGAAGGACTGTGCTTATGCAGAGGAGGATGAGATGGTCAGGGTGGTGTTTGGCACAAACTCAGCGAAACTGCGAGAGAAAGTTTTAAGTGCCAGGACTTCGGTAACATTAAATACAGCCATGGACATTGCACGAGATGGCACCAGCACAGCTGGGAACCTTCGATGCATGTACTGTACACCGAGCGGCTCACGTGAACTGACGCAGTGCACAGACAAAAAGCAACAGTTCCAAAGAGCGCTGAACAAAAACCGAATTACACAATTGAAAAGGCAGCAAAAAATATGAAGCATCTGATACATACAAGCATATTCATAAATGCAGCTACTGCGGAAACAAAGCACACGGTGGAAAAAGTCAATGTCCGCTAAAGGAAGACAGTGTAAAAAAAAAAAAAGTGCATGCAGTGTGTCAGGTCTCAGATAAAGAAGAAGACGAGCTATTTATTGATGCAGTAAGAAACGAATCGATGAATGAAACCTGTCATCTTTACAACGATTGACAAACACGGAATGTAACTTGAACACAACACATCCTACAAATACGAACCTGATTGAAAGAAATAATGATAATCAAATCCTTGATGACAGCAACACTCAGTAACACTCACAAAACAAATACTGTATATTGACAGTCATGTTACGTTATTTTTAAAATGTTCCCTTTTCTTTTTCATAGCTTTTTTAACACACTACTTCTCCGCTGCGATACGCGGGTATATATATATGTATATATATACCCCGATCTACATACTCGAATAATGGATACTTTATTCGCCATCAATGATTGTTTTGGTAAAGCCATACTCAGTGTATTCATTAGATGAATGGTAAAAAAGTAAGAGCGAAGGGAGGATGACTTATTGAGGCATGCAGGCTGTAGTGCGTGTCAACTCTATCTGAATTGCGCGATCACATTTGAAAAAATATATCTTTTCAAGTTCTATTTAGTCCATATGTGTCAAACTCAAGGGCCGCGGGCCACATCCGGCCCGGCGTGTAATTATATCCGGCCCGCGAGATCATTTTATATACTGTATTATTGTTATTAATGGCCCGGGTATATGAAGCGCTGGTAACACAATAAACTACAGATCCCATAATGCAGCGCTTCAGCTGCCTTGCCGAACACTTATCGCGTTAATCAAGTCTAGCTTATGATGCTGCAAGTTATTGCGAAGCTAGCCCACACGATGCCGAAGAGAAAAGGTGATTCTGAACATAGAGCCTTTAAAAACCGATGGGAGGCTGAGTATATGTTTACTGACATTGCCGGTAAACCCGTGTGTCTCATTTGTGGAGCTAATGTGGCTGTAATTACAGAATTTAATCTAAGACAGCACTATGAGACAAAACATCAGGGTAACCTGAAAGACCTGAATGCAATGCAGAAGATACAGAAAGCAGAAGAATTAAATAAGAATGTGACACTTCAGCGGACGTTTTTACCCATGCACAATCACAAAGTGATTTCAAGTGAAGCTGCTTTTATGGGAGACACAAATGCACCAGTGCAACTTGCCCCACTTTCCCTGTTGCCAAGTAATGTTGAACCAAGTCGGTACAACGATGTTCCCAAATACACAATTTGCTGATAAACTGAGCGCACTGAGTTCGCACAGCGCTTTGGTGACTTTGAAGAACAAAAAAAGTCTGTCTACATGCGGCTCGAACCTTGTGCATGTTTGGTAGCACATATCTGTGTGAGAAGCTCTTCTCAGTGATGAAGACTAACAAAACAGCACACAGGAGTCGCCTCACTGATGAGCACCTGCAGTCCATCCTGAGAATCTCCACAACACAGAACCTCACACCAAACATAAACGAACTTGTTGCCAAAAAAAGATGCCAGGCGTCCAGCTCTGATAAAATGACATAAGAGCAAAGACAACTGAATGATTTGATTTGTTATTGCTGAAAAAAACACATTTTATTTATATTTCCAGGTTATGTTATGCAGCATGTTCATATTTGAATTTGTATAATTTTGACAGGATATATTTTTATGGAGAGCAAAATCTTTTGGGATATTTAAAATCTAAGTTTATTTTTTATATAAAATTACATAAGAGTAAAGAAATTTGAATGTTTGTTCTTTTAACGTTTACTTTATTTCTAACTTGTATAATTTAGACAGGATATATTTTTATGGAGAGCAAAATATTATAAGTTGTTTAAGGTTTGAGTTGATATATTCAGGAATAATATTCCTGTCTGTTTTTACCATTCCTACCAAAGATATTTCTGTCGACTAAATAAAAATTCCTTCTATTTAAAATTTAAATAGAACTTGAACAGATACGATTGTTCATAATATCCACGCAGACTTGCACGTAAGAGCGGGAGTTATCCGTTTTAACAAGCAGCGTATTGCACTGATACGAAATAGCTGTGTGTGTATATATGTAGATATGTATGTATATGTATATATATGTTTATATATGTGTGTGTGTATGTATATATATATGTATTTGTGTGTATATATGTGTGTGTATGTATGTATGTGTGTATGTATATGTATGTGTATAAATGTAGATATATATATATGTACGTATATATGTGTGTGTGTATATATATATGTGTATATGTATAGATATGTATATATATATATATGTTTATATGTGTGTGTGTAAATATATATATATATATATATATATATATATATATGACAGCAACACTCATCACTCACAACAGTGACAAAACAATTACATTGACAATCATGTTACGTTATTTTCAAAATGTTTCCTTTTCTTTTTCATTACTTCATTAACACACTACTTCTCCGCTGCGAAGCGCGGGTATTTTGCTAGTATTATATAATAGGTGTTGTACGGGCTTTTAAGTATGCGGAGTACTGCAAGAGTCGCATCACGCGACACAGCCGCAAGTAAGGTAAGGAGCAATGTGAAGGTAGCCTGTCAACGTTTTTCAGGGGTTTTCCCAGGAACGTCTGTATTCTCTGAGGGTGCGATCAAGCCCCCAGCTCACACCCCCTCCCTCAGCTTTATTCACATTTTCGTGAATCAAGCAACTCTACAAACCAGGTTCAAACAGGCGTGACAATACGTCTGCATTAACGTGCTCAGAGCTAGGTTGATGCCTGACTGTAAAACTGTACGGCTGCAAGCCCAAAAACCATCTCATAAGACGAGATTCTGTATCTTTCTGACGGTATAACCATTGAAGTGGAGCATGATATGTCACTAATGTGAAATTTCGACCCCATAAGTAATAACGAAGCGCTTCCATAGCCCATTTAACACTAGAATTACCAAAACCTATGAAAAAACTCGTAAATCCGTCCCACCTTATATCGCTCCTTAAATCCCTTCACACCTCTCCGCCAGCGTCCTTTGTCCTCTAAATGTGCTGATAAAGAGAAGCTAGAAGCAGCCGGCTATTCCATCTCCCAACCAATTTAGAACGTGCACGAACTTCTCTCAGCTCATGCCTTGATTGAGTATCTGGGAGTGAAGTGAAGTTTTAGAGTGGAAATAATAGATGGTTATTTGGAACACACGCATTTCATGTCTGTTCCGTTTCTACAGTAATCTGTGTAAACACATTGTTAAAACAGAAACGTTTTTTATATTCTAGTAGTAGATGACAAAATGTAGGCATAAACTATATAATGTATGGAGCCTGAAGTCCAAATATCAGAGAAACATTTTCACAAAAGGTATAAATATAACACAACAATTGCGCTTTTATTGAAAAATATAACTGCAGAAACAAAAAGCCACCTTAACATGCGACATTGACACCCGTTTATTATGACTGCCTCCGTGGCACAATAGAATCAGCTGCTGACTGGGAATCAAAAGGTCGTGAGTTCGAACCTGCACCACTCCGTTTTGAGAAGTAAACTGCTCTTAGTCTTACTATTTTAGAATAAAAGCATACATTTGATTTCAGTCTGTAACAGCCAGTGTAATTTATGATCCTTGTAAAGGTTAGCTTTGTTTTTTTTTTTTTAATTCACTTTTCATTTTCTCAGTCGCGATTAGAATCAATCCATACAACCCCATCTGACACAGCTGTTTTCACATAAAGACGTGCTATAGCTCTGCAGTGTATTTGTGACTGCATTCTCGTACCAATGTTTGAGAAATGAAGTGTCTGCGTGCACTTTTCGTGGCATTACACGTGTATTTTTTGAGCATGCCCGTTTGAGCATGCTCAAATACAGGAACATATGTTGGTGTAAAAGTATAACAAAACAAGTGCACTTTTATTCAAGACTACCTGTATAACCGAAGAAAACAGAAAGCAAGTTACAGTACGACAGCTTGCATGGTGCAATGGTAAGAAGTGCCGATTTCCATTCCGTGCTATATAAAATCATCACATTCAAAATTAACAGTTCCCACACACCCAAGGACTGTCCTTCCTACATTTACAACATGTGTACTTGTTGCAGTGTACACACCTCTCTGTGCTATGGTTCCTATTACACTGAATGAGCACCTGACACTGTACTTTCTTCCCTGGGGAAAGGTCCCACATCAGAGAATTTCCAGTTCCTGCATAAATTCACACCCGATCTGACGCTGCTCGCTTTCAAATAATATTGCATTAGTGCGATGATGTTTTCACATATATTGTCTCTTTCTTTCAGGTGTGTAATAGAAACCACAGCATAGAGAGAAGTGTGTACATTGCTTCTTACAGGAAATACTTTTACACCAACATATGTTCCTGTGTTTGAACGGCACTTTTCATTCTCTCAGTCGCGTTCAGAATCAATCCATACAACCCCATCTGACACGGCTGTTTTCACATAAAGACGCGCTATAGCTCTGCAGTGTACCATGATGCATACTACCCCCCCACCCCTCTCCCCAAGAGTTCTGACACACAAACGCTGGCGAAGCTGCCTTCTTCGTATCTCATCGTCACTTGATTTTCTTTTTATTCAGTTTTATTGAGTGTTCCTGCCCGTCCCCGCATGTTGCTGTATGCTGTTTCTTTTGTACTACAGGACATGCAGAGGAGAGAATGGTAAAGAGCAGTAACTTCGGCGCTATATGCAATCATCAGACACTCCCCATCTGCCCGTGACGCTCAAACACAGAAACATATGTTGGTGTAAAAATATTTCCTGTCAGAAGATATGGACACACTTCTCTCTATGCTGTGGTTTATATTACACACCTGAAAGAAAAAGACAATATATGTGAAAACATCATTGCACTAATGCAATATTATTTGAAAACGAACAGCGTCAGATTGGGTGCGAATTTATGCAGGAACTGGAATTTCTCTGATGTGGGACCTTCCCCCAGGGAAGAAAGTACTGTGTCAGGTGCTCATTCAGTGTAATAGGAACCATAGCACAGAGAGGTGTGTACACTGCAACAAGTACATGTGTCGTAAATGTAGGAAGGACGGTCCTTGGGTGTGTGGGAACTGTTAATATTTGAATGTGATGATTTTATATAGCACGGAATGGAAATCGGCACTTCTTAGCATTGCACCATGCAAGCTGTCGTATCAATCGCATACCGTAACTTGCTTTCTTTGTTCTTCGGTTATACAGGTAGTCTTGAATAAAAGTGCACTTGTTTTGTTATACTTTTACACCAACATATGTTCCTGTGTTTGAGCATGCTCAAACGGGCATGCTCAAAAAATACACGTGTAATGCCACGAAAAGTGCACGCAGACACTTCATTTCGCAAACATTAGTACGAGAATGCAGTCACAAGTACACTGCAGAGCTATAGCACGTCTTTATGTGAAAACAGCCGTGTCAGATGGGGTTGTATGGATTGATTCTGAACGCAACTGAGAGAATGAAAAGTGAATTTAAAAAAAAAAAAAAACAAAGCTAACCTTTACAAGGATCATAAATTACACCGGCTGTTACAGACTGAAATCAAATGTATGCTTTTATTCTAAAACTAGCAGAATACCCGCGCTTCGCAGCGGAGAAGTAGTGTGTTAAAGAAGTTATGAAAAAGAAAAGGAAATATTTTAAAAATAACGTAACATGATTGTTAATGTAATTGTTTTGTCATTGATATGAGTGTTGTTGTCATCTCTCTCTCTCTATCTATCTATATATATATATATATCTATATATATATATATATATATATCTATATATCTATATATCTATATATATATATATATATACACACATAGCAAAATACCCGCGTTTGGCAGCAGAGAACTAAAAAGAAAAGGAAACATTTTAATAATAACGTAACATGATTGACAATATAATTGTTTTGTCATTGTCATGAGTGTTGCTGGCATATATATATATATATATACACTCACACACACACACATATATAAACATATATATACACATCATATATATATATATATATATATATACATATAAATATATATACATATATACACATATATATATACACACACACACATATATATACATATATACACATATATATACATACACACACACATATATATACATATATACACATATATATACACACAAACACATATATACATATATACACATATACATATCTACATATATACTGTATATACACATATATATATATATACAAATCTACATATATATATTAGGGGTGGGACTCGATTAAAAAAATTAATCCAATTAATTAGAGGCTGTGTAATAATTAATCTTGATTAATCGTATGTAATCGCACATGTAAATTTGCCCCAAATCGCAAATGTGTTTTTTTAATTTAAAAGGGTTTTAGTGGGCGACAGAATCAAATAATAGACATGGACATGAATATTGTAAACTCAAGCTCTTTTAATTTCTGAAAAAAAAAAATGCTTTTAAACTGCATTTGAATTCAAAACAGAAACAAAAATATCATCCCTGGTTAAAATTGGGCAGACTTAAAAATAAAGTGGTAGTTTAAGTACTTTTAAGTACATTTTCAGAATGGTATTGTCTTTAAATAATAATAACCCAAATTTCAACATAAAGTGCAGTTTTTCTTCTTAAAAAAATAAGTCAGAAACATAAAAGGTAATTTGACCAACTTAATCTTTAAACTCTGAGTAACCTTAGCCAAAATTATTTTGTACATTAGGCTAAAACAGTGTGATCATTGAACATTTTGTAATTAGATGTAATTAGAATTACTAACGGTCACGGAAGTCCAATGATCCCCAGTAAGAGCCACAAAGTCCGCTTTTTGTAATGCATGTAATTTTGCTTGGTTTTCACTGTGCACAAAACCATGCTTTTATCAAGGCTTCGCTTGGGTAGTTTTTTGAAATGAAATTTTCCTCCGATCAGTCGTAGGAACGCGCTTCATTCCAACTCTAACATTTTTGTAGGTGTGATGTGTGCATCAGTGTAATCGATGTACCAGGAAATCATGCATTGAAAAAAGTTCCCCTTTGCTTGGAATTGAAAGTGTGATTAAATGCGTTATTTTTTGTTATGGAGTACATGCATCGAAGCTTATCAGCTGTGCTTGTGCTAAGAAAAGGAAAGATTTTAAAAATAACGTAACATGATTCTGCGTTAACCGCATATTTTCTCATACGTCTCAAACCAAGGAGATGCGACGTTAAAATGAACTGAGAAGCGCGCGTACATACTCGGTACATCCCCTGTCGGGAATCGAACCTCGGATGTAGGCGATAGAAGGGAAGCCTCTACAATTGCGCCACGGTGTGTGGCTTATCTATTTGAGAGTATGTAGATCGGGGTATATATATATATTCGCAGCGGAGACGTAGTGTGTTGAAGCTATGAAAAAGAAAAGGGAACATTTTAAAAATAACGTAACATGATTGTCAATATACAGTAATTGTTTTGTGAGTGTTATTGAGTGTTGCTGTGATCAAGGATTTGATTATCATTATTTGTTTGTTACCTGACTTCATCATTATTTCCTAAAACAATTTACTGGATATATCAAAAGTACTGTGCAAGTAACTGAGTTCTTTTCTTTATAGAATATTTTTTTTTCTTCCTCATTGGCTAATATTTTTGTACACTGGATGCTGCTCCTTACTCTGTATGCTATGTACAATTGTATATGAGTAAAGCATTTCTGGTGTAGACCAATTCTTGCTTTTCCTTGACTGACTTGTGTTGATAGTCATTACAAAACACAGCAGATAATGTAAAAGTGGTAGCTTTCGTCAGATTTGAGTGTAGTATTTTGATCTGTTCTCTTGTACAATTTTGAAGTTTTGGAAAGTTTAGAGCAAAAGTAGCAAGCATAGAATTGTGGTTTCCTTTAAATTATTACATACAGGGATGGCTCTAGGGAAAGACTGTGTAGGAAGGTGCCACGGATCGTGTGTTTCACTTGTGGTGATCTCTAATCTCTAAGGTGAGCCTGTTCTTAGATGTCATTAACTATTCATGGGTGCTTGCACCCAACACTACCTAGAGGCGACATGAACCCTTGAACATACAGCATTGACATTTACACACTGCGTTTTTACGTCCATTGGAATGAATTTTTTAAGCACTCTGCATATGAGAACGCTTGAAAAGAAATACTATTGTGAATATAATTCTTAAAGATTTGGTATTGTAATACTGTTTATTAGTGCCAAAACAAATTAGAACTCTCAATAGCTAGTAAAGATCCAGCGTCCTCTGTATTATATGTTTGTCTGTCTTGTCTGAATTGTGTTCTGCCTTTCATGTCAATATACATTCACCGGCCTCTTTACTAGGTACACCTTTCTAGTACCAGGTTGGGCCACCTTTTGCCTTCAAAACAGCTGTAATTCTTCATGGCACAGATTCAACGAGGAGCTGGAAACATTCTTTAGGGAAACTGGTCCATATTGACATGATAGTATCATGTAGTTGCTGCAGATTTGCTGACAGAGCATCCATGATACGAATCTCCTGTTCCACCACATCCCAAAAGTGCTCTATTGGATTGAGATTTGGTAACTGTGTAGGCCATTTGATTACAAAGAACACTTATTGTCATGTTCAAGAAACCAGTTTGAGATGATTTGAGTTTTGTGACATGGCGTGTTATCCTGCTGTAAGTAATCGTCAGAAGATGGGTACACTATGGTCATAAAGGGATTGGACATGGTCAGCAAGAATACTCTGGTAGGCTGTTGCATTTAAACAATGCTCATTTGGTACTAAGGGGCCTAAAGTGTACCAAGAAAATATCCTCCACACCACTACACCTTATATATTCCTTATATTGCTCTTTTGGGTAACACACACATATATATGAATTAGTGGCGTTTGTCAAGTGGTTAACATGTTGGACTTTCGATGACATAATCAAAGTTTGAAGACCAATGTAGACAAAAAAAAAAAAAATTGCTTCAATTTGAAAATTAATCAGCATTGGTCAAGTGCTTAGTGTGTTGGATGTTTACAAAATTTTATCCAGCTTGCACACTCAATATCTATACATTTTAATTGAATTAAATTAATTCTTTTATGGGCGCCCCACAATTTTTCTTTTAGTCACATTTGACCAAAAAATCTTAGAACAACAGAAAAAATTGTATTTTACTTTTTAGTGCATTTTAAAATAAAATCATGTCACTTAAAAATCTTGTTTTATAATTTTTTGTCTGTGAAAATGTGTTATCTTAACCATTTCTAAATCTGTTCATTATTTTATCATTTTCTGTTCATTTATTCCCATTGTTCTTTTTGAATTGTTGTGAAGTGTGTTGAGCATAAGGAAAGTTCTAAATAAATAAATAGTATTACATATAATGTATTATTATTATTATTATAACATCATTCATTTCAATCAAGAGTGATGTTGTTGATACCAATCATATACTATTCTAGCCATTTCACAAGACATAGAAAGGCAGATAATACTTCATTTGAAATTAAGACATTACAGAAACTCAAATATACTGTAAATACAACAGACACAGTCCAAATACTCCCAGTAACATCTGGCATGGATAAAGAATAGAGCTGTTTCCGTATAATAAGAGGCCTGTTGGTGGTAATAAAGTTGATCAGATTGTTGTTAGATCTGACCAATTTTGCAATTTACATTTAAAGGTAAATAACATTTGAACAAAGTAGGTCCAGCTTGTTGTGTCTATATGCAGAACATGACAAATGCTGATCGAAGTTTGCCATTGTTCCTTCCTGTGCAATTGATGAAATCACTATTATTCCAGTGTCAGATTGATTAATCATTAAAGTGTTGGCAACAGAGTGAATTGTTTCTGAATCTCTTTTTGCAGAGGGAGAAATATAAACATTAGTCAGGATGATGTAATCCTTTTCTGCAGGCACAGACAAATTCTGATAGTATTTCAGTAAGTTTTTGGGAAGCAAGAAATTTTTGTTACCTTTTGATTTTATCAATATTTGTATGCATTTGTCATGATGTTTATATGGTGTTTTCATAATGAAGTAAACACTTACTATTCATTTAACTAGATATAAAAATACACTTCTTAGTTGAGTCTTGCACAGTACTATATATATGTTGTGTGGAAAGACAGCCCCTGGGCACCGACAGTCAGACAGACACGAAATGTCCTAAAACACACACATTTATGTACAGAAAGTCTTTTAACACCCGACACAATGCTATACTCAGCCCACACTCAGTCCCTTCTTTCCTTCCGTCTCCGTATTTCTGCCTCTTTTCCTCCATTCCTCCCAAGCTTCCTCCTCCCGACTCTGGCTCAAGACTGGAGGAAGGCGGCCTCTTTTTATATCCACCCGGATGTGGTCCAGGTGCCCTCTGACGATCTTCCTGCAGCACTTCCTGGTATGTCGGAAGTGCCATATGAGCACCCGGAAGCACTCCGGGTGTTCCTGGTATTCCTTCCAGCAGCAGTTCCGGGTGTGGCAGAAGTGCTGACATCAGGGGTTCCTCAATCACGACCCCTGTAGGGTTGAACTTCCATGCTTAGTTCCCATGGCCCCCATACAGACCAGGGCAGCTGCCCTCTCATGGCCCAGGGGAGGTATAATCCCACTCCCGGTACTTCCAGGCACCCCGGCTAGGCATAAGCCCCCAGCTGACCACCACAGTTGCTAAAATTTCCTCATGGCATGGGAAAAAATTATATAAAGTTTCATCTCAAACAAGCTATTCTCAGTGTAAAAATGACATTTTTTTGTAGTTATGATGTTGAATATTTTTGTTTTATTATAAAGAGTAAATATGTGCAACACTAAATTTGTCATTGGGATGCACGCTGTATACAAAATTATGAAAGTATATAATATTTTAAATATTGTGCTTGGGCTTTACCACTCTTAAATTATTGTATAAAGTCCAGATTGTGATTTTTTTGATACCTGTTATTTACCTAAGAACTACATAGCACTTAATGTTCACTTCTTCTCTGTTGTTAGCTAGTCAACCAACATAACTACGTGTGAGCACTTCACTTGCTTGGCTGCATGTTTGTTTCAGTCAAGTTTCTTTTAGCAAGCTCTGCTTTTTGCACATATGTACTGAGATTTGCCTTCTCACACAGCTCATCTTATTTCTTTGTAATATGGGGCACAGGAGATTAGAGAATACACTTCAGGATTTTAGTAATTTATGCCTTTTTATCCTCACTTTATAAATAAATCTTCGATTATGGGAGACTCTGCCAACACTTAAGTCAGTCAGAATGAAAACAGCAGGATATGATATAAGCTGAATGTTGATTCGGGAGAAGTGTGCATTGCCAAAGACAACTATAAGAAAATTTGCTTCAAATCCCAGGTAACCCTGTGGGGTCCCTAAGTAGGATTAACTGAGAGGAAACACTGCCATCTTCTATGTGGGGGAACAAACTGCTCCTGGTACCTTGCTTCACCCCGTCCATCAATTATTCTTTTATTCCAATGGGGTGAAGATTATTGTCACATTTTGGCCTCCTGGCAGGGCAAAATAATTATCCCTCCATCCTTGATGGGATATCACTCGCAGCTGTAATATTGAAAAGGCTGTCAACATCATTATTTTTTAAAAAGCAAAATCATTCATATGGCAGTAATTGTCAACTGGACCTGACGACATTGAGCCCTCTCGCCACAACCCTTACTTCCAACTAAAAACAACCTGCAGTCACTCTCAACAAATGTGCATTACAGTATTTAGCTAAATACTAATGTTTGTTTGTATTAATGGGATATCAAACTGTCATGTCCCAGTCAGAGTTACTCCCTGGCTGGGGTTTAAATTCATGTTTTATGTCACTTCTTTTTTTATTCTTTTATGTTAATTATGTGCATCTTTCTTTATTTTTGCTTTGTTTATGTATTTAAGATGCCTTTGTTATGTTCCTTGTGTTTTGTGCCACTCGGTGACAGGAAATGCCCTCTGCCCTGTAAATTTGGTGGGTCTGTCACAGTTTCTGGAAGTTTGTTTTTTGGAGTTTTTGTGTATTGCTGTATCTTAAAACGCGTTTAAGATCTCTTGAAATGTTTGTATTTTAAGATATCTCTAATTTGGCTTGTCATAGTTCTTATTGTTCCAGACGCTCATCAATTAGGTCACTCCTTTGAGTCTCAGTTATACTGCAAACCTTTGTTGCTCATGAGACTGCACATCTTACTATTTGGGGAACATCTGGTATCTTCCCATGTGGCACTTCCATTCTGTATAGGTTGGAGAACTTCACTTCTGTTTCTGCATTTCAGCATTTATGATTCCCATAAAGTTAATTGTAAGAAAAAACAGACTAGAATCAATTTTATTTTAACTGGTTATCGTTTCAGAGCTGAATATTTGACCAAGCAAGTGAACAGATGGCCTTAGGATTATCTGCGAGCTTAGCTTTTTGCTTTGTTAAATCTGACAAGTAGAATATCTAGTACAGCTACACAAACATTTACTTTGTTGTGCATGTTAAGTTAGAATTTATCGAACAAATTTGCATTTAATTTCTATAACAATTTGATTGAAAGATGGTAAAAATAATTATTTTTTTGTGCTGGGCAAATTAACAGAGACTAATCTGTGTTTTGTCTTTAGTCAGGAAGAGAATTTGAATACATTAATTGCAGTTTCAAAACATAAATGTTGCACACAGTTAATAGCAGACATTGGACATATTTTGGCATCTTCTTTAGGTTCTCCTTTAATTTAAATTTAAAAAGAAATTTCAAAATTTTAATATAAAAGTCATTATGAGCACAGTGTTGTATGTATTACCAGATTAATTTGAATTCTGAACTAAAGGCAATAGTTGAAGCTGTGTGTTTGCTGGAATTAGTCTCACATTACATTTTTAAGATACCTCTGACAGTGTGTCAGAAACATTCACACCAGTAGCCAGCTGGAGGTCATTTTGTAAGGCTCTGGTAGTGCTCCTCCTGTTCTTCCTTGCTTAAAGAAGCAGACAGAAATCCTGCTGCTGGGTTGATGCCCTTCTATGGCACTGTACAGCTCTTCTTGTGTAACAGCCCGTCTCCCGGTTATCTCCTCCAAGCTCTTGAGATTGTGCTGGGAGACACAGTAAACCCTTATATAATGTCACATATGGATGTGCCATCCTGGAAGAGTTGGACTACCTGCACAACCTGAGTTGGCGGCAGGCACCACCACCTGCTACCAGTAGTGACAAGGACTCTACCAAAATGCAAAACCAAAGAATAATCAGTCAGGAAGGATTAGGAGAGAACAAATGACTGTGCCCCCCAACTGCAAAACCGTTCTGTTTTTGGGAGTTCTCTTGCTGTTGCCTCCACAGTGCACCTGCTGTCATTTTCATTTGCACCAAATTAAGTGAAGTTGATTCACAATGGCTTATGCTTCCTAACTGGACAGATTGATATTCCTGAAGCTTAATTGGCTTAAGGTGTTACACTGTGAAGATTAAGTGCTCCCTTTATTTTTTTGGAGCTTTGCTTGCGTTTATTTATATACATATATAATATAGATATTTTAAAAAGTTGTTATGAATATAGTACTGGCCGGGATACCTGCAGTTCTCCGTGATGAGTTTCTTCATCATAATGTTGAATCATTAAAAACTGCGGGCAAATGCTTAGAAGGTTCTCAGACCGCTTGGAGAAAAAGCGGTGGATTTGGAACCCCGTATGCTGCTTTACAACCTACGAGACATCGCCCAGGGAATACTCATCGCTTTGACAGGAGGATAGAACATCAACAGGCTTCAGGACCTGACAATCGGATGTCGTCAGGAAGGCCTCCAAGGGATCCAGTTATTGATGTGGTGCCCGTATCTGGAGAGACAGAAGGAGGCAGATGAGGCCGTGGACGTTGCCAAGGATATTTTGGCAGTGGTGCTGAACGAAGATGTTTCTGGTGTGATCAACCCGGTCACTTGGCGAGGGAATGTCGCCTGTCTCCAGCTCAGTCGATGGAAATTTGATTGGCCGAGATTTTTTGCTCCCGTATTCCCTATTCATCAGAAAAAAAAGATGGCTTATTGATTTCGGTGAAGATCTCTAATGCGAGATCTCTGCATTATTGGACTCGGGCAGTGACCTTTGTGTTCTCAGACGGGACTGTCTTGACGACAGATACCTTAGTAACACTGAGACTGTAAAGATACGTTGTGTGCATGGAGATGTTAAAGACTATCAGACATTGCTTTTTCCTTTGACTTATAAGGGTCGTCACTTTAAAGTTTGGTCTGCCATTTCGGACTCCTGTCCATGGCCATTACTGATAGGCAGAAGGAATGCCCTTTTTCCTAGAATAATTACTGAATGTTGGGCACCAGTCGTCGAGTCCCCTGTTAAGCTTAGTAGGGGGGAAGAAGAAGAAGAAAAAGAACTGGTGGCGGCCGGGGAAGATCTAGTGCCCCAATTAGATATTGAACCTGATCTCTCCAGCGAGACTGAGGAAGACACACCCCCCCCAATTTCCCAGAGTGGCAGGCAGGCCCATCTACATCTTCTCCGCTTGCAAATGCCTCTGAACACAAACCGAACACTAGTGAGCAGTCGGATTTTGGGCGCTTGCAGCATGCTGATAGCTCATTAGAATATGAGCTAATATAATAGCTAATGACTCCCATTACCAAGAGCAAGAATCTGGGGGCTTGAAAACTCCACGCTTTCCTGAAAAAGACGGTTGCCTTTTCAGAGTGATTTCAGATCATTTAATGGGGGAATTTATTTAACAACTAGTTGTACCTGAAGTACATGGGGAAATTCTTTTGCAGCTGGCCCACTCTCACATCTTGGGAGGGCACCTGGGGGCGGAATATGGGAAAGGATGTTGAACGGTTCTATACCTCATGTCCTGACTGCCAGATCATCTCCGCTTATAAACCCCCTCGGGCTCCCCTTTGTCCTATGCCTATTTTGGAAGTCCCCTTTCAGCGGGTGGGATTAGATATTGTAGGCCATTTGCCTAAGACTAAAAATGAGTATCAATATATGCTGGTGTTGGCTGACTATGCAGCACGATATCCAGAGGTGGCTGCTTTGAAAAAGGCTAATTCCTCCACTGTAGCCAAAGCTCTGTGCGAGATTTTTACTCGTATTGGCATCCCTAGAGAAATTTTAACTGATCAGGGTACACTTTTTACTTCTCGTATCATGAAACAATTGTGTGACAGCTTTGCTATTAAGAAATTGAGTACCACTGTTTACCATCCACAAACGAATGGTTTGACTGAACGATTTAACAAGACTTTAAAACATGATCAGGCGAGTCGCTCATAATGATCCCACATCTTGGGACTCTGTCCAGCCTTTGTTATGTTCGTGGTACGGGAATCGCCGCAGGCATCCACTGGCTTGAGTCCGTTCGAGTTGTTATTTGGCAGGCGCCCACGAGGCATCCTGGATGTTGTACGAGAGGAATGGATAGGAAATGAGACAACAGCTTTGCAGATCGGGTAATTTCGTTGCAAAACAGAATTTCTAAGCTTTCTTCTATTGCTGTGGAGCATCAGCAACGTGAGCAGGAAACTCTAAAACGTCTTTACGATAGGTACTGTAAGCTCCGTGAATTCAAACCTGGTGATCGTATTTTGGTACTGATTCAGTCTGACCCACAAAAATTCCTAGCTAAATGGCAGGGCCCTGCCATTATTGAGGAGCGTATGGGACCAGTGAATTACAAGGTTAAAATATCAGGCTGGCGCAAACCATTTCAGATTTTACACATTAATCTCTTGAAGGAATGGTATGACTGCGCAGGGGGGGTTACACTTCCTTGGCTGCTGTCTCTCAGACCAATTGGTAACGCTTTGACTGACTCGCAAAAGACAGTTAATTGTTATCTTTGATTGAACCGAACACTGATGTTTTTTCAGACTGGCCAGGCGTGACTAACCTTGTAGAACACAAAATCACTACTGAACCCGGTGTTCGGGTACAGATGCGGCTGTTTCAGATCCCGAGAGCGCAACAAAATATTGGACACAAAGAAGTCAAGAAGATGCTGACATTGGGTTCAATTTGTGAAAGCAAAAGTGACTGGTGCAGTCCGGTCGTATTAGTCCCAAAGCATTTAGAACATCTTCAGGCTGTCCTTGAAAGCTTGAGACAGGCTGGCTCGACAGCTAACCCTAAGAAGTGTAAATTGGGTATGTCTGAGACTCATTATTTGGGTTATTCCATGGGCAGGGTTTACTTCAGCCACAGTTTAGAAAAGAGATGCTCGCTTACCCACGTCCAAAAACACAGAAACAGGTTCGCGCTTTTCTGGGGCTTGCTGGTTATTACAGAAGATTCATCCCAGACTTTGCAAATAGGGCTGCTCCTCTTTCAGAACTTAGTAGATGCAGGAAAATCCGCCCTATTTTATGGAGAGAAATTTGTGAACATTCCTTTTGTGATTTGAAAACTGCTTTGTCTTATCTGGTTTTGTGGAATCACAATTTCTCTAAGGATTTTTATTCTACAGATGGACACAAGTGCATTTGGTGTAGGCGCCGTCCTGACTCAGGTTTTTGATGGGGAAGATCACTCTATCACATAATTGAGTAGGAAATTGCTTCCCAGGGAATGCAATTATTCGACTATTGAGAAAGAATGCTTGACGATTAACACTAGAATTACCAGAGCCTACGAAAAAACTCGTAAATCCGTCCCACCTTAAATCGCTTCTTAAATCCCTTCACACCTCTACGCCAGCGTTCTTTGTCCTCTATATGTGCTGATAAAGAGAAGCTAGAAGCAGACGGCTATTCCATCTCCCAACCAATTTAGAACGTGCATAAACTTCTCTCAGCTCATGCCTTGATTAAGTATCTGGGAGTGAAGTGAAGTTTTAGAGTGGAAATAATAGATCGTTATTTGGAACACACGCATTTCATGTCTGTTACGTTTCTACAGTAATCTGTGTAAACACATTATTAAAACAGAAACGTTTTTTATTTTCTAGTAGTATATGACAAGATGTATAAACTATATAATGTATGAAGCCTGAAGTCCAAATATCAAAGAAACATTTTCACAAAAGGTACAAATATAACACAACAATTGCGCTTTTATTCAAAAATATAACTGCAGAAACAAAAAGCCGCCTTAACATGCGACATTGACACCTGTTTATTATGTCTGCCTCCGTGGCGCAATAGAATCAGCTGCTGACTGGGAATCAAAAGGTCGTGAGTTCGAACCTGCACCCCTCCGTTTTGAGAAGTAAACTGCTCTTAGTCTTACTATCTATACTAATAAACGGCAAAGCCCTCACTCACTCACTGACTGACTGACTGACTCATCACTAATTCTCCAACTTCCCGTGTAGGTAGAAGGCTGATATTTGGCAGGCTCATTCCTTACAGCTTCCTTACAAAAGTTGGGCAGGTTTCATTTCGAAATTCTACGCGTAATGGTCATAACTGGAACTTGTTTTTCTCCATTTACTGTAATGGAGTTCAGCTGGAGGGGCGGAGTTTCGTATGACATCATCACGCGTCTCACGTAATCACGCATTACGTAGAAAACCAGGAAGAGCTACAAAACGCGCTTTAGAAAACATGCATTATATAATTCAGAAGGCAGCGAAACAATTAGAAGCGAGTGAGTGACATATAAAACCATATTCAGCGGCTCACGTGAACTGACGCAGTGCGCAGACAAAAAGTAACAGTTCCAAAGAGTGCTGAACAAAAACCGAATTACACTGCTATGCTCAAATAGATAAACCACACGCAGTGGCGCGATAGTAAAGCATTCGCCTGTAGCGCCCACGTCCGAGGTTCGATTCCCGAGAGGGGATGCACTAAGTATGTACGCGCGCTTCTCGATTTATTTTAACCTCGCATCCCCTTAGTTTGAGACGTATGAAAACGCATGCGGTTAACGCAGAAAGACAGATCACCTATTCACCTATTGAAGCTTCATGAATAATGGATACTTTATTCGCGATCAATGATTGTTTTGGTAAAGCCATACTCAGTGTATTCATTAGATGAACGGTAAAAAAGTAAGAGCGAGGGGACGGTAACTTACTGAAGCACACAAGCAAAACCACAATAGCACACGGGCTCGATGTACTGACTTGCGCGATCACATTCCAAAAAATATTTCTTTTCAAGTTCAATTTAGTCCATATGAGTCAAACTCAAAGCCCACGGGCCACATCCGGCCCGGCGTGTAATTATATCCGGCCCGCGAGATCATTTTATATACTTTATTATTGTTATTAATGGCCCGGGTATATGAAGCGCTGGTAACACAATAAACTACAGATCCCATAATGCAGCGCTTCAGCTGCCTTGCCGAACACTTACCGCGTTGCTGCAAGTTATTGCGAAGCTAGCCCACACGATGCCGAAGAGAAAAGTTGATTCTGAAAATAGAGCCTTTAAAAACCGATGGGAGGCTGAGTATATGTTTACTGACATTGCCGGTAAACCCGTGTGTCTCATTTCTGGAGCTAATGTGGCTGTAATTACAGAATTTAATCTTTACAACGACTGACAAACACAGAATGTAACTTGAACACAACACATCGTACAAATACGACCCTGATTGAAACAAATAATGATAATCGAATCCTTGATCACAGCAACACTCACAAAGCAATTACTGTATATTGACAATCATGTTACGTTATTTTTAAAATGTTCCCTTTTCTTTTTCATAGCTTCTTTAACACACTACGTCTCCGCTGCGAATATATATATATATACCCCGATCTACATACTCTCAAATAAATAAGCCACACACCGTGGTGTAATTGTAGAGGCTTCGCCTCTATTGCCTACATCCGAGGTTCGATTCCCGAGAGGGTATGTACGCGTGCTTCTCGGTTCATTTTAACCTCGCATTTCCTTGGTTTGAGACGTATGAAAAAATATGCGGTTAACGCAGAATCATGTTACGTTATTTTTAAAATCTTTCCTATTCTTAGCACAAGCACAGCTGAGAAGCTTCGATGCATGTACTCCATAACAAAAAATAACGCATTTAATCACATTTTCAATTCCAAGCAAAGGGGAACTTTTGTCAATGCATGATTTCCTGGTACATCGATTACACTGGTGCACACATCACAGCTACAAAAATGTTACACTCGGAATGAAGCGCGTTCCTGATCGGAGGAAAATTTAATTTCAAAAAACTACCCGAGCGAAGCCTTGATAAAAGCATGGTTTTGTGCACAGTGAAAACCAAGCAAAATTAGATGCATTACA
>JANRMT010062837.1:16576905-16605621 GCA_026402145.1 Polypterus bichir lapradei | reverse complement strand
TATAAAAATAACCATACAAACATATGGTTTCTACTTCGCGGATTTTCCCCTATCGCGGTGGGGTCTGGAACGCAACCCCCGCGATCGAGGAGGGATTACTGTAATGTTATTACAAAAGAATCAAATATTGCTACTTTCATGTGTTATGAATCTCTATGTAGACACCATTCAACTAAGTCAAGTCAAGCTGGGAAGCATGCACTGGTACAGTGTGTTGCCGCACCCACTACACAGCCACTCGGGTCCCCAACAATGAGGATCTTACGAGCCGGATTACCCTCGGGGAAATGCGCCACATGGCCACAGTTCCATAACTGACACGCCCTCACAATGCAGGTAATGTGCCTCATTCGGGACTCCATGAGCAACTGCTCATTCAACACAAAGTCAAACCAACGGTAACCAAGGATTTTCCGGAAAGACACAGTACCAAAGGAGTCCAGTCTTCATCTCAGGTCACTAGATAGCATCCATGTCTACCAACCATATAGCAAGACAGGAAGCACCAGGACTCTAAAGACTTGGACCTTGATCCTTTTGCATAGATATTGGGAGCGACCAGCGACCTCATGACCCCCCATGCTCTCCCAATTCGTCTACTGACTTCATAGGAGAAGTCACCAGAGACATGAAAGTCACTGCCAAAGTAAGTAAACCTCTCAACAAGGTCAACACGCTCTCCGCAAACAGACACGCTGCTGATGGCTGTGCCCAAGAGGTCATTAAAGGCCTGGATCTTGGTTTTTATCCAGGACACTCACAAGCCCAGATACTCAGACTCTCGAGTGCCATGATCAGAGCCTCCATTGACTCATCGAAGATCACAGCATCGTCAACAAAGTCAAGATCTGTGAACCTTTCTTCATCAACAGACGCCCCAGAGCCACTGGACCCCACAACCTTGCCCAACACCCAGTCCATACAAGCATTGAACAGAGTAGGAGCAAGAACACACCCCTGACGAACCTCAGAATCAACTGGGAAAAACGCAGAGGTCCTGCCTCCATTCTGAACAGCACTCACAAAACCAGTGTACAGGCAGGCCATGATATCCAGCAACCTCAAGGGGATCCCGCGAATCCTTAGAATGTCCACCAGGGCAGCTCGATCGACTGAGTCAAACGCTTTGTGAAAATCGACAAAGGCTGCAAAGAAACTGCCGATATTCGCGTTTGCGCTCCATGAGAACCCTCAGTGCCAGGATGCAGTCGATAGTAGACTTTACAGGCCAAAAACCAGACTGCTTTGATCGCTAGTAGGTGAGCAAGTGATCACAGATCCTATTGAGGACAACCCTAGCAAAGACCTTACCCAGCACCAAGAGCAGTGTTATTCCCCTGTAGTTGCTGCAATCTAGGCAATCACCCTTCCCTTTCCAGATAGGGACAACAAGTCCCATTTTCCAGTCAATTGGGATGATGCCAGTCTCCCAAATGGAAGCAAAGATTGTTTGCAATGCCAGGAGGTCTGCCTTACCACCAGCCTGGAGAAGTTCACCCCGTGACCCAGAGATATCCAACGTCCTAGCAGGAGGATGAGCTTTGAGCAACTGCTCAAAGTAGCCTGCCCAGCAGGTTACAACTGAAAAATAACAGCTCAGCGGTTATGAAAACACTCAAGCTCTTAAATTAGAGTGTCGAAAACTGGAGCGCAGATGGAGAACAACAAAGCTACACGTCTTTCAAATTGCAAGGACAGAGAATGTTAATAAATATAAAAAAGCCCTCTTTAAAGCTCGCTCAGAATACTATTCTACAATAATAGATAGCAATAATAAAAAATCTTTGGGTACTGTTTAGAACAATGGCTAAATTAACAAATAGAAATTCAGATCTACAGTGCATTCAGCACTTTAGTTATTTTAATCCTGTAACTGAGCACGAAGTCTAAACGTTAATTTCTAAAATGAAGCCCACTACTTGTTCCCTAGAACCAGTGCCAATAAAACTAGAAAAAGTGCAATGGATGTTCTTGCAGCACCTATTTTAAACATTATTAATAGTTCATTATTGCATGGCACAGTACCTGAAGCACTAAAAGCGTCAGCCATTAAACAATTACTTAAAATGTCAGACCTAGACTGACACATACTAAATAATTATAGGCCTAATTCAAATTTACCCTTTCTCTCTAAAATACTAGAAAAAGTAGTCGCCAATCAGCTTCAGTCACACCTTTCGCATTACAATTTATTTGAAAGATTCCAGTCTGGTTTCCGCACTGGTCATAGTACAGAAACAGCACTAACGCGGGTTGTAAATGACATTGTGGTATCATCTGATGATGGAAACTCCACTGTAATTATGTTGTTGGACTTGAGTGCAGCATTTGACAGCATTGACCATTCTATTTTACTGCACAGGCTAGAAAATGATGTTTGGCTTACAGGCAACGTGCTCACTTGGTTTAGTTCTTATTTATTAAACCAATTCCAATATGTACAAAAATGTGCTGACAGTACGCTACCATTATACACAGAAGTTCAATATGGTGTCCCGCAGGGCTCAGTACTGGGACCTTTACTGTTTTCACTTTACATGCTTCCACTGGGATCTCTCATTAGGAAACAATGTTAATTTTCACTCGTATGCAGATGACACCCAGTTATACCTTTCATTTAGATCAAATGAAGTTTCTCCGACGTTGTCTTTAATTAGTTGTGTTAGTGAATTAAAGGAGTGGATGGATGAGAACTACTTGTCTTTAAACACAGATAAAAAGGAGGTGTTAATTGTTGGAGGGAATGATGCTGATCACAACAATATTTTGTCATCATTTAACTCATTTGGAATCACCCATTAATTTCACTAGCCAAGTTTCCATCCAGTTTTTTGCGACGTTTTGTTATCGACAAACAGAATATACGTAAAAAAAATGTGCGAAATTTGCTGTCTCCAGCCTGTTTCCATCCAACTGGCTTTTTATCGATAAAATGGTGTGTGTGATGACGTCACAAAACGAACTGTCACATAAGTTTTGTTGTATCGCAAAAAAAATCTGCCCTTGAGCCGTTTCCATAAATAATTTTGTGTATGTCGCAAATTATCTACCTTTTGATTTCCACGTTACACCCCCTCCACTAAACAAAGAAACAAAGAAATGGAGAGATTATTTAGACAGTTTTTTGAAATTTGCCAGCTTACTGTTATTTCAGTTACATAAATAATTGGAATTGTACATAATATCCGAAGATGACAGCAGAATGAAGCAGTTGCTTGTCTGATAGTCCTAGAGCTCGAAGAAAGTACCCCAGTGTGACGGAACCCACGGGTATGCGAGAGACGACGGAATAAGACCTTCTGGGAGGAGGTGGTGGAGAGACACTTCACAGAAAATCTCTGGCTGCAACATTTTAGAATGACACGGCCGACTTTTGAGATGTTGTGTGGATTCATCAGTCCTGATGTTGCGCCCATCACATGTTGCCACAGACCACCTGTTCCAACCCAAAAGCAGATTGCCATCGCCCTTTACAAGCTGGCAACCTGCGCTGAGTATAGAGTAGTTGGAGAAACTTTCGGGGTTAGTAAAACTACTGTCCATCGATGTGTATATGCTGTGTGCACCGCTATTAAAGAAAAATGAATGCGGCGTTATATCAGACTTCCGACTGTAGCGGAGGCCAATGAAATTGCATACCGCAATTCCTTGGTGCATCTTGTGCCACAGATTTACGGTGCGCTGGATGGCACGCATGTGCCTATTCTTCCCCCGACGGAAGGCTACGGCGATTACATTAATCGCAAAGGGTGGCCATCTATTGTTCTCCAGGCCCTTGTTGATGACAGGTGCATGATACGAGACATTTGCGTTGGCACTCCTGGAAGTGCCCATGATGCAGCTGTGTTTGCAGCATCGGATCTGTACAGGTGAGCCCACCTTTCAACGTCCCTTCTCAGTGCGATAACAACTGAATTAGTACTGTAACCTGCTTCCCTTAAGGTTTTTAATTAAAACTGAAATTTGAATTAATACAAAATAACGACGTTTAATCAAAAAAAACTAAAGTTAATATTAACGAGAGAATTTCTCATATATGCCAAAACATCTGCCATTTAATAATAAGAAAAACATGTTTAGATAATGAAACACACGGTTTATTACATATTTTGACTGGCACAGTAAATTACTTTTGCGGTTTTTGTATTATTTAGACATCCTGAGAGACACCCCCAGGCTACAGTTGATGTGGAGGGAGTTCAGGTACCCCTTTTAGTAGCAGGAGACCCAGCCTATCCGCTACTGCATTGGCTCATCACGAGAAATAATGAGTCTCTTCATCAGACTATGCGAACCGCTCCGCTATTCTCGTTTTGATTGCACGTGATGAAAATGTATCACGTGACACATTTATTTGCGTTAAAGCCCTTTTTTTCCGACAAAAAGTGTTTCCAATGTAGTATTTGCGACATCTGAAGTATCGATATGGAATTTATGCGCTAAAGTTAAACGGAAAAATATTATGTCGACATGTACAACATTTTATTGATAATTAGCATTTCCATCAGCTTAAATTTGACGCGCTAAATATTTTTTCGCAAAAACTCCTTGGATGGAAACCTGGTTACTGAATCAGCCTGCAATCTAGGAGTTATCTTTAACTCTAGCATGTCATTTAAAGCGCATATTACAAAGTTGTCCAAATCATGTTTCTTCCATCTTAAAAATGTTAGGAAATTAAGGCGCTTTCTAAATAAATAGGATTCTGAGAAATTAATTCATGCATTTATTTTTAGTAGGATTGACTACTGCAATGAGGTGTTCACTGGATGTTCAAACTGTTCTTTATACAGCCTCCAGTTAATCCAAAATGCAACTGCAAGAATTATTACAAGAACAAGAAAATACGAACACATAATTCCAGTTCTTAAATCCTTACACTGGCTCCTGGTTAAGGTTAGGGCAGATTTCAAAATCCTCCTTTTAACATATAAAGCATTAAATGGCCAAGGTCCAGCTTACTTGTCTGAACTTATCATGATTTACAAACCAGAGCGCACATTAAGATCCCAAGATGCCGGTCTGCTTATGATTCCAAGGATTAATAAAATAACAGGCGGAGGTCGAGCTTTTAGTTACAGGGCCCCTACACTGTGGAATGGTTTGCCTGCTACTATAAGAGATGCCCCTTCGGTCTCAGCTTTTAAATCCCGGCTGAAGACTCACTACTTCAGTTTAGCATATCCTGACTAGAGCTGCTGATTAACTGTACATACTGCATCTCTGTTGTTAGTCATTAGCACAAAACATAAGTAAATGACAGTTATAATTGGATACTAACCCTCACCTATTCTGTTTCTCTTCTCGGTACTCAAATATGGCACTTGGTGCCACGGCCCACCTGCCAAGTTGTTTTGTCTGCCTAAGGTAAAGTCATCCCTGATGGACGATCGCAGGAATCGTGGGAGAGAGGGGTCTTTTCATCGGATTGGCTGGCCCAGCGCTGTTTCAGCTGTGGAATGGCCAAATGGGGGAGGCAGCTTGATAAATGAGGTCTCCAGGACTCTAAACATATCCAAGTCATATTATGTGATATCATCTACTGTTAAATTCTGCTACGTACTTCTAAAAGTTTTATTTTTATACTGCATTGAGGATTTGTTCTGTTCAGTGTATTGTATTGTATTGTATTGACCCCCTTCTTTTTGACACCCTCTGCACGCTGAACCTACCTGGAAAGGGGTCTCTATTTGAACTGCCTTTCCCAAGGTTTCTTCCATTTTTTTTCCCTACAAGAGTTTTTCCTTGTCTTCTCAGAGAGTCAAGGCTGGGGGCTGTCAAGAAGCAGGGTCTGTTAAAGCCCACTGTGGCACTTCTTGTGTGATTTTGGGCTATACAAAAATAAATTGTATTGTATATTGTATATAACTGCAGTGTCATCCGTAAGGACCGTTCCATCAGCTGCCCTGACTGTGACTCTCCGAGGAACAGATTCAGATGTGCGTAATGCTTTGATTCCACTGTAAGCAGGACGTGGGTCGCTAGACCACAGATGGTGTGTCACTTGCTCACAGATTCCTCTA
Organism: Polypterus bichir lapradei; assembly: GCA_026402145.1. Lineage (NCBI taxonomy): Eukaryota > Metazoa > Chordata > Cladistia > Polypteriformes > Polypteridae > Polypterus > Polypterus bichir. The sequence continues at coordinate 16,599,598 of JANRMT010062837.1, read as the reverse complement.
GTAAACACCTCTTTATCTGCCCTCAGAGCCCTCACAGCCGTCCTTCTCAGTTCCTGGTACAGACCAGAGTTGCTATTTAGCCCTGCGGTGCGACTCCTCTCAATGATATCCAGGGTGCTGCGAGATGAAACACCTCCTTCTGGGAACACTGGCAACACCAACACAACCCTCAGCAACCTTCAGGGTCTTGTCACGGAAGGTCTCCCACATCATATTAAGATCGGCAGTCGTACCCAAATCTGAAAGTTCCTCACACAAACTGCGTTCAAACTCATTAGAAACAGCCTGGTCATGGAGTCTGGCCAAGTCCAGGCTCATTTTCTTAGTTGGTGGTAACCTACTGGACCTAAGCTGTATCCTAAGAGTAGCAACAACAAGTCTGTAGTCAGAATTCACAAACTGGGTACTTATGTAGACCCTGCAGTTTTGCAAGAGCCTCCAGCATCTGCCTACAAGGATGTGATCGATCTCCTTCACCACACCACAAGTACTGGAGTACCAAGTCCAACGATGCAGTTCAGAGCGCTGGAACCAAGATCCAGCCATTCGCAGCCTTTTGCAAAGTTAAAGAACATGGAGCCACTTTCGCCACAGTCACCAGACCCATGGGGACCGAGACAATCCTCATAGCCAGCCCTGTCAGTGCCAGTGGCTGCATTGATGTCACCCATGACCAGAGGAGTGTCACCTCGTGGGCACCCATCAACCACCGAGTGAAGCTGTGAATAAAATGTCTCCCTCGCCGAGACATCACTCACCGCAGTCAGAGCATACACTGAGACAACAGACAAGGCACCAAGAGAGTGCCGTATTCTGAGTCTTATAATATGCTTGTTGAAAGGAGTGACATCAGACACCATCAGAAGAAGCCAATCCGCTACAGCAACAGCTACTCCCCAAGTATGACAGCCATCAGACCAATAAAAGGTGTATCCACCTACAGAGATATGGCCAGTCCCTGGTCTGCGCACCTCAGAGAGTGCTGCCACTGAAATGCGTTGTTTACACAGCTCCTCCGACAGCAGAGGAAGATGATCATCTTGCCGGAAAGGACAAGAAGAGACCAGCTATATTATATGAGTTGGAGATGGTGGCACTGACCAGAAAGCAGGAGACATAGCTGGAGGTGAAAGAGTTAAAGATGCTAAGATTTGCACTGGGTGTGATGAGTATGGACAGATTAGAAACAAGTACATTAGAGGCTCAGCTCAGGTTGGAAGGTTGGGAGACAAAGTCAGAGAGGTGAGAAACGTTGGTTTGGACATGTGCGGAGGAGAGATGCTGAATATATTGGGAAAAGGATAATAAAGATAGAGATGCCAGAGAAGAGGAAAAGAGGAAGGCCTAAGAGAAGGCTTATGGATGTGGTGAGAGTAGACATGCAGGGGATGGGTGTAGCACAGTGTTTCCCAACCTCGTTCCTGGGCGCACACTGTGGCTGCAGGTTTATGTTCCAACCAGCTTCTGTTTTTAATTGGACACCTGGGCTAATTAAGTGATGTGTTATTTCCCAAGTTCTGTGTTTTGGGAACAATATAGATATTAGAAAACTAAGTTTGGTAAAAAAAAAAAAATCTATATACTGTATATTAAAATGTACCAAGCGGTTATATGGAAATAAAGTATTTTTTTTCTTTTTAACAATATTTTCTTCTTGATTTTCTAGGTGTTCTAATTGTTTAATTAATGCATTATTTATTAATTAGTGGGTCTGATGCTAAAGTAGTTGCAGCCTTTGATTATTCAGTGTTGTTTGCCAGCATGCCTGCTCTGCTCATTTTTAATTGTCATTAATAAGATACAACGAAGGGGAAAAGCTGCACAGAGAAAGAGCAAAATATTATGAAATTAACAAAAGAGAGTTAAGCATTTAAATCTATAGCAAAAGCAGAAATATTTCTAAATGTCTTATAAATGTAAACATCATGCTGCTGTGCTTTTCTGAATGTAGAAAGAAAAATAATACCAGCTAATTAAATTAGCTCATTGTTATCAGGTGTTGTCACTGATTAGGAATCTGGCTGGAACAAAAACCTGCAGCCACAGTGGGGCCACAGGGCCAAGGTTGGGAAACACTGATGTAACAGAATAAGATGCAAAAGATATAAAGACATAGAAAAATATGTTCTACTGTGGCAACCCCTAATGGGAGCAGCCAAAAGAAGAACATGTTAGGTACAATGCCCAGTAGTGGGGGCTGGGCAGTCTCATGGCCTTTGAACCCATGCAGATTTTCAGTTATTTTCTCCAGCCCACTGGAGTTTTCTTGTTTTTCGTTTTTTCTGCCCTCCCGGCCATTGGACCTTACTTTATTCTTTGTTATTTAGTACTGCCTATCTTATTGTTATATTTTTTTTTTAAAAAACATTTCTTTCTTCATCATGTAAGGCAACTTGAGCTACATTATTTGTATGAAAATGTGCTATATAAATAAATGTTGTTGTTGTCTTAGAAACAGACTTCAAGGAAATGCACTTGACAGCACTGGTCAGGAGAGGTTCAGACACATGTGAATACTGAAGAAAGGCGAAGAAGATACATTTAGGGAAACAGATATCAAACATTGAATAAATTCCATTACCTGTCTTTGACTGGTAACTTGACTAGTGACTTATAAAGGGAAGAATGGAGTTTTACCATTGGTTTCTTGGGTGCACATTACAGGTACTTAGTTTACCGGTATGAACATGAATATTGGTGTGATATTGTGCCACAATCTGAATTTTGCAGTATGGTTGTGTAGCGGGATAAGCACAAAAAGGATGAACCTCAAATATCCTCTTTAAAACCAACAAAAGTTCATCTGCACCTCTCTTAAGTCTATTCTTTTTTCTCAAAGTTCAGATGTGATATTCCTCAATGACAAAACACCTTCTTTTTTAAGTGTTTCATGTGATCCGGAGTTTTTCAACAAGATCCAACCCCAAGTCAAACATTAAAACAAGATTGATAAGAATCAGAGTAGTGGAGATCATCTCAGTACATGCGTACATGAATATTCCATCCATCCATTCACGGGGTTATGGGGGTCTGCTGGAGCCAATCCCAGCCAACACAGGAAGGAAACAAACCCTGGGCAGGGCACACGCACAGACACCCACACACCATGGACAATTTAGAATCGCCAATGCACCTAACCTGCATGTCTTTGGAATGTGGGAGGAAACCCACGCAGACACAGGGAGAACATGCAGATTCCATCCACACAGGGAGTGAACCCAGGTCTCCTAACTACGAGGCAACAGCGCTACCACTGCACCACCGTGCTGCCCTACATAATAATAAAAAAACTGAACTGATTTTTGTTGCATTCAGAGTTTGTTTCAATTAATTTGCACAACAGTGTGTGTTGTGCTTTCAACATTGCAGGCTTTAACTACTTAACTGTTCTATGAAGTAAGAATTCTGAAGGCATCCGTTTTTCAGGTTTTCATTGTTGTCAACATAGTGAATAGCAAGACTTACTGTACTGTACAACACAACAGTTGTTCCCACTGGTTCAGATGTAACCCATCGCAGCGGAACAAATCCCATCTGTTCCAAAAGGAGTCCCAATGCCCATAAAACCTATACTCTTCTACCCTATACCAAGATTTAAGTCACATGTTAAGCCTTCTAATCTCCTCAGTTTGACCTGGACAGGCATGTGACACAGACAGAACTTTACAGAAGACTACCTTGTCAGTTCTGCTCCTCAGCCTGGCACCTAACTCTTTAAAATTGGATTACAGAACTGACAGACTACCCTTATGTAACTTAAATAGCAAAAAAGAAGCTTAAAAAAATTAAAGAACTGCTAAAACTCATTTTACACCTTCTGAAAAAAAATCTATTTAAAGGGAAAAAAGCTTTAAAATTCCCACAATGTTCCTTGTCAGCAATCAAAAAGTTTTTAGGAGGAAAATGTATTTTTTATATAACTGAAAACAACAACTCTCAGCCGCTTCTCTTTTGTTTACAAGGATAATATCAGCACATCAGTATGTCTCACATCAGTTAAAACAAGACATGGGTTGAATTGCTTTATTTATGACTAATAAACTAGACTGTAGTTTCACTATGTATGCAACTACTTAATATTTATCTTTATTTTCATTATATACTTCATGTCAAAATTTTGTCATTAGTACTAAAACATGAAAAAAGATTGTCTTTTAGGTATGTGTTCAACATTTCTTGCATTTCCTGTCATCCTACACTTACATAGATCTCTGTATACACGGAACACACATGAAATGCATGTGTTCCAAATAACAATATATTTTTTACCATATACAGTTCTAGGTACTACCTCACTCCCTGATAAACAAGGCTTGAGCTGGGAGAGGTTTTTGCTGTTTCTGCGGCAGTGAGATAATGGGATAGCAGGCTGCTTGCTGCTTGGCCTTATCGACACATTTACAAGACAAAAGATTCTGATAGAGAGGTGCAAACGGATTTAAAGTCTGCCAGGTTTACAAGTTTTTTCGTAGGCTTTGGTAATTCTAGTGTTAAAAAGAAACAAGTTATTCTGTAAATAACCCAGCCTTAAAAAGAAACTACTTCTTTTCATAACCTAATAGTTGTAAGTAAAATATGCGAATAACAGGTTAATGCTGCATGTTGTAGTAAATTAAGCATTTTGAACTTTTAATCATTTTTGTCATAATTTCACCATCTGAAAGGGCATTTATCACTGGGAGAAATGTGTCACATGCCACAGGGCAGCACTAAAGACAGAAACTGTAAATAGGATGGTGTCTTGATAAACTTCAGTCGGGGTTTAGAACAACTCAAAGCACAGAAACTGCACTCGTTAAAGTAGTAAATGATTTGCGGGTGAATGCAGACAGAGGCCATTTATCTGTTCTCATTCTCTTAGATCTGAGTGCTGCATTTGACACCATTGATCATAATATTCTTAGAAATCGCCTTAGTCAATGGGTGGGCCTCTCTGGCAGTGTCTTAAATTGGTTTGAATCCTACCTGACAGGGAGAAAATTCTTTGTTAGTTGTGGTAATTACAACTCAAAGACACATGATATCCAATATGGTGTTCCACAAGGCTCTATCCTGGGTCCACTGTTATTCTCAATATATATGCTTCCGTTAGGTCAGATTATCTCAGGGCACAACGTGAGCTACCACAGCTATGCTGATGACACACAGCTGTACTTATCAATAGCACTTGATGACCCTGATTCTCCTGATTCACTAACACAATGTCTGACTTGTATCTCAGAATGGATAAATAGTAACTTTCTCAAGTTAAATAAAGAGAAAACTGAAATCTTAGTGATTGGCAATAATGGATACAATGAGGCTATTAAAAATAAACTGGATACATTAGAATTAAAAGTCAAGACGGAGGTAAAAAGCAAAAAGCAAAAGTAAAAAGGACAGCATTTTCTCACTTAAGAAACATAGCTAAAGTTAGACCTCTTATATCACTGAAAGATGCTGAGAAATTAGTTCACGCGTTTGTTTTCAGTCGACTAGATTACTGTAACACACTCCTCTCAGGACTACCCAAAAAAGACATAAATTGTTTGCAACTAGTGCAGAATGCAGCTGCTAGAATCCTAACTGGGAAAAGAAAATCAGAGAACATTTCTCCAGTTTTGATGTCACTACACTGGTTACGTGTCATTTAGGATTGACTTTAAAATTCTGCTTATAGTTTATAAAGCCTTAAATAATCTCTCCCCATCTTATATATCGGAATGTCTGACACCTTATATTCCAAATCGTAACCTCAGATCCTCAAATGAGTATCTCCTTAGAATTCCAAGAACAAAACTTAAAAGAAGTGGTGAGGCGGCCTTCTGCTCCTATGCACCTAAAATCTGGAATAGCCTGCCAATAGGAATTCACCAGGCTAATACAGTAGAGCACTTTAAAACACTACTGAAAACACATTACTTTAACATGGCCTTTTCATAACTTCACTTTAACTTAATCCTGATACTCTGTATGTTCAATTCATCATAATAACTATTCATGAAGGCTCTAAAATCCGTACTGACCCCTACACTCTTCTGTTTCTTTTTCCGGTGGCCTGCGCCACCACCACCTATTCAAAGCATCATGATGCTCCAACAATGACCATCATCATCAAGTCCTTCCGTGAGAACCCTAAATCCAAAGAGGACTGTTTCATTTATGTTAGGTAGAATGCCCAGAGGGGACTGGGCAGTCTAATGGCCTGGAATCCCAACAGATTTTATTTCTTTCTCCAGCCGTCTGGAGTTTTTTTTGTTTTTTCTGTCCACCCTGGCCATTGGACCTTACTCTTATTCTGTGTTAATTAATGTTGACTTATTTTATTTTCTTACTGTGTCTTTTATTTATCCATTCTTCATTATGTAAAGCACTTTGAGCTACTTTTTGTATGAAAATGTGCTATATAAATAAATGTTCTTGTTGTTGTGTTTCTAGGAAATAACTTGCAAAGAGCGTACCGGTGACATTTAAGTGATTAAATGATTTTTGAAAAGTTCCAGTCCTAGACGCTCCAGTTTTCAGTAGCAATTTAGAATTCATTGTCCTGCATTCATTGTAATTAGCATCATTATTTTTAAAGGGATCATTTTTACTTTTTGTAATCAAGAAAAAAATATAGCTGTAATTATTTGATTGACCCCAAGAATTTACATTTTCATTTTTTTCTATTTAGATCATTTATAATTCATATTTATACTCTTTCACCACAGGTTTATCACCTTATGTAATAAAGGAAGAAAATGTTTTCAGCTGCAAACAGTATTTCACCATGTTTATTTCCATAATATTATTAATTTTGACTTATATTTTTTATATCCTGATGAAGTATCTTCAGCATTGTAAAAAATACTGTGATAGTTTGAGATCATATCACCCACCCCTAGTGGAAAGAAGCAAAATCAGATAGATAGATAGACAGAGAGATAGATAGATAGATACTTTACTAATCCCAAGGGGAAATTCACATACTCCAGCAGCAGCATACTGATAAAAACAATATTAATTAAACAGTGATAAAAATGCAGTTCAAGTTAAAAATTGCAAGGTGGAGAGTGCAAGGCAGGTATAACAGACAAAAACATTGTATAATGTTAACGTTTACCTCCCCCGCCAGGTGGAATTGAAGAGTCACATAGTGTGGGGGAGGAACGATCTCCTCAGTCTGTCAGTGGAGTAGGACAGTGACAGCAGTCTGTCGCTGAAGCTGCTTCTCTGTCTGGAGATGGTACTGTTCAGTGGATGCAGTGGATTTTCCATGATTGACAGGAGCATGCTCAGCGCCTGTCGTTCTGCCACAGATGTCAAACTGTCCAGCTCCATGCCTACAATAGAGCCTGCCTTCCTCACCAGTTTGTCCAGGTGTGAGGCATCCCTCTTCTTTATGCTGCCTCCCCAGCACACCACCGCGTAGAAGAGGGTGCTAGCCAGATCCGTCTGATAGAACATCTGCAGCATCTTATTGCAGATGTTGAAGGATGCCAGCCTTCTAAGGAAGTATAATCGGCTCTGTCCTCTCTTGCACAGAGCATCAGTATTGGCAGTCCAGTCCAATTTATCATCCAGCTGCACTCCCAGGTATTTATAGGTCTGCAATCTCTGCACACAGTCACCTCTGATCATCACGGGGTCCATGAGGGGCCTGGGCTTCCAAAAAAATCCACCACCAGCTCCTTGGATTTGCTGGTGTTCAGTTGTAGGTGGTTTGAGTCGCACCATTTAACAAAGTCCTTGATTAGGTTCCTATACTCCTCCTCCTGCCCACGATAGCAGTGTCGTCAGCGAACTTTTGCACATGGCAGGACTCCAAGTTATATTGGAAGTCCAATGTATATAGGTTGAACAGGACCGGAGAAAGCACAGTCCCCTGTAGCGCTCCTGTGCTGCTGACCACAATGTCACACCTGCAGTTCCCGAGACGCACATACTGAGGTCTGTCTGGAAGATAGTTCACGATCCATGCCACCAGGAATGAATCTACTCCCATCTCTGTCAGCTTGTCCCTAAGGAGCAGAGGTTGGATGGTGTTGAAGGTGCTAGAGAAGTCCAGAAACATAATTCTTTTCATAATTTGGCTCAAATTTAAAGTTTTGTCCATCAAAGTTGCCAGTCATTAAGTTATGGCTTTGTTCACTAAGTGTTTAGTGGTGAATCATGCACTCTGATACACTAACACTGAGTACTTTCAGCCATTTAATTATTCAGCAGAAGTGTGTCAAGAAACACTACTGGTGCTCCTTTATAACAATATTAATACATCTGCATATTGCGACAGTGACAGCCAAAGCTTTTCTTTCTTTTGAATTTTCTTTCTTTATTGTCATTCCAGTGCGTGTCCAAACCAAAGCGTATACATGTATATATTAATTTAATTACTTTCTTAGCTATTTATATTTTGTAACCTATAATGGGCACCCCGAGCCCAAACCACAGATTCAAATAAATGATTTCTATTTGACAAAGGCAGCTTTTCTACAGAACATCAGCAAAAATACAACATCCGCAATTCTCCTTTCTCCTCCAACAGAGCATAGCCCACTGTCCTTTAATTCTGACTTCCTATTAAGCTAGACCCAGGAACAGTTTCCGGTCTCATGTCCAAGTCCTCTGAAGCACTTCCTGGTTATATGAAAACCACAACAAGGCTACGTCTCCGGACTCCAACTCCCATGCCACTCTGCAAGTGTCCTGATCGGATTTCTCTCTGAGGGACAATGCCATCTGCTATATTGGGGAAAGAACCATTCCCGGTGAGCCCATTAGCTTGATCTTTCAATTATGGCATCCTCGCATGAATCCTTCTCTTATCCAGCCAGCATGCCTATTCTTCCTTTCTGGAATTATTTAAAGAGCTTTTGTAAAATGCCAAATTTCCACCAGGGACAAATAAAGTCCTATCTACCTATCATTTATGTTTAAACAACATAAATAGATCTGGGTGTAAAAGGCAGGTAAGCTAATTTATATTATACAAGCAAAATACCCGCGCTTCGCAGCGGAGAAGATGTGTGTTAAAGAAGTTATAAAAAAGAAAAGGAAACATTTTAAAAATAACGTAACATTTGCTTTCTATTCATTTGCATAAGCACAGTCCTTCACCAGCAATTATTTAATGTTAGCTCAGACCCAGCACTTAAAAGTTTCTGTCACACTTTTGCTGAGTTTATGCCAAACACGTCCTCTCATTAAACTTGTATCTCGCGAATATCGTATTTGTCTTAGGCATGACAAACGCCAGCGGCAGCGTGTCTATGAACTTAATTTAAAGTTAAGCTTTGCACCTTGCTTTCCTATTCGTTTATATAAGCACAGTCCTTCACCAGCAAGTTTAACTCCGTTACAGCAATTTTAAATCCGCTACAAAGTGATCCAAAGTCTCGTTTATACTCCGCGTCTTCTCATTAAACTTGTATCTCGGGAATATCGTATTAGTCGTAGGCATGACAAACGCCAGCGGCAGTGTGTCTATAAACTTAATTTAAACTTACGGTTTACACTGTGCTTTGTTTCCGTAGTAGCCGCACTTACGAATATGCTTGTATGCGTCACTCGCTTCATATTCTTTTGCTGCCTTCTCAATTGTGCAATGCATTTTTTGTTCAGTACAATCTGATCTTCGTTTGCATAAGCACAGTCCCTTCACCAGCAATTTTAACTCAGTTACAAAGTGATCAAAAGTCTCGTTTAAACCCTGCGTCCTCTCAGTAAACTTGTATCTCGTGAATATCGTATTCATCATAGACATGACAAACGCCAGCGGCAGCATGTCTATAAACTTAATTTAAACTTATGGTTTACACCGTGCTTTGTTTCCACAGTAGCTGCACTTATGAATATGCTTGAATGCGTCACTCGCTTCATATTCTTTTGCTGCCATCTCAATTGTGTAATGCGATTTTTGTTCAGCGCTCTTTGGAGCTCTTCCTTGTTCTCTAAGTACTGCGTTCACAGTCAGATCACGTGAGCCACTCGGAGTACATGCATCGAAGGTTCTCAGCTGTGCTTGTGCTATCTCGTGCGATGTCCACAGCTTTATTTAATGTTAGTTAAGATCCGGCACTTAAAAGTTTCTCTCGCACTTTCGCTGAGTTTCTGCCAAACACCACCCTGACCATCTTATCTTCATTTACATAAGCACAGTCCTTCACCCGCGAAAATTTAGCAGCAGAGTGTATCTATTGGATTGCCGCTGACGGACGGCCTTATATGGGCAGGCACTCAATTACGTGGGAGGCGTGACGATAAGGGACGCAACTCCACCTCACACGGCGACCGAGCTATGGCCGTATATATGTACATAAGTAGGTTCCAGTTATGACCGTTATGCGTAGAATTTCGAAATGAAACCTGCCTAACTTTTGTAAGTAAGCTGTAAGAAATGAACCTGCCAAATTTCAGCCTTCTACCTACACGGGAAGTTGGAGAATTAGCGATGAGTCAGTCAGTCAGTCAGTCAGTAAGGTCTTTGCCTTTTATTAGTACAGTCTAGTAAAATACCCGCGCTTCGCAGCAGCGAAGCACTGCCTTAAAATTTTTATTAAGAAGAAAATTAAACCTTTTTAAACTGACTGAAAATATACCAATAATTATTTGTTAAGGATCTCGTTGTATACCACATTGTCAGTTCGGCCCTCCGGTTGTAGTATGACCAAGCTGTGGGCTGAGCTTACCCTTGAGCATGCAACGTACAGTTGGCCATGTGAAAAGTAATCTTGTCTCAAATCTCACAGCTTGGATTGCTGCTGTCATAATCAGTTTAAGTTTCATGGTTTGTTTCAATTACGACAGTATTTGCAGGACTTTTGTTGAAGTGACATTCGGCATCTGTCAAGCGTTGTAAGCATACAACCAGATTCATCGATAACTTCACATCCAGCTTTTGAGAGTTTAAACATTCATAAACATCAAAGTGTCCACTACTGAAATAGTCACCTGTGAATCTAAAATGTTTAAGAGGCATTGGCGGTTGTCGAAAGGTGTAAAATATTTGGCCCTTTCGGTACACTTGAAAGCGACAACCGAAAAATTCAGCGGCAGCCGTCAACTCACATGCAGAACCATAGGTGAAGGGCTTAAGCATTTCACTCTTATAGTGCTCCTGTGTAGTATAATTATCTCCTGTACCATCATCAGTCCACACCTTGAACCTGTCCCAGTCATTCAATACATAAGACACAATGTTCTTCCAGATATCAAGAGTGAACCTGATATGGCCGTGCAATATGTAACAAAGAGAATGGAAAAGGCAGGTGCCATCTCCGGGCATGGAAACCACTCGGTAAGTGACACTTCTTTGATCGATGGTGATCACCTCGATAGACATGTTAATGGGGATACGGTTGGAACGATAAAGTAAATGGGTACCTGAACAATGTAAAGTAAGTTTAAAATATCTACACAATAACTATAATCGTAATAAATGAACAATAAAACAGCAGAGAAGCCGTGGATTAAATAAAAAAGCTGTAGTTATCAGCAGGGAGACTTGAATACCGTGGCGAAGCAAGGAAGGGAATGTAGAGACTGGAGCGACGGACGGCCTTATATAGGCAAGCAGCCAACAACGTGGGATGGGGGACCCAACGCCGCCTCACACGGTGACCGAGCTGAAGGCTATGGACATATATATGTACGTAAGTAGGATTTAGTTAGCGTTGGGAACCTGCATACCAAATTTCATGAAGATGGGCACATAAGTAACAAAGACCGTTGGAAAGTTCAATATGGCGGCTAACAGTGGCGTCATACCACCGAAATAAGTACATACATCGGTTTCGGTTAGCACAGGAAAGCCGCCTACCAAATTTCGTGAAGATGGGGTCAGCCTTCTACCTACACGGGAAGTTGGAGAATTAGTGACGTTAGAAAGTTCAATATGGCGGCCGAGAGTGGCGTCATACCACCGAAATAAGTACTTACATTGGTTTCAGTTAGCGCAGGGAAGCTGCCTACCAAATTTTATGAAGATGGGGCCATAAATAAGAAAGTTCAACATGGTGGACGTTGTCGACTGTTATGACCGTTACGTGTAGAATTTCGAAATGAAACCACTTAACTTTTGAAAGTAAGCTGTAAGGAATAAGCCTGCCAAATTTCAGCCTTCTACCTACACGGGAAGTTGGAGAATTAGTGATGAGTCAGTCAGTGATGGCTTTGCCTTTTATTAGTATAGACTAGCAAAATACCCGCGCTTCGCTGCGGCGAAGTACTGCCTTAAAATTTTTATTAAGAAGAAAATTTAACCTTTTTAAACTCAGGGAAAATATGCCAATAATTATTTGTTAAGGATCTCCTTGTATACCATGTTGTCAGTTCGGACCTCCGGTTGTAACATGACCAAGCTGTGCGCTGAGCTTACTCTTGACCATGTAACTTACAGTTGGCCATGTGAACAGTAATCTTGTCTCACAGCTTGGATTGCTGCTGTCATAATCGGTTTGAGTTTCATGGTTTGTTTCAATTACGGCAGTATTTGCAGGATTTCTTGTGTTGAAGTGACATTCGGCATCTGTCAAGCGTTGTAAGCACACAACCAGTTTCATCGATAAAATCACATCCAGCTTTTGAGAGTTTAAACATTCATAAACATCAAAGTGTCCACTACTGAAATCGTCACCTGTGAATGTAAGATGTTTAAGAGGCATTGGTGGTTGTCGAAAGGTGTAAAATATTTGCCCATTTCGGTACACTTGAAAGCGACAACCGAACAATTCAGCGGCAGCCATCAACTCACATGCAGAACCATAGGTGAAGGGCTTAAGCATTTCACTCTTCTAGTGCTCCTGTGTAGTATAATTATCTCCTGTACCGTCATCAGTCCACACATTGAACCTGTCCCAGTCATTCAATACATAAGACACAATGTTCCTCCGGATATCAAGAGTGAGCCTGATATGGCCATGCAATATGTAACAAAGAGAATGGAAAAGGTAGGTGCCATCTCCGGGCATGGAAACCACTCAGTAAGTGACAGTTCTTTGATCGATAGTGATCACCTCGATAGACATGTTAATGGGGGTTGGAATGATAAAAGAAATGGGTACCTGAACAATGTAAAGTAAGTCTAAAATACCTATACAATATCTATAATTGTAATAAACAAACAATACAACAGCGGAGAAGCCATGGATTAAACAAAAAGGCTGTAGTTATCAGTAGGGAGACGTGAATCCCGTGGCGAAGCAAGGAAGGGAATGTAGAGACCGGAGCGACGGACGGTCTTATATAGGCAGGCAGCCACCAACGTGGGAGGCGTTGGGATGGGGGACCCAATGCCACCTCACATGGTGACCGAGCTGCAGGCTATGGACGTATATATGTACGTAAGTAGGATTCAGTTAGCGATGGGAACCCGTGTACCAAATTTCTTGAAGATGGGCCCATAAGTAACAAAGACTGTTGAAAAGTTCAATATGGCAGCCAACAGTGGCATCATACCACCGAAATAAGTACGTACATTGGTTTCGGTTAGTGCAGGGAAGCCACCTATAAAATTTCAAGAAGATCGGGCCATAAATAAGAAAGTTCAACATGGCGGACGTTGTTGACCGTTATGACCATTATGCGTAGAATTTCAAAATGAAACCTGCTTAACTTTTGTAAGTAAGCTGTAAGGAATGAGCCTGCCAAATTTCAGCCTTCTACCTACACGGGAAGTTGGAGAATTAGTGACGTTGGAAAGTTCAATATGGCGGCTGACAGTGGCGTCATACCACCGAAATAAGTATGTACATTGGTTTCGGTTAGCGCAGGGAAGCCACCTACCAAATTTTGTGAAGATGGGGCCATGAATAACAAAGTTCAATATGGCGGACGTTGTTGACCGTTACGCGTAGAATTTCGAAATGAAACCTGCTTAACTTTTGTAAGTAAGCTGTAAGGAATGGGCCTGCGAAATTTCAGCCTTCTACCTACACGGGAAGTTGGAGAATTTGTGACGTTTGGAAAATTCAATATGGCGGATGACAGTGGCATCATACCACCGAAATAAGTATGTATATCGGTTTTGGTTAGCGCAGGGAAGCCACCTACCAAATTTCATGAAGACGGGGTCAGCCTTCTACCTACACGGGAAGTTGGAAAATTGGTGAAGTTGGAAAGTTCAATATGGCGGCCGACAGTGGCGTCATACCATCAAAAAAAGTAAGTACATCGGTTTCGGTCAGCGCAGGGAAGCCGCCTACCAAATTTCGTGAAGATGGGGCCATAAATAAGAAAGTTCAACATGGCGGACGTTGTCAAACGTTATCGACCGTTATGACCGTTATGTGTAGGATTTCAAAATGAAACCTGCTTAACTTTTGTAAGTAAGCTGTAAGGAATAAGCCTGCCAAATTTCAGCCTTCTACCTACACGGGAAATCGGAGAATTAGTGATGAGTCAGTGAGTGAGTGAGTCAGTGAGTGAGTCAGTGAGTGAGTCAGTCAGTCACTGAGGGCTTTGCCTTTTATTAGTATAGATTATATAATATAAATTTATATTATTTATATATCAATAGTAGACTTTCATTATGTATTACTAATTTACTGTATTAGTATTAATTACTAAGGTAGCATGAAGAAGAAAAACAGGAATATAGAAATTACAGTTTCAGCTTGCCCCATTGAGAACAGCACCCTATGTCTTCTATACTTTAATCTTGTCATACACATTGACAAGATTAGAAAGTAATACAGTGGAACCTCAGTTCATGAACATCTCAGTACACGTACAACTCAGTTTATGACCAAAAAGTTCGCCAATCTTTTTCCTCGGTTCACGACCACACACTCGGTATATGAACAAGCCAGTTTCCCTTTCGGTTTGTACATGTTCAGTCTCTCCTTGTGCATTTCCTGTGCAGCGAGCAAGAGAGAAAGAACAAGAGAGCACGACACACGCACACGGATTAATTGCATTTACATACAATCTTATGGGGGAAATTGCTTCGGTTCACGACCAAATCGGTTTACGACCAGAGTTTTGGAACAAATTATGGTCGTGAACTAAGGTTCTACTGTATGTGTTTGACAGTGAAACAATCCGCCTACCAATAATAGAGAAACCATATCAAATGTAATATTTAAATCAATATCATCAAAGATGAGGGGTCAAAGGGTTTTAGCATAACAATCTTGTTAGAGCTCCTGTTAAAGTGTTTTCAAATTACATTATTATATTACTTTTTATTTTTTTGTGTTAATAGTATTTAACTCTGCATTACAGTGGAAATGTATCTACTCTTTTTAATAGCTCTTCCTGCAGGCAAACTTCTGAATCCTGATTATCATTAAACCTTATATTTTCTTACTTCTTCATATTTATCTTCAACTCTCCATCTTATAAAGCCCTTTGCCATACTGTTAAAAAAGGGGGCTTGAAGTGCACACGTTTCAATTAATCGATTAAACAATATACTTTAGGCAATTTTTGTTGACACTGGTTTCAGCCTTCTCCACTTGATGTTGAGTTTTGCTGACAACAGCCTTTAAAGTGTTAAGATAAAACTTACAATTAGTAACAACACTTGTTATTAAGCACTTTTTTGGCAAATGGCAATTTACAGCATTGCAAAAGAATGAAAACTTTTTTCTTTCATGGCACTTGTGCAGAAATGTTGAATTATATTAACAAATTAATCAATCTACTAAATCTATTACCAAAACAGTTGTTAGTTACAGCCCCTGTAAAATATAACGGACCTACTGAAACGGTCATCATTGGTCTATAGAATTCTCCTTCCTTTTCACGCTGTGGCTAAACTGGGACACTTAGAATGTGAATTTAAAACCACTCCGTACGCAAGTAAATGTTTGTGCATATCACATGATTTTCTTCCGCTTGTGTTGCATTATTTTTTGAGATTGAACTGAATTGAATAAATTGAATTAATATGATGCTCATATCTTAAAAATCAACTAGCCGAAGCCCGTGTAAGAATAGGAACGGAAAACGGTGAGAAAGGAATTCAGAAATCAAAAAGAAATAAATACTTCTTGAAAGACGCAGTTGTAAATAGGTGTTTTGGTGGTGACAACAGATAATGAGTCAAAAGATCTAACCCTAGAAAAAGCCACGTACAACTGACCGTGACTGAAAACTGGTTGTTAGAATTATTGTGAACAGTAAACAGCATGTGTGTATAAGGAAGGACACGCTTCTGAAATTTGATTACGTAAATATAATCAATAACAACCTCAAAAAGATGTTGTAGAATGTCTCTAAGTAATTCCTGCAACTTAATCCAAAAGACTCGTACTACAATATCAGGTCTGTGCTCTGGTCTTTGGGTATCCGACAGTGCATGTAGAATTTCCAGCCAAGCAGGATTACATGTGAAAGTGAAAAATAAATGAGGTTGTCCGAATTTACGTACTATGGCCATGGCATCCTGATAGTTTTGTTGCATGTATCTTGGACTTCCTGGAAACGTGGACGGTAATATGATCATTTTGTCTACACGTATGTTGTTATTTTCAGCGTTTGCTTGCAGTGCGTCTGACAGTCCTTTGTATTGTTCCACGCGCAAATCTTGTTGATCTAATCTGAGATAGTTGAGATGCGCGCCCTCTGTTTTAACATACGCATCCACGACATACTGTTGGAACAGTTCGCCACTAGAGTGCAATATACTAAATGTTTTCCTCATTGCTAATCTGTACACATAAAATTGGCATTGAGTAAGCCTTCTTCGCTTGGCAGTTCTTTTATCGGGAACATGTTGTAAGCCAATGTCTCCCTAAGGGAATAAAAGTGGGTAAACCATAGGATCGCAATCCATATTGAGCGTGAAAATCTGTTTACAGGAGTTGCCTATGGGAGAGATGCAAATGTCCCTTTCGGCAGGCGGTTTGCCATCTTATCTGACGAAAATCGCTGCAACATTGGTGTGACATGTCGAGGCATTGTATTGTCGTAAATCCTGCCTAGGGTTTTCCTCGAAAAGCATTCGTACAGATGCTGTTGGATTGGACTGAGCGATTTCATGCATGTGTTTGCATGATTTAGCGAAGGGTTTGATGGTTCTGAGCATGGAATCTAGCTGGAGAAGTAAATTTTCGCTGCATGTAGAGTTTGCTTTATTTTGTAAGCGTACTTGAGAAGCTTGGCGAGAAATGCCGTGTCGGCTGTGTGTGGGCAGGACCAGTTTTGAAGAGGAGCCGCTGGTAGCATGGGGAATGGTTTGGAAGAGGACAAATAGGAATCGAGAAATGCACTGTCGGCTGTGTGTGGGCAGGACCGGTTTTGAGGAGGAAGCAGGACGATGGTCCTAGCTTCCTAGCTCTGATGGTATTAATCAGGGTTTTGTAGACAAAGGTTTTCCCTGTTCCTGCAGGACCATCTAAGAAGCAGCATGTTTGTCGTGGATGGGAATCGCTGTATGTAGCGTGTAAACATGTGTTTGGTGAGGTGTTGGGGGCGGGCACATGAGCAGGCAGTGCGCATGCCTCGAGAGCGAGGTTGGACGCGGGAGGAGAGTTAGAGTTGGCGGGCGGGGCTCTGTCGTGCGTACCCCATGGTCGGGCAACTTGGTCGATTATATATATAGAAAAGCAGCCGGAACCGAAAAGAACAATGAAAAGTCAAAATGGCTCAGAGGTGCATGTGGACTGTAGCAGAGACGAAAGCGACTGAGGTTGTGTTTGGTGAGGTGTTGCGTGTGGGCACATGAGCAGGCAGCGCGCATGCCTCGAGAGCGAGGGTGGATGCGGGAGGAGGGTTAGAGTTGGCGGGCAGGGCTCTGTCGTGCGTATCCCACGGTCGGGCGACTTAGTCAATTATATATATATAGATGCTCACACACTACAAAGACAGGGCTTCTATGTAAAGTAAAGACACTGTCAAAACAGGAAACCAACACACCATCATAGGATTCCTCCACCCCACACCTGCCTCAAATAAACACAAAAAAATAACTCATAGCACTGCATGTGGACTCTCAAATTCCACAAAGATACCTACAAGGAATACCTGATATCCTCCTCAGTGATATGCTGTTAAACAGGTTTATAAATGCACACATTCCAAGCTGTCTGGCAAGTTACTGAAACAGCACTGGTATGCAGTCAACTTTGAAGGCATTCATTTTAGCATATATCTAGAAAGTTAACTTAAAAAAAAGTCAAAACATGGCAATCATTCATTTTTGAACTGCTCTCATACAGCAAATGCTTCAGAGCCTTTCCTGTACTGACCTCGCAATTCAAAAGCAGTTTCATCCCAAGAACTATAAACACAAGCAATCCGTCCATCAAGTGCTCCGTGTGGAACTGTTTGTACTTATAAGTACAATTACCTCACTGTAAACTTGCCCTACAGTTATAATATTGCACAACCTGCGCCACTTTATAAAACGTGTATTTACATATGATGACGATATCATTCTTAAGATGAAATGCAGCAAAATGTGTTTATTACATTATACAGATAAAATGTTAACATCATTTAAATAATCTATATTTTTAATAATTAAACATGTGAGGACATAGTGTCGCAGCGCTAGGAAGGAGCTGGCACCCATTCAGGGATTGTTCCTGCCTCGCGCTGTATTCTTGCTGTGGCTGGCACGACACTGAGAGATAGATGGATAGAATAATTAAACATGTACTACGAAGATATTTCAATGTTCCTTAAAAGTTTTGAAGAATCGGAGTTCTAAGCTTACAGATGGCTTAACGTCTATTACTGAGCTGATTGTGTGGCGATTGGGTACTTGGAGAAAGAAAAGGAAGGACAAGAATTGGAGGTTAGTACGTTTGAAAGAGACAGAACTGCTGCAATAAATTATTTCATCAAAGGTTGCACACAGTGCAGCAAGCATCTTATGGGAGGCAGGAACAATCTCTGGACGAGGCACCAGCTCGTCACTATCACTGCGCCACCGTGTTCCCATGTTTAATACATGCTTTAATTCCTATCATCATGAAAATGATACCAAGTATACATATCAGTATTTAATTTATTCAGAGTCCTGTAATATCACGTTAATCCTCGTCTCCACTTGATATTCGCTGAAATTCTATTTTCCCCTCTTATTTTAGACACTGTTTTAATGCTGGCCTGGTTTCTCCAGACAGAGTGGAAAAAACAGAAGGGAGAATGGAGATTTGTGTGAATGTGCAATGGTGAAAAATGAACCACAATACAATTAAAAGTCAAATTGTTATTTCCCATTAGGGACAATAAAGTATGACCTATGTATCTAAGAATTCTAAATATAAAATTTGAAAAACCTGTGGATGTACAGAATGCAAGAAAGAATTACTTATCAGCAATTATTTTCTTATCAGTTTGGTAAAATAGCTACTTCACTTGCATAGTAATTACAAATAATATAAAAGAAGTTAAATAAAATGACAATGTGAATGTTATATCTATTACTCACCTTTATTTATACAATTAATAAACCCAATGACAGACAATATTAGCATCCAACGAATGCCTCCAGTACACAGTAGCAGGAAAATGCTCTATAAGCATTATAAACACACTTTCCTTCCAGTTTGTTGCCATATTTTATCATGATCCAACTAAGAATTTATTTTTGTTAATAGAAAAACACTCTCAATCCTATTTAACCTAGCTGATGCTATCTGGGAATCAAAGTCTATAACAGGAGTACTTGGGGGTAAGGCAGGAAACAGACCTAGACATGGTACCAGTTTAATGCACACAACCAGCCTGCAAATTTGGAATCACCAATCAACTTAACCAGTATGTGTTTGAAGATGTGGGAGGAACAACAAATTAACAAGCATCTATTAAGCTGATGAAAAACAGCAATAAATATTAAAAATAATGTAGATTATTCAAACTCATATATACAAAAAAGAAAAACAGACACATACTAAGGATGTCAAAATTCAAAACATTTAGTAAAAATGGTAAGGATAAAGGATACAAAAAAAAGGTTCAAATCGATGCTGCTGCAATGAGTTTGCATTTTTTTTAAACTTTCTTTTCAAATAAATTATTACAGGATTTCAGGTGTATATGCATAGCACCTTGAAAAGGATCACCAAATTAGGTAATCCTAAGGTTCTACCAATGACCCTAATGCTTTTATTCTTGTTTATCAAACTGATAATGGGTTCTTTGACTTGTCATTATGTTACACTAAGGCAACTACAGACTGCAATAGTAGTAGTAGGCAGGTAGAAGCAAACCTAGGTATCTTATTCCTACTCTAATTATACTAAGAAACACATCTGAGTAATTACATACACAAACTGTCCTAAACATTACGGTGCCCTGAAATGGGGGGGACCATGTGTAAAAAGTGTTGTCATTTCTACATAGTGAAAATGAAATATGCAAATACCCTTAAAGTCAGCAATGTGCACTTTAATCAAGTCTGAATTGTTTCATTTGTGATTTTAAACTGTGGAGTAGAGGGGTTAATTAAGTAAAAATATGTCTTTGACCTAAACATTATGAAAGGCATATCCATAAACATACCTTGTGAACCTATCTAATAGTACTGTTTGTTATGGTTCCATTCGCCTTCAGAGCATTAGAGCAATCAATGTACTCGCAAACTTCCATAAGAACGCAAGGATAAATATTATCTGGTCCTAGTAATTTGCTTGATTTCAGCCATTTTAATCTAAGCAATACTTCTCCCTCTATAATTTCCAAATCACTCAGTACCTCCTTTGTAGTCTCTTTTACCGCTGAAAGGTTATCTGCTTCCTCACATGTAAAGACCTCAGAAAAATGCAAGATTGGAGCATCTGCTATTTCTCTGCCTGTATTTTTTTAAAATTCCCCTTTACTATTCCTGATACATTTCACCACCTCCTCCTCAATTAAATAAATTAACTAAAAAAATCTTTCTTAATAGTCAATCAAGAATCATTGCTTTGGTCTTAATAGCATTAGTTGAAACATAGCAAAAGGATCAGGAATGAGTAAATTTCCTCCAAGTGGGAAACACAGAGTTGGTTCAGCATAAGAAAACCATTTCTTAAAAATATAAAAATGTACTGTTTCTGTATTCTTCGATTTCACACTACAAGATTAGTTATAATCTAGCTCATAAATTCTGTACTTTGAGAAACAACGATTAGTATTTACAGAGAAAATCCTAATATCTGTTCTAGCTCACCTACTGTTCCACAAGTTGGATATTGTCTTCCCATTTCAGTAGGTGGAGGTAAAGTTGGCGATTAAACTGATTAGACTACACATTATCAAAATTATATGTACATAAATAAAAAGAAATATAGCAGTACATTTCTACTAATCTTCTATTACCAGATTTGTTTCCATAGTCAATATACAATGCTTCTAGTTCACTATAATGCTCAAATCATATAAGTACCGTAGATCCCGGAATATAAGCCGACTCGGTATATAAGCCGACCCCCTTTTCTACCTACTAAATTACATGTATTTACCGATGACCGGTAATTAAGCCGACCCCCTTCTCCAAGCAAAATTTTCTAAATTTCCTTAAAAGTGTCTCTTCAGGTATATTTATCATGTTTATTGGCGAGAATTTGAGACTGCTGGCAAACCAAGAAGTGATTACGGAGATGTTTGGTAAAATGAAACCTCTGTGTGGAAACTATATACGAAAATACGGTACATAAGCGGGTGGATTTCCGGAGACTCGTTATAAATTTGATTAACTTAAATACGCAATACAGTGGACCCTTGACTTATGAACTTAATTCGTTCGCGAAGGCTGGTTGTAACTCAAGTTGGTTGTAAGTCAAGACTATTTTTCCCATAAGAAATAATGAAAATACCCCTAATGCGTTCCAAAACTCCCACTGCAAAACTTACTTAACCTTTTCATAATAAAAAACAGTTGTATAATGTGCATAATTTACCAAAACACCAATAATTTTTCTAAAGTACTAACCAAAAAGTTATTTAAAGTGCCTAGCCTACCAGAAGTAGGCTAGATTAAACTAGGATCATGGCGGCGCGCATGGTCGCAGCTCAGGGCTCTCCTTTTCAGTGCACTTTTTTGTTGTTTTTGTACTTTTTTTATTGCTTGTTTGTGCACGATCGGTTTGGCAAACATCCGCTACACCCGTCAGAACCTTATAGGCATTGGTGTCCAGAGCCAGACATCTGTTTCGAATGTTTTTCATCACACACACAACATCCCAGACAACATAGCGAGACCAGCGGGCTCTCTGTGGATTATTGTCAGGTCTAGGAGACGACACAGACGGAGGAGGGAAAGAAAGCAGAAGCCGGGCCGCAGATCCAGCATTATGCTAAGGCTAAAGAAACAACCATACAAGCCCTATACAGAACTTTTTTTTTGCATCTTTTCGCACCATTTGTTTATTTGTTTATTTACTTGTTGTGTTCTACACATATGTCTACACTGAAGGTGCTGCTTTTAATCTCATTCTACATGTGTATAGTGACAATAAAAGGCATTCTATTCTATTCTATTCTAGAAACAACCATTTCATACTGTACTCACCATTTAACTCTCCATAACAAAAAATAACGCATTTAATCACACTTTCAATTCCAAGCAAAGGGGAACTTTTGTCAATGCATGATTTCCTGGTACATCGATTACACTGATCCACACATCACAGCTACACAAATGTTACAGTCGGATGAAACGCGTTCCTACGACTGATCGGAGGAAAATTTAATTTCAAAAAACTACCCGAGCGAAGCCTTGATAAAAGCATGGTTTTGTGCACAGTGAAAAGCAAGCAAAATTAGATGCATTACAGAAAGCGGACTTTGTGGCTCTTAC